>CM076450.1:28140453-28467953 GCA_038419695.1 Scomberomorus guttatus | reverse complement strand
TTGCAAGCTAGTGAGGTTTTCATTGGCTTCATTTATTTGATTTTGCGCAGCAGTGTCACTTTGTGGATACAGCGTTGATGTGTCATTTCTTCCACTCTCTCTTCTGCAGGAGGAGTTTAAATCTATGATTGAGGATGCAGGTTTCTACTGTGTGCAGTACTACAACCTCACTGGCGGTGTGGTGGCTCTTCACTCTGGTTTCAAGCTGTGAGATGAACTTCCAAAACCTCCAAATGAGCAAAAACACTTTCAGGCTTTTCTGCCTATATGACAAACTGTAGAGTTCTCAGACAGTTCAGAGCATGAAGCCTCAGCTCCTCTCTGCAGATGTCATTACACAATGGCAGAAAATCTGAGGTCAGAGGACATATTTATTGACTGTATTTGATTTTTTTCAGTGACTACTGCACTGTAAAAAACTGTACATTAGTATAAAACTTTCAAACTAAATTTGTATTTGGGGTATCAGTGTTAAGACAACTGCCAAGTCACTTAAGTTTGAGGGTTTTTTTCTACATCTACATTTTGACAATAAATAATAAAACCTGCAAATAGTGAGCTTTATAACTACATCTAACAACAGCTAATGACTTGTGGAAATAACGTTGAATGTAAATAATGTAAAGGAGGACACCACAACACGAGTTACTTGAATAAAACTGTATATTTTACAGATCTTTGTACACTTTAATTACAAAACTGTATGGTACTAAAGTTTTAAAATCGGTTTTTTGGTCAGAGAAGATTTAATCGTCTTGTGTGCAATTACCATGTATATACAAAGTCTCATGTTAGTGATTTTTCTCAAAATAAAAAGCAACCAAATAACTCAAACGCTCATACACTCTGAACATAAGACATGGCTTAAAGATAAATATATTAGTAAATAAATATTCAGAGAACATATTTCCATTCATGAAAATGTGTTGCTATACAGGTACAGAAATATACACAGATTGATTTCTAGCCTTTTTTAAACATTTGTAATGGTAATGACAGAAAATAATTATATTCTTAAAAAATTAAAAAATATTAATTTTTGTACACATTTTAATCTTCTTAAGTGCTAGAAACAATAACAAAAAAAATTAAATAGTGACTCAAGTACCCCAAAATGTTATATTTGCAGTAGGTACATATCTCTATGCAAAAGGCAAGATTAGATTCTCACTTGATTACAGCACTGGGTTAACTTATAAATAGGGTTATTTCAGAAGGATTTCCTCTGTGTAGAGAATGTGTATATTTCATAGAAACAGTATAAAAACAGTCTGCAGGACAAACAGAAAGGCATGAATGACAAGCATTGATATCACGAGTACTGTATGTATTATGCATGGCACGATATGATTCAAACGGAAAGACTGTGGTATGTAAAACTGCATTGTTAAAAAAAAAAAAAAAAAAAAAAAGTCACAGTACAATAAGGAACCCTTATGAAATATGAGTCTTTTCCAGCTACTTTCCTTTGGCCTTTTGATACATGCTAGAATCTTAAGAACCATAGATATTTATTAGAGCATGCCTCATGGAGGAAATCGGGTAAGTGACAGCAAAAATACATGTTTTAAGGGCTTCCAAACAAGAGGTAGAGTGCTACGCTCTACCTCTGAAGAAATCTACTGACCCCGAGACACCGTCACTTTAGGATTCGACCAAAAGTGGTGCAGTGTCTTTAGATATTGCTACAAATAGCTTACCAGCGTAAGGCTTTCATGTTGCTCTGGCACATCTCATACAGGTAGGCCACTACTGGACAGAAATGCAATGCATAAAACAAATTCTGTATCATATTGAATAGAGACCAGTGTCAGCCTTGCATTCACATTTCTATGCATTTTTTTTCTGTAATATATAGCTTCTTCTCCTCAGAGAAATGTGTGGGTCACAGACACAGACCCATTTCCCTGCTTTTGAAAAAAAAAGGAAGAAAAAAAAAACAAAAAACAATCATGTCTTTCTGTTTTGGTATAGCTATGTCCGTACAACCTATTTGAGTTGGTGGTTGAAGCTTTATAGGCAGTCAGTGTTCATGTGCGCACATATACAAAATGTATACATGTAGATGTTTGTGAATTAAGAGTATACTTTTTATTTTTTTAGAAAACAAAAACTCCTGTATTCCTAGATCTCGCACAGAAGATGGAGTCTAGATGTTTTGTTCTTGACAAAGTCTGAAAAATCTCATAAGAAATGGGCCCGATTTCTTAGCGTTGAAGGGGCCTAACCCTTGATGGCAGCAGTCTGCAAGTAGATGCCAATACCAACCACTCTAATTTCTGAGACATTCGTGGCCACAGGAATGAACTTGATACACTGTATATCTAGAAATAACAGGCCATTTCAGTAGAAATCCACACAATCTAAGATGAAAACATTCAGCGCTCAGAGAGCACGGTTAGAACAAGGCAACTGAGGGTTTCAATGATTGACTGACTGACTGATACGGTACCAAATACATACTTTTGACTGAGTTCCTTTTCCCTGGACTCAAGTTCATATACCCAGACCTCCATCATTTGTTGTACTGCTTCCCAATGCATTAGGGCTTGCAGAGAGCTGAGGGTGAAACAAAGCCCTGGTCTCCTCCTCCTGAGGGTATGGCTGACCTCTAAATTGTCCTGAGGTGAAGTACCCCTCCCTGGGCTCATGTCGCTCACCTGTCCGCACCTCTGCCTCCACTGTGACACTGACAGGCAATAAACTGCTCTGGGTCTCTGCCCCTGTGCCCATTTCACAATCTGTGTCCTCAGGAATTATGGGTATTCTCTGGTTGAGTTCGCAGCAGGCCTGTCCAGAACAGGCCTCTGAGTCTGCATGCGCATACTGCACATTAACAGCGTAGTCCTCTGTGTAGCGCCCTGCTGTGGCCCTGTGGACCTTCATCTCTTTGTAGAAACAGCAAGGCAGCCCTTCGTAGCTTACCTGCTCTGAGGAAGGGCACATGTGCTCTGAAGCAAAGTAGTTCTTGGAGGTGGAGCTCTGAAATTCCATCCCCCTGTGACAGTGTCCTGAGGCCAGAGGCCCAGCTTGGTCCAAGTCCTGCCCCTTGCACTCCACATTGGGAGGAAGCACCTCGAAGCAGCAGCTACAGGCTGCAGCCCCAAGCTCCCCTGACTCGTCTTGTGCCCCCTTCCCCCTGTCTGCTCCGGTAGCCTCTGAAGCCCCGCCTGAGGTAGTGCTAGTGTTGCTGTTCTCCCTGGGTTCCAGTGATGAGCGACTGCTATAATTGGGCTCCAAGCTGCAGTTGGAGAGGTGGTCCCCCGAGTTATATCCCGAAGCCCCAGGAGGAAGCTGGAGGCAGTCATGTCCCAAGGGAGCAGGGGATGATGAGTCCTCGGCAGGAACTGAGGTGCAAGCCGCAGCCCCTGCTTCCCCTGCAGAGCCCCTACATGGGCTTTTACTTCGGTAGACGTAAGGATCGTAGTCACTGCTCAGCGAGCTGCGGAAAGTAGAGCAGCTACCGTACACCCCCTGGTTGCTGACCTCAGTACAGTCCAACATGGAGTCGCTGGAGGAACAGTGACACTGGCCTGAGCTGCTGCTGCTGCTGTCACTACCAGGGCAGTCAGCGAGGTAACCGCTGCACACTGAGCGGTGGCCATGGTAACAGCTCAGGCCAGAAGTGCTGCCGGTATCACCTATCCTTGAAGAAGAGGCAGGTGCCATGTGTACCACTGTGGGGTATAATAGCCCCTGCTGGAAGGCCCTGCTGTGGTGGCCCTTATGAGCCCCTCCTCCACCACCAAGCTGTCCTGCCATTGCAGGCCCTTGGCCACCCTCAGGTTGCTGAGGGAAAGTCAACCCCTGAAAATAGTAGTGCTGGTACATAGTCTCGTACTGTGAGAAGCAGGCTGCTCGGGAGAAGTTGCGCCCGTGGAATTTGGGTCGTTTAAAAGCAGCGTGATGTGGTTGTGCTTGGTAGGCAGGGGGTCCACGGTGCTCCAGTCCGCAGTGGTGGGGGTTGAGTGAGTGGTCCAGATGGAGGGTGGGGTGGTAGCTCCGGAGGAAGGCAGATGTTGATTGAGGTGGGTACAAACCTTGAGGATCTGGGTGCTGGTCCACAGTGAGCACAGTGATGGGGTTGCCGTGGGGGTCCATGCTTGTTCTGGTCGGGTAGGCTGTCACCTGGCCTGCACGGTGCACCCTGCCGGGATAATGGACTGGCAGAACCACTCTCTGCTGCCGACCGTGGACCGGGTTGCCAGGGTCCATGCATGCTGGTCCTGGATTTCCCTTCTTTTGCTCTGTGGAAAAAAATGTAACATTTAGAATCTTACAAATGATAAGTGCCTTTATGAATGAATGTGTTCAGTGTTGTTAATGTCAATGTTTCTGATAAAGGGTATTTTAATGTAAACATCAAAGCAATTAGAAGTTGTGCACTAACTTACCGATGATGTTGTGTCTACAGTGGGGACAGGTGTGATGCTGGAGCAGCCAAGGATCGACACATTTTTTATGAAATCTGTGTGCACAGGGGATAACCCGCAGCTCCTGGAGGGGAAAATACAAGATTTAATGGTCACTACATGTATTGTCATCTACCAAAAATAAATAGTAGTAAATACAGTAACAACAATAGGATAGGAGGATTAGGCTACAAATCAAAATATGCTGGTTTGTTTTTGTTATTACATTAATCATTATATTGGAATTTTGAAATATGGATATTAGCCTCCATAAAAGGTCCACAGCAGGTGGACAAAACATCTTAAGTAGGAGGAGCACTCACTCACTTTTCTTCTTGCATTTATCTGTAATAAAATTAATGGCAACAGTCCAGCATTAACATACTGAGGTGTCAGTGAAATGTCTGTTGTGTCTAAGCAGGCTGTTGCTATTAATTTAATAGAAGAAAAATACAAGAAGAAAATCTGGATCTTTGTTCCTACCTGGAAGCACCTTAAAGGACTTAACATTTAATATAAAGGTAACAGGTGGAGTCCGATCTTAACTTCAAAACTGCCATCACATTACCCCGCAGTTAGCTACCCGTTATTTAGGTCATTTAGTAAAATGTGTCAAATTAAATTGAGGTGTACGACATTTTTACATGTACATTTCCAAGGCAATAAAATTCTTAAATGATATGTATGCCAACAGGGTTTCATTTAAATGTGTGGTTGAGAGTGTGTAAATGTCCAGGAGGTGGCAGCAAAGCCATACAGAAGCCTTTAGATGTGGTGATAGTTGTGACTGCAGGAGCCAACTTCACATCATGCCACAAACAAAACTCTTAACTAGATGCCACACCACAGTACAAATACAACTTTGAT
This sequence comes from Scomberomorus guttatus, assembly GCA_038419695.1. Lineage (NCBI taxonomy): Eukaryota > Metazoa > Chordata > Actinopteri > Scombriformes > Scombridae > Scomberomorus > Scomberomorus guttatus. The sequence goes on along the minus strand of CM076450.1, from coordinate 28,462,674 downwards.
GCACAATGTCACCGCTTTCTGGAACAAAACAAACAACAGGCGTACACTTGAGGATTGATATGAAAAGAATGCAACACTTCGCATTCAGATTGAGAATTATCATTCCAGTACACAAAAGCAGGAACACTATGAATATGAATTATAATATTCTTTTCCAGTGAGAGCTCTTTCACTGCCATAAATACTTTACTCTGTGGCTTAATGTGACTCATCTTTGGGCTCTTTTCCACCCAAGCTTTTGTTGCTTGGTTCACTGCTCAAAAACCGCTTTGATGCCATTCAGCCTTTTATATCGCCACTTCCTCTGTGCAATCCTGGCGCCATGCTTTGTTGTGTTTTCTTCTCCTCCTTACTGAAGAGACACATTACCACAAAAAAAAAAACCCACACACACATACACCAACTATGTCCCCCTGGGCAGTGGGGTTTGTCCCTCCAGCATCCATGAATGAGGATGAGCAATGCTGTTACAGTTAACCATCAAAGTCTAAGATTAGGATACATATGTTGACAAGAAGGCCACACGCAGAAAACAGGAAGCCTAATCACAACCCAGTGCACTCTGGGTACCGTTATCTCTCCAGGTGCTCTGAAAGACTGACCTAAACATCTAAAAAGGCGCCGGAAAGAATGTCACCGAAGACTGCAGGATTGTGGTCCCCAAGCACATCAGGGGAACTTCCATTCTATTGTCCACATTACTGCATTATGTTTCATGTCTACAGAATATGCAAGGAAAAGAAAACAAGCTCAGTGGGTAGATGACCACACTAACACTGCCAAAGCTAAGAGGTCTGGCTTCAGCATGGCCCACTTAGGCTGTAAGGTGCTTTGAATAAAAATCATTCACCAAATGCAGATGGTGTTTGTTACCTGTGTGTCTATTTCAAATTGTTTCTGTACTGACCTTTTCTGTGTCAAAGGTCAAATGTTGCCCAAAATGCTCTTCTGGTGAAAAATGTGTATCATGACCTTGTGTGATACTCTATTCATAAGGATCAGATATTTTACAAATGTAATGAAAAAATATTGGATATTTTCAAATGAGCAGATTGATTTAAAGTGATTTTAAACCATTTTTTGTCCCCACACATCAAAACATTGTGCTTTGTGCTGCAAGAAGACACAGTTTACCACTGTTTGCAATAAACAAAGTCTTCTTGTGACAAGCACTGTGCATAAAATTCTCATGGTAAACCAAAATGAAAAGGATAATGGGTGGAAAATGCAAACAGGATGCTGATTATGAGCCTCACAGTAATTTTAAATCGATACATGATTAAACTATGGATTATTTGTGATGCAACATATTTTATAATCTGATTTTCACCTAGCTTTTGTAAAATTAAATGAGCCCAGTGGTTTCACAGTGGGTAAGTATAGCAATGATACTCCTGACTGAGTTCTTGAGATATACTGTACGTTTGCAAGCGAGTCGATGTGCACAAGGAAAAATGGTTCTGTAGCTACTGATACATGTTGCTCAATCCGTCTCTGTGGCTACTGGCTAGGCAGGCTGGGGGGGGGGGGGTTGGGGGGTTATGTCGGTTTATATGTGGCAACGTCATCATGCAGAAACCTACTTCAAGTCACATGGGAAGAAGTTTTTCAAAGGGCTTGGGAAAATGGCATTTTGATGCTAAAACATATTAAAAACCTCAAAAAAACAAAAAATAAAGGACCAGCCCTTTAAAAACACAAGACATGTAAAACGAAGAAGAAATACTCAAGACTCTGCACTATTTCTAGGTCAGCAATCAAATTTAAGCAAATTTGTGGCAATGACCAACTTAACTCCTTTGTACAAAAGGTCAGATCTCCTTGAGTTGTTTCCCTTCCATTGAAGCATGCGTTCAGATGACACTCAGGTGGATTTGATCTACTCATCAGAGGCTCGTTCAAGTAACTCCTGCCTCAAGTTTCCAGCAGATCATTGCTTAATAAGTAGCATTGTGATAGTGGAAACATGGCATCAGTTGTATCCATAGCACAATCACACAGACCAGAAGTGACCACACCATCAGAAGATCAATGCATCAATGCATCAAGCTTAGTTCCCCGAGAGAAAAGCAACTTCAATCACAGATGCAGAATTTGCTAAATAAAGAACGCAAGACTCCAATCAACAAAAGTACTGTCAAAAGAAGGCTGTCTTGTAGTGGTCTCAGAGGATGAGTAGCAGTTTCTAAACCACTTCTCAAGAGGGGAAACAAGGCCAAACGCTTGGGGTGGGCTGAGAAAAATACCAGCATTTCACAGTGGATGACTGGAAATAAGTCCTATTTACTGATGAATCCAAGTTTATTTATGGCAGTAACAGAAGGGTGTATGTAAGGAGACGAACAGGAGAGGGAATGATACCACAGTGTATCAAACCGACAGTGAAACATGGCGGTGGGAATATTCAAGTCTGGGGGTGTTTTGCCTACTCTGGAGTTTGGACACCTGCACTGAATTGACTCCACCCTGGCCATTCTTCAGAGACGTATATAAATCAGAGTTATTTGTCTTTTCTTACCTCTCCATCAATGTACTTCTCCAGACAGATGGCGCAGTCAGAGGTGGAGCTGCTGCTCAGTGAATCGGAGGCTCCGCAGCTGCTCTCGCGCTGGGCTTTTCCTTTGGCCTTGAACTTGCGTGTCTCCATCTTTTCCAAAGCCTGGATGGCCATTCTGTTCATCGAGCTCTATGGTGGGGAGGAAGGTGGACATGGTCAGCGGGAATATCTGTGTGTTTGATAAGCAACATTTTAACTTTTCAAAAGGCCCTTTTAGAGCTCTGCAGAATTTAACATGAAAGCCAATAAACCAAAAGAGCCAAGATAAGACATAAAAATGACAACTGTTTTTAAGCAAACATCCCGCCAAGTGTCTGTATTTTACTGTTGGTGTTTACTTGTGAACTGTGTAATGATTTGAGACTTTTCCCTTTGACACAGTACGTCATTCTGTAATGTTTGACTGATGAATTAACAACTCTCTCCGGATCTGACTCTGGTCTCTTTTATCTCTAATTTGCTTCCTGCCGCCTTAAAAATGTTACTTATTAAAAAATGGAGACTGACACAGAACTGCTTATCAGGATTAAACGTAATGACTCACATGTATAGCAGCCTTTGTGATTTATAGAAGTCACTGCCTGAATTGCTGGTATACATGGCAGGATTATTTATGCTCAGGCTTTGCTTAACTAGTTTCTCTGGCGGGTGTTTCTTCCTTTATGTTGCTTCAAAACTACATAATTGTAGACATTTTAGGCACGTGTGAATATCCTGTTTAGCAAGAGAGTAATGAAATTTGGCATGAAAATCATGAAAATCAACATGAAGAATTTAAAATCTGTACAGTTAGTATGTAATTAACTATAGTTTTGTGTGGGCAAACCCTTAAGGAACCCTTCACTGAACCTAAAATTGTCAAAGATGTTTGTAAATTTTGTCTCCTTTTTAAAGTTAAATTGGATTTTAAAAAAAGTCAAAACGCTATGAACTATATTTACCTTCCACCAGCAGTTCATTAATTTTTCACATTTCAGGAAGGAAAAGGTTGTTACATGTGACAAATTTGCCCCTGGTGTGAGCTGTTCTTTTAATTAACCACCAAAGGAAGTCACGACCAAGTCATACACTGCTGTGACACACACGTACACACCCATTATACACCCACACACAGAAAAACGAGTACAGTTAAGGCGCACACGCACAGACAAACACACACACACATGTGCTGGCAGGATTACACCTGTCTTAACGGATGCTGCTACAGGTTTTCTGCTCTGTCATGACATCTCTGTGCGTTTGGCTCCAACAGCCAACCTCTCATCAGCGCTAATTAAATGCTAATCCTGATTCATGCGCCTGACGTAAGCCTCCACTGAGAGCTTTTTGTCAACACACGAGAGGAATCAATCAGCGGCAGAGCTACTGTCGCCTGACTCAACGCCTGCAACTCCCAGTGAAGTCGTGTTGACTGGAAAAACAAGGCACTTGTGTATTTGGGTGTGTTTTGTTTGTGAGGCACTCATAAGTTTGGTCCTATGTGAGTCAAACTTGAATAAATCATGTTTTTTTCCCCAAGTTTTTTTCCACACTTCTGTTCTAGTGGTGATGAGCATGTGATTAGACTCTAACCTGGCTTCTCCTTTGCTTGAGTTTGATCTTGATGAGCAGAATGAGGCAAACCAGCGACACGACCACGAAGAAAGCCAGGAAGATGCCCATGTCAAAATATTCCGTGGGCTGCTGTGGAACAGGAGGGAGAGAAAAAAAACACAAATTTGTCAAATAATCTTTACATACAGCTGGTGTATGTAAAGAGAATAGAAATGTCTTGATTATTCATGCAAGTCAATTCATTTGCATCTCAGTCATAAATTCACAGGAAATGATTCTGTCACCAGGTTACTCCTACATCTCATATACAAATAAGATGGTTCTGCAGAGTTAAAGACAAGAAAAACAGCAAAATTGACACCTCTTTTTTTCTTAAGAGATCAGAACCAGGATAAAGAGCTGACTACCACAAAGAGGCGGCATTTACAAAGATACATGTGCCCATGTCCCAAACATCTGCTGAAAATCCACTGGGAAAGGTCAGATTGCTAAATTCTCCATCAGAAAATGTTCACTTATCGGACAGTCCTTTCTCTCGGGCTTTCATTATGTCAAGCTATTCGACCTCAAAGTGTGCTGGTCTCTTATCAAATATTCCAAGCAAACAAACAGCTCTTTGAATGGCTGATATTAATCTCTCACAGTGCTGCGAAAAAGTCCTCGGCCTCGGGGCAGCGGAGAGTGGAGAAGAAAGAAAAAAGGGTCAGATTTCACAGCTGGAATTTTTCGTTTGTCTTCACATCTAAAAACTTTTCAGCACTGTTTGGAGCAACACGACTGCCTCTTCATCATGTTCCTCACATGTGCCTTGGATTTGTCTCACACACACATGCACGTGATCTACACAGAGTGGTTTTGGGTTTGGCACGAGTCCTTACCCTCGGTGGTCTGTGTTGTATCCGAGCCCGAGCCACTTTCTGCTTGTTGACGATGTTCATCAACTTAACAGCGTCATTGCCCTTCACGTACACAACAGGCCGCTTCAGGGGATCCTCGGCAACCTGATTCAGCTGAGAAGAGGAGAGAGACAAATACATTCAACACCAGATGCACTAATGCAAAACAAATTTCAGTGAATCTGAAATATTAACAACAATCTGAAAATCAATGTGGTGAAAATGTTCACAACTCATTGACATATGCAGTGTGTGATGAAGGACTGCAAACAGACATAGTTTAATTTTAAGGAGACATAAGGCAAGCAGTTTGGGAACTACTGCCCTAATGGATGTGAACTGTCTGAGGGTGAAAAAGCCAAAGGCATGAACTCTTCTTTTACCAACTGGGGAAAGTGACCTATAGGCTCAAGACATGGAAACTGTGGTCACGGTTTGCCAGTGGGAGCAGGAGGAAATAGTCAATGAATAGTATGTTCTGGCTTTCGAGTCAGTTGACATACTCCTTTACTCCTCCTCTCCCTCTGTCCTCCCCTCTCGTCTGCTGGTGGAATCTGTAATTTGAAAAGCCCAGGGGAAATACCGAGGATATTCGCATTTCTATTTCTTCTGCTGTCGTCATGTTCCCCAGAGAAATACTGTATGTTCTGGTTTCAAAGTATAGATGTTGGAACTTTTGATCTCCTGCTCAATTCTGGTGCGCTGCTCCCTCTTTGAGAAACGACTCCACCAAGACTGTAGCTTGGCCTTTGACAAACAATACATCATTAAAAAGTATACCTATAAGTCCTACAATAAACTCCACAGAAAGAAAAACCTTGTCACTTTTTAAAGAAAGTTAATCACAAACTTTCACAACTTTTCTCCCAAACAAGTGTTTCAGCCACAAGCAGCACTTGGCTTCACATTATAGTAGAAAATGATTTAAAAAAAGAAGTCAAGCACATTAACTTAATAAAGATTCTCTCTAAATTTCGGCCCCGGGATCCTAATTCTCCCTAAGCTCCTCCTCCCTGCCCCTCGGCCTTGTGGGTCCTGTCTCTGCTGATCGGGTCGCTCTGACTGGAAAAGCCTCTCGGGGGAATTTAACACAGCCGCCCAGCGCTGCCTTTCATGTGGTCTCCGCGCAATCCCTTTTATCTCTCAGCTACGCGCTTTACGACCCAGCGGCAGAGAAGAAGAGGCGAAGGAGGGAGGAAAAAAAAAAAAAAAAAAAAAAAAAGCTGCAAGTCCAGGCCTGGCGTGGCGAGGATGAATACCACAGGAGAATTCTTGCGACAAAGGCGCTCAGACGAGCAACTCGTGTATTATACCTCTCAACAGCAAAAGACACAGGAGCCAGAAAGAGTTGAAGAAGCAGGAATGTGAGTGTCTGGGTGTGTGTGACAAGAAATATACTTTGTTCTTACAGTAGCCTACAATATGCGTGTTCCCCCAAATGTGCACTCAAAGACAGATCCATGGTCTCAGGGGGTGAGGTAATGTGCGCTACCTGTGCAATTATGAGCTCAACAGAGTTTGGTCATGGTCTAGTGAAAGCTGAACCTGGATATCCATTTGCAGTCCTCTCACAGCACAACGCACTCCTCCAAACACAAGTTAGAGAGCTCAAAGGCCCAGAATGGTTGAATGAGCAACGCTGATCCACATGCTTTTGAACAGAACTAAAGATAGAAAGATCATTGTTTGTACAAACAGCACACACACACACACACACACACACACACACACACCGCCTGTCAGAAGGGTTGGGCACGCTGCTGAGCTTTATTCAGAAGTGAAAGGCAGAGTGTCTTTAACAGACAGACCGAGACAGATGAAAGAGTTTCAGTGTTGTTGAAACGTGAGCGTGTGAATGCCTGGGTAATTTTAGGTGTGTACAAACCTGGTCGATGGCATCCGGATTTTCTGACACATCGAAGATGACGGCTGTGGCTCCCCTCTGCACTGCTCTCTTTGCCTGCAAACAGAAAAAAAAAAGTAATCATTAAGATCAAGTGAAAAGAAAAAGCAAGGAAATGTATGATCAGATTCTTTGTCAACTGCATTCTCAATATTTTGAGTTGTCACATTCAAATTAGGGCCACTAGAGGGAGTTCTCTGCCTGTGTGACCACAGATCACCTGGAATGAGCAAATGAGGAAGAAAAGTGACAGAAAACCAACAGTCAAGAAGTAAACAAGCCATTGGTAACATTTGCCGGGATGTACACATGTGGTTTATGTCTTCCATGTAAATCTGCATCACATTACCCTCCATAGCATGACATACACCAAAACAGTTTCATCCTTGTATCAAGGACCAATGCATGCATCGCTGAGTTGCGTCACATGGAGCTGAATCTGAACTGAATTCTGCCGTGCACGCCCAGGAAAGTTGAATAAAGTTATCAAGGGTTTTCCAACCGCTTCAAATCTGAGCTTCTTTCATCTGAGAGTAGAGAAAGGCATAGCAGAGAGGTCTTTTGAAGACTTCTGCTGAAGGCAAAAGATAAAGGAAATGCTTGGATCTGCAGAACCCCAAGTATCTCCTCGCAGAATCCAAATTGGCTTCCCCTCTACAGCAAAAAAAAAAAAAAAAAAGTTCCATTATCTTAACTCCTGCTTTCCCCTACAACACGTTCTCACCCCGCTTGATTCATGGTGCCCTATTTAGACAACGTTTTGATGTCTGCACTACATGATCTAAAAGAGCACGGCTGGGATCATATCCTGGTATTATCAAGTGCCCTTGGGTTCTTGCCAGCGCTCTTCATAACTGGAGGGAAGGGGAGTGGGGGGGGTGGGTGGGGGGGGCGATCAAAGTGACAATGTACAGTGCTGTGACTCTGCTTGCCGAGTGGTTGCAGAGTGTCACCGCTCCAGTCTGCAGGCACTCACAGGAGGACAGAGAGAGGAGATGGGAAGGAGTGGTATGTGCAGGGGAGGAGCGATTTCTCTTTTCACAACACATCATGTTGATTTCTGAGCTAACGACACTCAACAGTGGGATGTTTCTGCATCTTTTGACCAAAGAGGAAAGAAAAACTTAGTGAGGTTTTGGTCCACTGTGACGGGCCAGAACAGCTTCGGTGCTCCAAGTGTGTGGAACTCTACTGGAAGGATGAACACCATTCTTCCACAAGATATTCCCATATTTCTATATTTGCTGTTTTGATGATGGTTGTGGAAAGCGCTCTCTAGCACAAAATCCAAAATCTGGTGACCATGAGGGGCCACATGATCCACATCACTTTTCATACTCCTCAAACATTACAATGACCCATCATGCTTAGTATGGAAACATCTGCATTTCTTATGTTTGTCATTTATTCAAACCGCTGTCATAACCCTGTTGGATATTTCAACTTGTGACAAAGGCTGCAAAATATATTCCCAATCGACAGAAAATTAATCGCCAACTATTTTGCTAATCGATTCATCGTTTTGAGCCATTTTTTAAAAAAAAAAATGCTAAAATTGTCTGATAGTCCTCTATGATAGTAAACTGTCTTTGGATTATGGACTGGACAAAACAAGACATTTGAGGTTACATCTTAGGCAGTGTTTGATATTTTTCATCATTTTCTGACATTTTAAAGACCAAACAACTAATTGATTTGGTTTAAGGTTGAATAACCAATCATTTCAGCACTACTTGTGACCCTAGTTCTTTTTTTAAGCAGTTTGGCATGATTTTAAGGACCATGACACGTTTTTTTTTTTGGGTGTTTTTTTTTTTTTTTAACTCATCCAAAGTTTATATATACATTTACATAATTTGGCCTCTTTGCAGCTCTGTTAGTTGTCTCCTGCTGCTTTGAAACTCAAACTGAAGTGCTGATTTCCTGAACTCTTACATAGCTGATGAATGCTACATGGCACCAAACCTAACACGATGCAGCTTTGTTAACGGTTACTTCACTTTTCCTTTCAGTTTTTCTATGGTGCTTATGTTATTTTACCAACTCCTTGTGTATATTATCTTTAGAAAGAGGCTAATGATTAATTGTAGCTGTCCAAGAAGTAGCACGTGTAGCTAAAGTAAGTTGCGATTTAACTTTACCAATGTTTTACCAACAATAAGAGCGGCACACTTCACTTGTTTAAAGCAGTTTTTTTTCCTCCAAAGCAAGAAAGAGAGATAGCAGCGTTTGCATTCTCCAGAGTTATTAATCTCACTAAATATAGTATATATTGGATGAACACACCAGCATGGGCCTGAGATCTTCTTCACCGCAGATACTGTCCCATACGAGGAGTTAGGTGGGACTACTGCTGCACAGACAAGTTACGGCAGGAGGGAAATAGAACCAAACTAACAAAAAGCTTTTGATATAAGGGGCGGCAAATGTACTACAATCTATGAATTCAACTTTGAGTGTAAATCTGCTTCAGGAAAATGTTATCAGTGTATGAGCTACGTCTCAATTAGATTTCCCCTTGGTTTAATCCAAAGACAAGATGTTTATGAATCTGCCTTTCATAGCTCATTAAAGACTAATTAACCCTGCAAACTGATTCGATCTTTCCGAGTAGTGAATGAAAGCCTTATTAAAACACTGAAACATTAAAAACAGCAACGCGCTGTAAATACAAACTCTTCCAACTTTCTCTTTCTTTCTTTCCTCTTTCCCTGCCTCCTTTACATAAACTAACATCGCTCTTCTCTTTCTTCTTTCTTCTTGTACTTGGAAAAGTTCAAAAGCGAGGAGAGCGAAAATCTCGCTCGGCTTTTCCCTCTCACCCAGTTTTCTCCCAGCTCCACACTGCCAGGCTCCAGCCCCCATTTAATTCAGCACAAGTCTGCTCCTTTGATGTTAGCTCTCCCAGTTAATAATTAATAGCTCTTGGTAAGATGCTTTCAGAAGAAGGAGATCTCCCTCCTAAAGAATCTCCACTCGGGCAGGCCTGCACTGCAGTGCAGGGACTTGCCTGACGACAACAAAAATGCACCCACAGGCAAACTGGCTCTCTTAAAGAACATGACACATCTCCTTCTCAGCCCTATAAAAAACTACAACCTCTGACACCAAAGGAAGGATAAGTACTTCTTGCACTGTGACTGTTGTAATATAAAAATTTGTCATGTCGCTACAAAGTTTTGAAAACACTTCAGTGAGGAAATACTGTTTACTTCACAGACTCAAACCGGCTATATAGGATTTCAAGTGGCAGAGCTCCTGTGTAAGGGGATATTGTGCAAGCAATTCGAGACAGCACTCAGTCCTCCCCTGCCAACTTTACAAAAAAAAAAAAAAAAAAGAGAAAAGAATAACACTGGAGAGCTTTCATTCATAAAAGTTTCATTGAGATCGAACAGGAATGTCAAAAGTCTGTTCCTCAAGTTTATCAGGGTGAAGTCGATGCAAGATGACACTGTGATCCTCTCATTCAGGATTAAAGATGAGATCGAGACATGTCGATAATGTTATATATTATATTATATTTCAAGGATGGAGGCTGCGATTAGACACCAACTCAATGAGAAATTGTTCAAATGTTGCTCCATTTTTAACCGTCAGAGTGCAAAGAAGAGTTTGGCAGGTAGCAGTTTATTCAAGATTTGACCTCTAACAATAAATCAAGGTACAGAAATCAGAAACTTTCACCATTTGAAATCCTACAAAAAGCACACTGCTAATATTTTTCTCAATGCTGAAACATGATAATTTATGCTCAGAAATTGGAAAAGTTATTAAGATTGATGAATTTATATAATACACTTGTAACAATAAATAAATGTATCATCTTTTAGAAAAAGTAGAGACTAATAGGAAGAAGGCTGGTAATCAAGAACTTTCTCTAATATCGCCAATACTGTCCCGAGTACTTGATCAGTCATCCATGCTCAGAAATCAGCTAAACTCTCAACCTCAACACAGGGGGTGTGTGGTGGGGGTTTCACAGGTACTTCACAACACTGCTGGCTAAACAAACTTCCCGCTGGCTTGGAGGCATGAGAATTAGGGTACAATCTTCCCTGAGTGAACAAAAACCGCAGCAGAGAGTACGGAGAAGCCAGTCTAGACACAGAGGAAAATGAAAGCTATGTTTAGCATCTCTAAGTAAGCCTGCCAGCTTGTAAGATCTGAGGGAGACATTTTCACTCGTCTGGAAAAGAGACTTTTTCTCAGCGTAGCGCTTCCTCCATCATTCACATGGACTGAGGATTCTCATATCAACACAGCAACGCAGGCAGTTACAGAACAGAGCATGTGTACATGTGTGCACACATGTATGAATATGAAAACAGGAAGTTATGTGCTCACACGCAAATAAAACACACACACACACACACACACACACACACACACACACACACACACACACACACACACACACACACACACACACACACACACACACACACACACACACACACACACACACACACACACACACACACACCTGGATTACACCTGCAACATCTGGCTCATGCACTAGTTCCTGTATCACCTCACTCCCTCTTTCTTTCCTACTTTCTTCTCCTCTGATTCCCTCCTTTTTCTTTCCTCCTCCTCCCGCTTTCCTTCCCCTCTCTCCCTCTCTCTCTCTCTCTCTCTCCGCACTGCTATAATTAAGGCAATTAAGTCTTCAGAAGACTCTCCACTGCTATTATGCTGTAATTTCATGTTGCCTCCTGGCTTTACGGTTTATTAAAAGATAAAGGCATACTTTTCTCCCATGGATTTTCTTATATGTGGTTGCCTTTTTTTTCCCCACTCTCCCTCTCAGAGCAAGCGCGTGTGTGCCAAGACATTATTTACAATCAACTAAAATAAAATCAAAGTTTTCAACGTGGCAATGTGTCATCTGATTGGAAGGTTGCGAAGCCTGCAGAAAGAAATTAAAACTATGTTTGAAGCACCTCCTCCTCATTCATTCTCTTGTACATGCTGCACTTTTGCACATGGCGTCATCCGTATTATCTTGGCATCTTCATTACACCAGATTTCAGTCATTTCCCCCGTTTGTCAAGCGCATTACTCACCATCTTCCTGATCTCCTACTGTTTGATGTTAACACCTCACTGGCAGACTGTTAAATCTGTCATAACATGTTATTCTGTTTACAGATACTTGACATAATCGTATTGGCTCTGTGACGTGTAATCAACTGGTTTGATACTCTCACCGTTGCTGGATTTGCGATCTGCTGTGTCACGACAACTGCGAAGAGGACGTCCCTGTTCCCACAGAGACATAAACGCTATCCTGAAAAACATTTACAAGGGCATAACATGAACTCAAATAACCTTGTTGAGCTTAATCCTGCCAATAACTTCTTTTCATGAATCCCCTTCTGCTCATATTTAAAGGTTTTTGAGTCACGGCCATTAATTTTCATCCGTGTTTTGCAGGTTAAAAAGAGGTAAAAATATTCTCTAGTGACTGTTTGTTCCTTTGAGTATTTAACAAGCCATTGTTCGGTTTCTCCCCCAACCGTCCCAAACTTTTGAACTCTCCCATATTCCTGTTTAATATTAATTTGGATGCTGTTAAGCCCCCAGCTGGAGTCCCAGGACATCTGAGGCACCATTTCTCAAGCCGCATACAAAATGTTTACGAAGCACATAAAAATCCACTTGTGTGTCACACCGGTGGACGACAGGGGCCGGCTAGCCTTCTTGAGCTCCTCTCCATTCGGCCGGCTTCATATAAACGCGCAGTTTACCCAACATAAACACTCAGGGGAAAGAATCACTTGAAGTACTCAGTGAGCTCAGGGACTGCCATTAATATCAAACTGCAGATAAGAGGTGAGGTCAGGAAGTGAACACAGACCTGATTATTGAGTGTCTTCCAGTCAAGGCGCTCATCTAAATTCATGAGATAAAATTCATCAAATGAGATTTTAAAGTCCCCATCAGGTCAGGTAGGGGACATGTTGTGTTCAGCAGTTGAACTATTGAAATAAAAAATATTTTCATATTTATAGCTTCTGGAATTTACAATGAGGGAGAAGGAGTTGATGTCATTTTAAGCATTTTTGTGATGTAAATTAACTTTTTTGTGGAAAAACCACATTAGACACAAAGTAGTAGATAAAGTGTGACAAGTATTTTCAACAAATAACGCTGAAAGGTATGTCGTCAACACAGATCACTGGCTTATGAACGCTAACGTGTTAACAAACACTTACTTACATGCCTATTAAACATCCAGCAAACTCAAAGCAACATTGACATTCATTCTGTCCACCTGAAGAATGCCAGGAGAAAAACATCTGGCTCTTTAGCTGCCAGATGTTTGGTCTTCTCCACCAGATAGTGAGTAACTTTATCAACTTTATCAAAAAACAAAACAAAAACAGCAACAGTTCCTCTACATGACTGTTATTATAGTGTATTATTACAGTAACAATAATGTGTTTGAGCTCAATTTATTTCCATACATATATATATATATATATATATATATATATATGCACATATGCATACAATCCAACACCTTTATGGGCTCTGTTACATACTGCAGATAGGTTTGGGTTAATACTTGCTTTGGTACTAACTGAAATGTGTTGAAATGTGTTGAAAAGTGCCCAAACTTGGCATCGAATATGTGGATTTGTGGTCTTTCACCAGATTCACCAGTCTGTGATTTAAATGAAAACTTTTTCTCTCGGCAAAGTTCCTGTATGGCTGATTTTGGTAAAAGGGTTTTGTAGAAAAACATGCACTCTATAAAGTTTTTGTATCGGCACCGAAACTCAGGCAGTGTCCGCACAAGTGCAGAATATTTTGCTAGCTACTGAGTGCAGAACATGTTGAAATATTGACTCACAGAGTCAATATGGAGAAACAGAGTGGTTTGTGGGTAAACTGCACACCAGTGCAGGAAGACCGAAAGAGAGAGAGAGAAATTTGGGGTGGATGTAATGACCTCATCATCAGACTAAAACAAGGCCCGCCCCAGGTACACTGATCCCTGACCCTGCCTCTGTGGTGTACATCATGTACATGACCACACACACACACACACACACACACACACACACACACAGTATGTAATGACTATCTCTCACTGTGGGAGGAAGACACAGTCTTATTTCTACTGGTTTAAATCCCCAAATGGGAAACAGAGTTGTGGAAAAAACATAGAAAAAAGATGAGAAGCCCATAGCTTGATCTGCATTGCATCTATTTCCTTTAGGGGGAGATGTGTTTCACAAGGTGGCCATCTTCTGGATGGGTGTGAACAGTCTCTTTTAAGGCGGTAATGTCAGGTTTGGAGAAAGAAACAGAGTTCTCTAGGGGACAAAAGCAACACTGACACTTCTAACATCATCTAGCTAAGTTCTCCAATTTAAAGCTAAAAATCTCTCTATAATCGCTCAGTATTTGTTCTTTTCCTCTTCTTTCGCCTCATCTTTCCCAACCAGTAACCACCACCCCCCTCCTCCATTTCTGTCTCTGCCTCAGCGCACAATGTGGGGTGGCCATTCACCGACTGACCATTGCATAACCAGAATTATACAAGTGAATTGTGCTATCAAAATGTGTGTGTGTGGGGGGGGGGGGGGGGGGGCAGGCCTCCTCTGAGGAGGCCTGCCAGTGGAACTTGGCAAAGAGCCGGCTCCCATTAAAGAGAGAGAGATCGAGAGAGAGATCGAGAGAGAGAGAGAGAGGTATACTGGGGAGCACTCTCTCTCTTATCATAACACTCATACGTACTGTCTCTCTCTCTCTCTCTCTCTCTCTCTCTCTCACCTGCTGTAAGGCACTAAATTCTGACCTTTGACTGGAAACATCCGTAAAAAACACTGAAAGGGCCAAGACTGCAAAGTCATGGTTGGCTGGTTATCAAACTATCAAACTTTAATACTAATATCGAAACCTGACAAGTATCAAAACCTGCCACTCAATTCCTGGTCTGATTCGTACTCTTGACCCTGATAAAAAATAAATAAATAAAAATCACAATTTTGCCAATGTTAGATTGTATTTGATTTAGACAAAGTTCTTAGAAAGTTGTGTAAGACAACTTTAGCTTATTCTGTTAAGAAAAAGACTAAATTTTCTGCTACCAAAAAAGACTCATTGACTACAGCTATGATGTTTTAACATGACGTCCTCATCAGGACTGAGGTGTGAATCCCTGATCGAGCGCTACCATGAATTACGTTTACATACACAAATCATATTAAAACACAAAACTTTAAGATATCAGTTACATATTGATTGATAGGATACGATCAAGTACTTCAGTTTCTTAATATAAAATATATAATAAATCCATCTTCTTTGTGAGCATCAGTGTGCAGATGAATTTTTTTTTACTTGACACCAGTTTTGTCCTCTTGCCAACCTGATAGAATAGTTGCATGTGCATGTACTACTTTGTGGATTTCCTTTGTTAAATAAGTACATGTTGTCAAAGATATTGAAAAGATGTTTGGTATCAAAACCCGGGTGTCATATCAGACCTACTATCCAGCAATTACTAGAAACATTGAGATTTGGAGGCAAAAAAAAACAAAACCCAAAAAACAAAAAAGCACTATGAAGCCTGAAGAGGACATGTCAACTGAATGCAGACAAGATTTTAAATATCTTGTTACTTTAATATCTGGTCATGAATAAAGGGTCATGAACACTAGAAAACTTTTTTTGGTACCAAAAAAAACAAAACAAAACACCTTCATCAGGGTAACATAACAAAGAGAAGTGTTCTGAAACACTTGTCATCGTGTGGCCATGATGAAGGATTTCTGAGGAAACACTGTGGTTTCTATGAACTAACAGACTGATAGGACATTCATCAACCTCCAAACTGATTTTTTTTTCTTCAAGTCAGCCTTCCTACACTTTTCCAACAAGTGCACGTTAGTGATAAAACGAAACAGCAGCACATTCATTTTTCTTGTAAGTGTTGTGAAGATATGATGAGTAAAAAAAAAAAAAAGATGGATGAGGCTCATTCACTGGGCTCAAGAGTTCCTGTCAAATACCGAGCATTTACACATCTTTCTCTCTAAATATACGTTTGTCTTGCTTGTTGTGCACCACAGGCAGCATTTCCTGTCTCTCTCCACGGTTTGAGGTCTAGTGGCGTCAAGCTCGCACACACACTTACACAAACATAAACACAGATGCAAAGGCATTGACTCAGTCTGCCACTAATCAAGAAGCCTTTGAGTCCTCTTCTCCTCCCGCTGCCCACTGCTCTGCCCTGCCGAGACCAAACGCCGGGGCTGGAGGAATGGACAACCGCTAATTAAATTTCCTCCACTTTTCCTCTCCGTCCCTCCCATGTTGTTTTCTTACCGGTTTTGGGCTCTGGCCCTTTGTGATTCACAGGAAAATAAACAAGCTTTCTGGCTAGGGACAAGAATACTACTTTTTAAGTGCCTCTTCTCCCCCAAGTTGTTTGGATTAAAGTTAACGGACTTCTTGGTTAGATATACACTGAGATAATTAGTGATGACCATGCCTGTTTTTTATGCATGCAAAATATTGAAGGAGAAAAACACTGATATTAATTTTTTTAGATTATCTGTATTGTTACAGCCTACCGTCAATCATAAACCCTTGAAGTTTTAATCTCTCTAAAAACTCACACATTTTAATATTAGATTTCTTTTTTTTTTAGTCCTAAACTCTCCAAGGAACACCTGAAGGCGCCAAAAACTTTTCCAGTTATTGAAAATTCAGGATTACCATATTTTTCACGAGATGAAAGCTGTCAGATGGAGGGGAGAAGTAAATGGAGGGAGGATGATAAAGTTGGGAGCAAGTAAAGACAAGTGAAGCACAGGATTTATGCTCGACTGCTGCAAGTGTACTGGCACATATGAGATCAAATCTGAAGTGTTTTTATTCGAATTTCAAGGATATAGGGGACTCAGTTTTTTTCCCCAGCAAAGAGTTTGGGGGAGAATTCTTTACAGCCTTTACTGCAAAAAAAGAAAATGAAGTTTACGTTATGGGGTAGTTTGAGATAGCATTCAACATAGCCTGTATTATTTAGAATCTTTATTCTTAATATTTTCCTGGGAGTTTACATTTCCTTCTTTGCGGTTTTCATATTATATAATATTTTAATACATCAATAATTTGTCAGAGTGAAGAGGCATTCACTGTATTCATACGTGTCATATTAGTCCTGCACCTGGACTCCAGATGTCCTTTATTCAAACAGCAGATGTCCATTACAGTCAGTGATAATACAGAGACAACTTGTTTAAATATTGTTGTTTCTGACATGTAAGACTATGGTATAGAAGCATATAAATTTAAGTAGTAAATTTGTGATTATGTTAAAAGTGTCAAAAGAGTTTAGAGACAATAATGATTGCATCGATATTTATTAGTATGATGTGTTGACAAAAACATATGTTATTTAATGTAGTGTCCAAAGAGTGATATCAGCCAGCAGATAACAGCTAGTGCCTCCAGCATAACATGAGCAAATCAACCACCTAATGAAAATAGTACAGTTACTTAGTGACTTGACTTAAATGAAGATGCTTACACTTCTGGCAAATACAAAAAGAGCATATGAGGCCTTAAAAGTTGTGTCAGTATAGGGAAAGCTGAGGCGCTGCTCTACTCCTGGAGGGACTTTGGCCTTCTCACAGGAAGCCAATGAGGTGTTTTATATTCCACAACATTTTTTTTCTGCAATACATGACACATGTTACTCTGGGCAAGAGTCTACGCCAGGGCCGGATTGATTCATAATGATGTCCCAGGGAAAAAAATGAGCTGTGGGCCCTTGTCGCGGGCCCCCGAACACCAAGCGGTATTCCTAAGATGGAATAGTACAGTGCCTGTGGTGTGCTGTAAGTCAGTTAGTTTGTGGTAATTTTTTTTAAACACAAATTTGTTCAAGAATTTGCACCATGTAAGCATAATATTAACTGAAATATTAAAAGGTACTGAAACTAGATTTTGACACAGGGTTCCTCCATAAGTCAGGGTTGCAACATTAGTTAAAACTGCATGAGCCTTCAGGGCATTTAGCATTTCAGTTTTTATTGTGTTGTAGAGGTTAATATACCAAACAACTTTGCAATTTATTAGATTACCACAGAGTTATTTCCCCAAGGCAGTTGCCAAACTTGGCTGACTGGGAATCCAGCCTTGATGTATGCTAAATTAAGAAACACTGCTGTTAGCCTAGAACACTGGCTTTTCACATCCAACAGCTAACACTAACCACTCATTAAATCAACTGGAGTTTTCTAGCCCCAAACAGATAAAAACAACAAAAACACTACTTCCTGAACTAACTACCAACTACAATATCCAATCACACAGGTGCACCTGTCATTAACAGCTAACATGAATGCCAAATGTAATAAATTCTTAGCTACGTGCATCATTGCTAAACCCACAGAAACTATATCGTCATATTAACAGTACAACTTCAAATATGGGTAAACTGATATTTCTGAACATGACTACAAAACCAAACAGCAACATGGCCGCATCTGTGGTTCCCTTTACCCAGGATGCTACAGTGTGAACACGCACTATGTCCGAATGTGGTGATTTGAGTTGAGCTGAGGCGTCTCAGTAAACAGCCACTTTGCTCCTTCTCTTAATTCGTCTGCAGTCATACGGGTTTTCTCTAATCTCTCTCTGCCTTGAAGCTGCTTTAGGAGACCATGTCCCTGCTTGCATGAAAGAGAACTTGCTGTTGTTGCATCTATCCTGCTGCACATGGAGGGGTGTTGCTGCTGCCTGCTTTCCCTGGGCAAACAAGGCAGAGCAGGTCAGGACTCGGCCCTCTAACCCCCATGTAGCCTCCTTTCTTACTGTACCTCTTTTCTCCCGCTGTGTAGCCTGCCATTGACTTAACCTTTGGTTGTTTATTTCATCTCAGGGCGGTAAAATGTAAAGGAAAGTGCTGGAGAAGGTGCTACTGGGTTCATAAAATGCTTGAAACTTTCTTCAGACTGACAGATACTCCTTTGAGGAGATCCATCACTGTCAAACTTGAAAGGATAGACTGCAAATGCTTTGCCTTTTGATGGCAGAATGAAAGTGGAACAAAAGTAGTGGTCTAAGAAAAGGTGCAGTATGTACTGCAGTTCAATGGGGCATTAAGTCATCTATGATAGGAGTTCAAAACCTATCAACTCAAGTCTGGGGGTTCAAGAGATGGTTCACAGGATAGAAAAAAAACAAAGAAATGATGTCTTTGTTTCAAACTTTCTTCTAATCTTTTCCTATTTCTTGTCATTGAAACACATTTAAATAAAACAATCTGAAAAGGTAGAAATCAGAGTTTTGGGCTGAACTGCTCACAAAAAAAAAAAATTACAAAAAGGTGGGTGACCAGCATTTTTAAAATAGTGGACTGGAGTTCTTATCTTCATCTAACATTGCATGCACCTTTCCTTTTGTTGTGTCCCAATAAAGATAACATCAAAGCAGGAAATGTCTGCGGCTGTAAAAAGGATTAGAACAAACCATGATGGCAGCAAGATGGTGCAATATTCAAGTGTTTACCTCATTCAGCTACGACCTGTTGTCTTATCTCACCAGGAAAATCGATATTACTGTATCTATAGTCATCAGATTAGTCAACAATTAAACACCTACTACCAGATCCTACCCATGGGTGAAAAAGTACATTTACTCAAGTAGCATTTGAGGTACTTTATACTTCTACTTTACTACATTTCAGTGGGAAATATTCTACTTTTTACTGTACAGCAGATTAAGATTTTTCAAATGTATTAAACATTCAAGTAAAGGTTTAAAAATCTTCACCCACTACTGATCATAAGGTAACATTTAACCATTGACAACCACCATCCAGATGTCTCATCTAAATTTTATCGCTATATTGGCCTCCAATAAATGATACTAATATCTCCTGGCATCTGCCAGGTGCATTACCAGTCTTCCTGCCCTCCTTATCTCCATGCTTCTCTCTCTCTTCTTCCATGACCTCACTGTATCAGGGCAAAGGCAGCTTCAATGTCGCCCTCATACACACACACACACACACACACACACACACACACACACTCCCTCAAACACACACCACTTCTTCTCCATCTCCTTTTGCTAGGCCCAACCTTGGCTCCCTGGCGGAGCATAAAAGAAAGTTTAAACCACACGAGCAGGATGCCATTTTCACCCCCGCTAACCCTCCAGTGGAGGAATCATCTGTAGCGGGGAGAGGCCTCAGATTAGCTGTGCGGGGACCAGGGGGCTTCAGTTTCCAACTTCCGTGCCAGGCCATGGGCCCGAGCCTTAAAGACAACATGGCCCTGACATACACAGCAGGGCGCAGGACACAAGGATTCTCACGCACACAAGCACATTCCCCTACAAAGCAACCGGCTTAGACAGAGATGAAGAGAGAAAAGACAGGGCTTTGGTTGACGTGGGTGGATGTCTGGTTCTATCTTTACTAAGATTTACTTTTTCCACGGCTCATCTTTTGATCCAGCGCCGCCCCGTCTTTCTGGGTGCTGTTTGACAGACAGGAGAGCTTTAGCTGTGGCTGGTGTCTGACTTTCAAATAACAATCGTGATTAAGAACAAAAATCAATGTAAGGGTGGGGAAAAATAAAAAGAAACTACTCCGCAGTGGTGCTAAGGGTACTTTTCTTGTCTTTCCTCTCATTTCCCCTCCTCTCTTCTTCTCACTCTTTTTCTCCCCTCGCCTTCTCTCTCCCTCCATCTCTCTCTCATCTTAAGTCCCTGGGGCTCCTTTCTTCTCTCTTTAAATAGGGGCCTGAGCTGTGAAGTCTAATAATGGTCATTTGGCCTCCCATTGAAAGCTGGGTAATTCGGCCCAGGGACGGCTCACTTTGAGCCACATGACACAAGGAGCTTCCCAGTGACCATGGAAACGAGCGCTGTGGGATCCCCGGCGCCTCCAAGCGCTGTGAAACGTGGTGAAACAGTGATTTAGGAGAGGGACTTTTTTTTTTTTTTTTAGGTGGTGGGGTGGGGGGGTTGGGGATGGAAGTAGAAAGGTGGGTGAGGGTTCCAACACAGCCTGAGAGAGGGGGGTGAGAGAGGGAGAGAGACATGCAGAAACACACACAGAGAGAGAGAGAGAGAGAGAGAGAGGCCCCTGCCTGGTCGCAGTGGAAACCTCTCCCGACACCCCACCAGGAAGAGCGGCCAAGATAATATCAGCAAGTTGAGGCGTACACAAACATGAAAGGAGAGCCCAAGAGGCAGGCCCCTGAGTGCGCCGCGCTTCACAAGCTTTTTTCTCCCTTTTTTTCTTCTCTCCCTGCTGCTCCTCCTCTCTTTTTCAATTTCCCTATTCTACCTCTCCCTCCATGCTGCGGTGTTTGAAAGTGTTTGTGCAGCATGTTTGGGGCAAGGGGCAGGTGGAGAGGAAGCAAAAGAGTTTACCCCTTAACACTGCAAAGCTAGCCAGACTGCTCATTGGTTACATTTGTTTCCATCCTCTAACTTTTTCATTTTTTGACTTCTTAATTTGGTGTTTAGGGCTACTACAGTATCAAAACGTCGTGAATGCAATTGATCATCTATTGAGTGCCCTGTAAGTGCCCTGGAGTGCCTTCAGCTTTTTAAATGTTTTTGTGGGAAATTTGCCGTGAACCTGACAAAAACATAGAGCACATTTTTAGGGGTGAAGAGAAAGTCAGGTGAAAACTGCCTCAAGTTGCTATATCTAACAAGGCAGAGAAGTTTATGAAGTTACTACAACATTAGCCTCCATTATACTTCAGGCTACAGCTGCTGATGTTAGCTGCTCTGATTTAAACAGCCCAAAATTGACTTTCAATTTGCTGCACTCAACTGAAAGGAAGTAAGCCCCATCATTTTTAGGAATAGCATAGGGGAAAATTGTCTTATCGATATCCTTCTTGCATCTTTACGGCTACACCATGAAAAGATTTCTTTTAAGAACTTCGAGGAAAAGCTTCATCGGTATTGAACAAAAGCCGCCGATGTAAATCAATCACTATTGTGGTTTCACTGCAATTTAACAAAACACTCTGGACTGCAGAGTGTAAAACTACATCAATTTCCTTTCTGTTGTCAAGGCTCTCTGCCTCACTAAGGTCTGCAGTGAGAGGCAAGGAAAAGGAGGAGAAGCATGAAAGTGGAGAGGAGTGAGAAGAAAATGATGAGAGAGGCACAATGAGTCATTCAGTCGTCTGCATCAAAACACAAGCTGATTTGCCAGGCTTCTAGTTCTTCTTATCCAGACTGATAAACAGTGGATGAGCTAATGCGTGCACACGTACGCACATCAACAAATACACCCACTGATCAGACAGGATTCCTAACCATGAAGGACAACACAGTGTATTAGAAGTGGTCTGAAAACAAGGCCAAAATGCAGCCAGTTCAATCCAGCATTGAAGCGTCTTTACAACAGGCCCTGCGGCATGACACCCAACTGGCATTGCCGTGGCCTCGAGACGACCTCTAACACACACCTGAGTGTGTAGGACAGCTAACCTGGCCGCAGGCACGGAGCCAGTCGACCGCAATATCACACTCATCTGTCTGTTGCCATTTCTTTCTTTTTAATGCAGGGCTTTCTCTTCTTCAGACGCGCACACACCCCATCCTCGTAGGCCTCGTGTACTTTCTATGTCCCCATCATTCCACTCACATACACACACTACACCCTCTCTGCAGCTCTGGCCGAGATGCCAGACACAGTTAGAGTCCAAAAGCCACTTAGCACTAAGAAGCAGCAGCTGTTTGCTCTGGCGTGCTGTCCCATAGTGCCAACTTGAGGGCCACGGTAGAAGACATAGTCCTCTGCCCGCTCACATTGTTCCATGGCAACTGTGGTTTTAGGATTATGTTTGTATGTGTGTCAAAGACAGAGCTTCCCACACAGGATACACATTTTATGGTTGTGTGCCTCTGGCAAAAACTTTAAAGTAGCTAGCTTTATTTCTGGGAGGATATGTCAATAAAGATCTTGAAACTTTTCTTGTTGCTCTAGTTATTTTTAAGTGCTTTGTAGCGGCCTGTCTTGCGCTCCGCTGCAATGAAATGTTGTCTTTGGCTGGTGTTTAAGGTGGAACTGATCGTGGTTCAGAGACGAGCTGGTCAAGGGCAGCGCCAGGCCACACACAACAAGCACATACCAGCGAGATTTACATGCTATGCCAGCCAAGAGGCTTGCTTTACACAAGCTGCAGGGCTGTGTGGGAGGATGGGTCGCATTTTTCTGCTTATGTGCGTACAGAAAAAAAAAAAGTTGTACCAAGCGAGACATAAATCCCAGCCACCCACTTACCAAACCAGACACATTCGCCTTCGTCATCTTCTTGAGAAGCCAAGCCCCCAACCTCTTTCCCTTCACTCTGTCCTCTAACTCCCACTCCTTTCTCTATCCGCCACCACTCCACTCCTCTGCCCTTCCTCCCTTGGCTGCCCGGGTTGGGGGGCTGATGTCATGAGAGCGCGGGCAGGATGAAAGGGGAAAAGCCGGCATGCTAAGGCCCCGTGTGGCCATTGGACTGACACTGCGGTACTTGAAAGAAGAGATATCTCACTGGCACAGCGACAAAGACCCTGACCAGCCTGGGCCACCAATGAAAGCCAGTGGCATGAGTTCATGTTCCAGAGGCGCTGCCAAAAATCGCAGTGTATGTGTGTGAAAAGACAGTGTAGAGAAGTAGGGAGAGAGGCCAGTTCTGAGAAGCAGCAGGGAGGAAATGACAACCAAGAATATGTTATTGACTGCAATAAATAGCTCAACTTGAGAATGGATACACATCTGCAGAGGTGTGAGCATGATTTACAACATTTACAAACACCTCAGAGAAAACAGAGACTTGATAAGCT
Source organism: Scomberomorus guttatus (assembly GCA_038419695.1). Lineage (NCBI taxonomy): Eukaryota > Metazoa > Chordata > Actinopteri > Scombriformes > Scombridae > Scomberomorus > Scomberomorus guttatus. Next base: position 28,438,926 of record CM076450.1, on the reverse strand, counting down.
GTAAGTAAAGAGAGGCAACTACTTGCATCTATGTTCTGCTAGCGCTGGGGCACCTTGCAGTGTCACCGAACCACTTCAAAGACCGTCTCAAACACATTTAATTAGCTACAGTACGAACCGATATGCTCTTGGTTTTCTTGCTGTTGGGGGGAGGGCTACTGCTGTGGCACATAGAGGTCAGGGGTTTACCAGTCCTTCAGCTCTCACAGGAACCAGACAGGAAGTACAGGAAAAAACTGTGTACATATATATGACACGCCAGCACTTTTGTGAGGTTTGCTCGTGGACTTCAGAGGCCGGCGTGAGCGCCCTCTTTTCCTCCTTTTCCTCTACTGTTAATATTTGCTGATGTCAGAGCATCTCTCTGCAGCAGTGAGAAATCCTTAAGTCGCTCAGCTGGATAAAAGCTAAAATCACATTGGTTTAATATTGACAAGAGCAGCATATAAGGAACTGTGCAGGATTTCTTTAAAACTTAAAATAAAAGCGAGCCCCATCCTTGTGTGCAGCCTTTAAACTTTAAATAGAGGAGAGAATGCTACGTGTTGACCCGCTCCTAAGCACAGCTGGGGGCCTTGTGTTCCCAGACACGTTATATTTAGACATGGATTAGAGTAAACAGCATGTTTTCCCTGCAATTCTGTTTTGTGCATTCACTGGGATTTTGTAATTGAATGGAATCTAAATTGACCAGACAAGACCCCAACACTGTTGGTGGCAAAGCGGTAGCAAAGTGGAGTGGGCTCTTGGGTTCAGACAGGGGCCAGTCGGGTAGGGCGAGCGGAGGGGGTTGTGGGGTTGCCACGCATGAGGCCAGACCAGGCGGGGTGAGTGTGTAAGAGTGGGCATCGTATCCGGACTGGGGCTGGGCATGGTGGCCTAGCTGGCTGGGCAGAGTAAGCAGACTGGCAGGGGGTAAACACTGCGCTGTCTGGCCTGGCAAAAGCGGCGGTGCCAACGCAAAGCACCCAGCTGTGTTCGGGCCCCGGGCGAGGGTCTGTCAAGATGCAACAATGGGCTTTCCCTCCTCTAATTATAGTCCTGGCTGAATAAACACAGAGGAAACAGAGTGGTGTAGAGGTTAGGGAGGCTGGCTGGAGGCCAAAAGGTCACAGGCCAAGGTTCCTGTCATCCTCACTACACTGTCCCTTAGCAAAGCACCAAATCCAGAATGTATAAAAATGGCCAGCTCATTAGCGGTCTGCTTTGACTGGTTCCACTAGGCGGAAGGTGTGGGTTTCTGGTACTCGGGGTGCCCTTGTGGCTTAGTTGGCTAAGGGACATGCTCTGTACCCAAAACATTCTGGGTCTATGTCCACCCTGTGTTTTCCATCTTTCCTGTCTTTATTTGTAACAGTCCCATAAAGCTTTAATTTCAACAACAACTAAACAAAAGACAAGCTGGTGTTAAATCGCTGCCCGTTTGACTATCTAAGGCATGTACTGATGTTACGTACCTGTAGCTAGACACAAGAGACCAGGTATTGGTATGCTAACAGTACTAAAAACATTCCCTACTTACCATTAAAATCATATACTTCTTTTTTTACAGACTGAAACCATGTCAGTCTTACCATCCTACAGTTCTCATGACAGGCATGCAGTTCCCATGACAATTATAGTAGTGGTAAACAACAACTACTTTTGTAAACCAGTTATAGTTTCCTTGGTTTCCCTCTGGAACTGTTAAACACTCCTCAAACATGGACGCATTACCCGTGTGAAGGCCATTTACTAGTGAGCGAAGCCACCACTGACATGGATATATTCTTAGCTGCAGTCAAAGAGAAGTTTGAGTGCTGAACATTAGGTCAGTTTTCAGGTCTCAGCATAAGCATCTGTTAGGTAGCAGCAGCCATCACCAGAGAAAGTGCACCATTAGCATGTCTATATGGCACAAGGGCTCCTTACATTATGAATGGCTGCTCTCTTTCTGTCACCGGGCATGCACAGGATAAATGAGACTATAGCCAGACCCTCCGCGCCCCCCCCCCCCCCCATCCTCCAGGGAATGTTGGTACATTCCATTAAGAGGAACACTTAATTAAAGCATGATAAAATACCACTCGGAGACTCCAGAGGGGTCTGGGCACTGGAGGAGGGAGGGGGTAGTGAGAGACAAGGGAGAGATTCAGTTCAACCTCATTCTCCCAGCAATGGGAAGTAAAAAAGAAAATAAAACAAAATCATCCCTCCGTGAATTGTCTGCGTGACTACAAAAGATCAAAGATAAATTCTTAAAAGGTTTTAATTAAGCGGGAGAAAGAATTTTCTTTAACTTGACTGTAGCAAAGGGGCCGGATGTCTATATATACAAAACACCATGACCACCGTCTGCACATTTCTGCTCATCACTCCGAGCCAAAAATCCCAAGCCCAAACATTCAATACACACCTGATAGCATTTCTGTTTATTTTGATCTGTACCCTCCAAGATTATGTTTACATGCAAAAAGGAATCCAATTCTCATTCTTTTAGTGTATTCATGTCCAAGATGTGAAGTTTGGCTGTAGATAGCAGATGTAAAAAAAAAAACCAACTGAACTCTGGGTATTCTGGCTCTGGAAGTCTGAGTATTGTTACCCCAAATATTGCCAGATAACAAATATGCAATGAATGAAGGCGTAATCTAGTCATCTGAAATCAAGTATTAATACCACAAACATCTTTTTCAACTGAGGCAATTAATCACAACAAGGTGTCAAAATAACTCAAGTCCTGACTAGAATATACTTATAAACAAGTTAAGATGCTGTTTTCAAAGCTATGGTGCTACATTAGTATTCTTTCTGCCTCACACACCACAAAGATTAGCTCGTTTACATCACTGGCATATTTACCTTTCCCAGCACGGTGAGACAACTGGGGTCCAGCTCTGGTTGCTCCAGCTTCACCACTCCAACCCAGCCGTACTCATATAAGTCCTCCTCATCGTTATTGTTACATAATCCCAAAGGATGCATCTGGAAAGAATAGATAGAAAGATAAATTAGTATTTGCATCAAAACGACAGAGTTACAGGTAACTTCAGAGGTGACAATGATACTGATACAATAAGAAGAAGGATAAATCCCATGTAAACATGGCAATTTGTATCTCAAGTTCCTAAAAGCAAAAAAAACAAGCATGTGCAGAGTTTCAAGACAACATGAAACACTGCCACACACGACGCTTCAAGTTTGAGGATCCTGTCATCACTGGCTTATAGATTTGCTCCAGGCGGCTCAGAATTGGACTAATCTCTCCTGGATACCCCGTTGTTTGAGGGAGTGCAACAATTTATAATCCACTTGTCACCTATTTCCCATAATGAAACGCCAGAGCTTAAGAGCATTACATGTCTCTGAAGTATTCACTGTGTGCAGCAAAATCATGAAAGATCTAAGCACAGAGTACAGTATTCTACCTGACCTCGCAAAGAATAGCAGCAGATAAGCAAAACTGGGATTTATGTGCTTTCATGGATCTGCTGACGAGGGACATTTCTAACTTAAAGATGCTTCCACTCTCACTGCTGCAAATGATTAATGCAAAGTGAACGTTTCTGCCATTTCTTTTGTGCATATGTGCACAGCGACTGGAGACTTTTTATCTTTTATCTTCTCTCACTAAATTATGAAAATGGATGCTGACGTTTCCCAGGCAGTATGCTCAGTGTCTATCAGACTATTTTAAGTTGTCCTCTCATTACACTTAAGGCCACTAAATTGTCCCAGTTCTCTGTGCCAAAAAGCTCTGCAGAGCCAGCGCCTAGACGATGTCTTTAGAGAAGATTAAAGCTAAAGGATGGCAGACATCACAAACACTGACTCACTCGCTGGGCCCAAAAGAAAAGAAGTTGGCAGCCTCCTTAATTGCAAACTAACAAAAGCATTTATCTTAAAGTATTTATCTCAAAGCACTTCCGTTACTTTACTTGAGTTGTCTTGACTGTGGGAAGATGACAAAGAAGGCTGGAGACTAGCTAAGTGTCAGAATGAGAATTTCAAAAACCTGAATCCCACATTTTGACATCAAGAGATTGCTAGAGACTGACCGTTATCTGACCGTCAATCTTGCGGATGTGCTAGTATGCACTCCCAAGAGGTGTCTGTATCATGAGGGAAGTTAGCAGATAACCCTAACAATCACAGCACACAAACACACAAACCAAAAGCAAAAGGCAAAAGGATAACAGCTGTCAGCCAGTCACTTCAATGGAATAATGTACTTTAAAGCTCTAATGAAACAAGCTTAGATTAAAACTGTAACCAAGTGGTGGCCCAAAATCCTGGATCCATTCCCCGTCCTGGCAACAGAGCAAAGACAAGTTCCTGTATTAGCATTAGAACTGGGCCAAACTGACCTGCAGGCCACTTATCCTATTAACCCAATGACCACAGCAACCCAATCAGCCAGCATTGTGGCGCCGAGCCCTTGGCCACTCTGGCCCCGGGGCCACCGCTGATGACCCAAGATACCCTTCTCCCTCTGGCGACCCCTGACCTTTGAACCCCACTTTATCACGTTGGGAGCAGGTTAGTCGTGCAGCAGGCCAATTGAAGAGATATTCAGCTGGCGCCTAGTCACTTCTGTGCCACAAGGGCGAGGGGTCAAGCCCCTGACCTGAAGGGTTTTTGGGGAGGACTTAGCTGAGAGTAAGGGGGTCAAATGCAAATCAGGTGGACTATGGAAGAGTCATAGGGAAGGAATGTGGACAACGTGTGCCGCTCTGCAGCTCCACAGTGTAGCGTCTTTCATTTCTGGCTTAGGGACGAAAGCTGACTGGAATCAGTTCTAATTGTGAAGAGACAGGCAGGAACAGCAGATGCTGAATTGGAGACATCACAAGCCTTTAAGGTAACTACGCTGGAGGAACATTTGAGATGAAGACACATACACTTTGCTTCAGAACGGATTCTGAAAAGATCACTCATCCTTGAATCCTCCTCCTCCTCAGGCTTTCCACACACACACACACACACACACACACACACACACAAATGTTAGTATGACAAAAGATTAGGCTCTGATGTACAACCACGATCCTTTGAAACAAAATGACTCATTCTCACAACAGAGTTCAGAAAACCAAAGAGGAGGTCATGAAGCAAGGGTACTCTGTCTCAAAACACCTTTTCACAAATCCACAGGAAGCAGTCACCTTGTCTGCATGAATTTCATAGATTCACTATGCATTTTCTGAAAGCAGCTTTTCTATGGCATTTATTTAGGTTCAAAACCCGTGCACATAAAAACCGTTTCTGCTCAGTGAGCACACAGAACAGTATCTGTGAGCAGAAAAGCATCCTCGCGAGAGAGCAACTGCTCAACACTAGCTCACTCATCAAATTGACTTTTGAGACTTTGGAAGCGGGGATGGAATAGACAGTCTGCTCCTTAAAATACTGACCATGACCTTTGATTGGCTGTTTGGGTTGACACAGTCGAAGACTCAGTTACCGGAGAGAACAAAGGGAAACATAAATAATGATATTTAGAGGCTGATTCTCCATTTTTTACCACTTACACTTATGAAAAAGTGTTAGGCATGGTAGCCTCTCAAGTCAACTTGATGAGCGAGCATTAAGCAGTTGTGAGAGCGTAGGGAGGGTGGAGCTCGCACTCATCACAGCCCCGTGCTTTGCGGGACTTCATTTGTGCACATTTGAGAGCAGAAATGCTCTCTTGCAAGGATGCTTTTCCGCTCACAGATACTGTTCTGTGTGCTCGTATCACGTGCACGCACCTGGTTTTTAATTGCGCGGGTCTTGAAACTAATTAAAACACCATGCTTTTCTCCATTGAGCATATGTGAGCGAGGGCTACTGAGCCCTGGATGACTGTTTGGAAGGCAGATATTAGCCTAGGGCTGGCAGGAGCAGGGAGACCGCACAGGTATACATTACATACACATTTGGTATGATAATTTCAGTGTGTGTTCTCCCTCTCAGCCTTTGGAGGACGCCAAAATTGAAGGGAAAGAAAAATACAAAAGAGCGTAACCTAGTCAGGTTTCCATTCAACCTGCATATCCTGACCTGCCCCTTCCACATAATATCATTCTACAATCTGCAAAATTCTCCTGCACATACCGCACATCCCAGTCAACTAAGGTAACCTTTTGAATTTGATGTAACATACGGTACCTTATGAGGATGTTGTTGTGGAGGAAGCAGAGTGAGTCAGTGTAGGAGGGGATCTAAAGAGAGGCCTAATCTGTCTCTCGGTCTGAGTCAATCTAAAGGAGGACCAGGAAGTGGAGCACTGCTTGCTGTGTGATTATGACCTTTCTCTCCTGCTTGTCTAACAAGATGGCAGTGGGGAGCCCCGCCTGTGCCCCTGGGTCCTGAACACTGGGCCATTGTGCGGGGGCTGTTGCACTCCAAATGGGGCAGTGTTGTTGTTGTGGACCATGTTGTTATTTTAGAGGCTGGCCATTGCACCATTATCTCCACCACAGGGATTTTTCTTTTTTGTCAGATCTTGATGTAGGCGTTGATGGATGTGGGGATGGGGAGGCAAAAGGAAAAGGAGCTTGGTTTGGATGAGAGATGGCGAGCTGGTGAAGTGGGTCACAGCTACCGGCCGTGCACACAAAAGAGTAACGAGCACATATGCAAACATGCCTACACACACACACACACACACACACACACACACACACAATATGACAGACTGTCGCCTCTCTTGTTCTAACTGCTAGCTTTCCCTGCTAGGCCCCAAATCACACAAGCTCAGCCCACTGGAAACACCCGGTTGTTCCACTTAGCTCTGCTCCTGTATACCCAGTGTTTTGGGTGACGGGCATCCGGCGCCCCCAAAGTACCACAAGGGGGCGGCTCTTGTTCTGCCCTGCCTTTGCTGCCCCTGGGGGGAGGAAGCCTTTCACATGAATATCCCATTACACAGGCCACACTCTCAATGAAATCCTGGCGGGGATTTGAACTCCACCTGTCACTCAAGCTGGCCACACCCCCTGCCAACCCCTAACCCTTTCTGCAAAACCACCTGTAGAGAAAGTTCTCGCTCACATGGGATGCTTTTTTAAACCAATACAGCTCAATGCACAATGCTTTGATATTGTCTTTTTAGTACAATGACATTGACGATAATATGAAGATTGGTTCATAATGTGGTTTTGAAATGAAGTTTTAGGAAAAAAAAATATTAAAATGTTTGTTTTCACATGCTGCAAGCAATAATATCTCATTTGGTTCAGCTCTGAGAAAAAACATAAACCTTCTTCTAACTCTCTGGTCTCACTCTGGTCCTTTGTGGTCCTCTTCTCCACGAATAAGTGACCTGAGAGTTGGTAATGGGATCAAAACAGGGCCCTACTCCCACCACTCCCCCCCCCCCCCCCCCCCCCCCGGCTCTCAAAGGACATCAAAATGCAAGTCACACCATCCAACGCCATTCTTCTCTGTCTGTCTGTGACACAATTCGCTGAGCCTTTGATCATACAACAACCACTTCTGCCCCCTCCTCCTGCCGCACCCCCTTTTCCTCTCTCCCTCTAAATTATTGGTGGCCCCGGTTACAGCCCCCCATAACCCCTCATCCCTCCCACACCTCCAAAACAAGTCACCCTCCCTTGCCCTCATCATGCTATGTCGTCCTTGCATGAAAGAGCTTGTCTTTTTCTCTGCACAGCTGTTTATGCATGTGAACAAATTCCATCCTCACTTGCACTTCAAAAAAAAAAAAAATTAATAATCAGCAAATTTGTTTTCCCACTTTACTGAACTTTAAAAAAAAAATTTCAGAAGGCCTTTGAAATCCTCATAATCACTCCAAATGTCTGTATTTGCAAATGAAACATCCCCAGGGCTAAAAAAAGCTTTCTATGTGACAAAGCAGAAATTCCAAGAAGATTTCTCTCCTCTCTTGCTTTTTGCACCACTGGCTAGGAAAGCCTTGTGAACTTGAGAAAAAAAAAAATCATGCTTGTTGGACACAAAATCTAAAATTCTAAAAGGAGTTGCTGAATTGCATGTCTATTTAAAGTTATGCACTTGCTGAAACATGGCGCTTAATGTGCTGTGCATTACAACAAGGCATCCTTGCTATAAAACACCAGGAGCTCACAACATCAAAGGCAAGTAGGCGGATTGGAGAGGAGAACGATCCCTGAGCTAAAAGTGATCTATACAGGATGCAGATATAGACACAGGCATGCATGTCCTTGAATCATCAACTCTCAAAAATCTGTTTTAGAAATCTCAGGCATCAATATTTTACCCAGAACTCGGTTCCAACACTTCCTGTGATGGCATTTAGGTCACGCCGAGGATGAGTTTCTGTCGTAACAATCAAAGCTGCCTTGTTGTCTGAAGCGTGTGCCAGCCAAAGACAATTTTTACAAGATGTTCTTTGTGAGGCTGGCTAAATGATTAACTGGACAGATCTGTTGTTCATGGATTTCTTTTATAAATTCTGGAAGAAGAGCTGGCACCTATTTCACAAGCACACAAAACCTAGAGGAAGAAAAACCTGGGCACGGCGCCAGTCCTCACACCCACCTGCTTCCCCAGCGTCGCGCATGTGTTTACGTGTCTCACTGTTTGAGCACAGGCGTGTGTAGAGGCGAGTCTGTAGCCTGAAACACATCATGGGTGACCGAGGGGTAACTCAGTGGCATCTCTCACTGACCGTCCGTTCGCCGTGAACTCATTCACCCCAGCGATGAAGCATCCCTCCCACCTTCCGGGCCTTTAATTCAGCCGACCCCTCCAACACCCCTCCCCGCCGCCACCTCCACCAACAGTTTCCCCTCCCCAGCACTATGCTTCAACCTCCCTCTCTATGGGGGGAGCATTGTCAACTTCCTGGAATAACACACCAGCCTTGCCAACTGAGGCGGCGGGTGGTTGTGTTGAGGGATGTGGGTATGGGATGGTTCAGGGGGGGTATGTCTGATCACAGTCCACAGACCAAGTCTCCTCTGAGCTCTGTGGCGTCTTTCAGAGTCTCATAACCCAGGCACAACTCTCAGAGCTGTTGAAGAAGGATGACAGAAGGAGCTTTTTCAGGCCAGGATGGAGTGGTGTGCAACAGGATGTTTATGACTGGACACTAACAAGCACACACACACACACACACAAAATACACCCACTGCACTGCCCTGAGCCTCATAGTACCTCTGCAGACAGTCACACCATCTAGCAGTGTTTATACAGTATATACTGTATGCTAGTCTAACAGTTAACAGTGTTTCTGACTTAAAGAGGTCCTGCACACTGAGCTGTAAACTAAATTATATGATTGTACAGTGATGAAACACATTAATGCTGGTGTTAACATTGACACTAAGTTTTGAACCTTGCACGGCCAACGCTGACATAGAGTCGACCGTTTGGGACTGATGTACATCATGAAATACCTCCCGCGTCACACACTAGGTAGCCACCAGGCCACGCCCCCTACAGTCATTGCCCTGCAGTCCTCTGCTGCATTGTTTAAATATGCAGGGAGGGAGGGAGCTGGCAGAATTTGGGTGTGTAGTTACTCCTTAATCTGTAATTTTTCAATCATATGACTAATAATATTACAGTAACGTTCAATTCAATACAGTCTTAAAGTAATAATCTAACATATTCATGAGCAACAGAATGTTTCGCAGCTGTCTGTCACAGCCACAAATGACACAACAGCCCTGAACAAATGCAAACATTAACTGTTATTTTCATGTATGATTAATCTGCCATTGTCTTTTATCAGTTAATCCATAGTTTAGTCTGTGAAATTGAAAGTTCCCAGAGCCCAAGGTGACATCTTCACACCACTTCTTTTGTCTAAACAACTGTCTATATGTATATTATATTCAATTTACAATGATATAAAACAACAAAGAGCTGCAAATTCTCACATGTGAAAAGCGAAGTGAAAAAATAACTTTGAACAATGAATCGATTACTAATTTCTTCCTCTTTTAAGGAAAACAATCATCTAGTGCCTTGCATGTTTGTCAGCAATCATCATTAGTGCTCGCCTCATGATGCACCAGAACAATAAAAACAAAAGCCTATATAGCTTCAGTGTTTCATGTCTGTCTTAAAACAATATTCAGGTGCTCAAATGAACAATGAAACAGGTTTTTCTTTGAGCTGTAATCATCCCTCCTGTTCATAGCGGCCATTAAGAGATCCATTCATAATGTCCTTTCAATGTAAGTGATGGGGGATAAAATCCACAGTCCTCCTTGTGTATTCAAAAGTTTATCTGAAGGTAATATGAAGCTTCAGCTGTCCAAATTTGTCAAATCAAGTATTTCAAAGTTGCTGTCTTTTTAGTGTCAAATTTCCAGTTTTTGTTACAATCCTGGAATCTGGAGAAACAAAAAAAGGGAATTTTATACTAAAAAGAAAATGTCATTGGAAAATACCCACTTGATTTTACTAACTTAGACTGCTGAAGCATTAAATTAACATTAGATAAACGTTTACGTACATTTCTGAACAAAATGACGACTTTGGATTTTGTCCCCCGTCACACATTATAAGCACATTTAAAAGGGATCTTTTAATGGCCGACATTAGCAGGAGGAATGATCACCTGGGCACTTGACTATTATTTTAAGACAGACATGAAAATTGTGAACCTATCCTTTAAGTACACCCAATATCATAATACTCCTGCAGTGTAAAAAGCATTTGATCCAAACCAGCACATAACGACGCTCCATTATGTAACATCCAGCAAACAAGCATAAAACTGTTGGCCAAAACACACAAACTAGCAAAATGTCAACACCACGTTAGCACCAGCTTCTCCACCAGCCACCCTCCCTGACAGCAAACTGTGGCGCGGTCAGGACGCAGTCAACTTCACCCCCCTGTGCCCAGCAGGGCAGACATGGGAGCATGCTTTAACCAATTACGTTCCTGCAGGCGCTTAACCCCCAACCTTCCTCTGCAAATTGCACACACACACACACACAAACACCATCCCTTAGTAAGAAGCACACAAATAACCTCTCTCCACCAGCACATGCTCCTCAGACCTCCAGTAAATATAAGAGGAGTTTAGGGTGTTTGCTGGGAGCCTGAATGAGCTGCGGTCAGAAAGTAGCATCCCTGATTTAAAGCACGTGAGAAAAGTACTGTCACACAGACGCACACATACTAATGAATGCATGGTTGCACAATCTACGAGAGAGCCTCACCAGCTGCCACATACATGCAGTGATATCTCATCTACAAATCTGGTAACTTTCCCCCAGTAACAACATGCCTGCTGAAAGAAATTCATCAGATTTAGTACAAAAACAAGAAAATGAACACAAACAACCTCCACAAGGTGTGACCTTCATTCATAACTGCATGTTTGCCATTATGATACAAGTACATATTTTGCAAGAAGTAAGTGGCAAGTCACCATTGATTGACAGTCATAAGTCAAAGGTCAAAATTTCCCAAAGTCTTGTCACCATCTGTTCATGTGGAATGCCTCTTCATCTAGCTTTCATCCCTCCCCATCTCCTCTGCTTCATTATCTCACCTTCCCCGCTGGCCCACAGACAAGTTGTCTGAACCCTGAAGAGCTAAGGCATCATGCCTGAAGGACGGAGGAAGGAAATCAAAGTCTGACACCGGGCCTTAATCCAAATGATGCCCCAAAATAAAATCACTGAAGCAGAGGAGGACGGGGAGACTCTCTCTAGCAAGTCATTTTAGTTCAGGCTCTCTGAGGTTAAGCTTCTGGTGCCAATTGGGTTGTGTGTGTTTAACAGACCTTGCCAGGAGGATTAACAGCGAGTGTCCTTGGCTGCACAGGTTAGGGTTACCACCAGACTCAAGACATGACAAGTATGGCTTTTCTTTTGTTAGTTTCTTGACAAAAATGAGCTCAAAAAGGTTTTAAAGTGACTTCAGGCCAAACTATCACACAAACAAATAGAGGAAATATTTCTTTTATTTCTATATAGAAATCTGTGAGAAAGAAAATTCTGCACGTCCACTGAACTTTCTGTTCAGTGGACGTGCAGAATTGCTCTCCAAGTTATTCTATCAATTTTCTAAACTAAAAACAATGTCAGTAGAGGCATTGGATGTGTTTTTTTTCTAGTCAATAGCATGTCTTCAGGGATTTACTAACACAACATGTCAGACAATCTATAATCAAAACAACACATCTTCTGAGTTTTCTTATCCTCGCACAGAGGTTCAATGTCAGACAGCACAGGGGGAAAAGGAGCACAAGAAAGGAGCAGGAGTTTTGAATTGCAGCCTTCTATGTATAGCACACACAAATAGACTCACAAACTTAAATGCATGCACTAACACACGACATACATACACACACACACACACACACCTCCCCTCTCACTCTCTCGGTCACTCTTTGCCCCTCTCAGTCGCTCTCTGCGCCTCTTTCCCAGCACTAGAAATAACTTCAAAGGGGGCTGGTAGCCTTGAGGAGAGAGGGAACAGGATCCAGTTACAGTGGAGCAGCTGGGAGGGCCCTACAGGTGGGGCCCGACACTCCTCCTCCTGTAACATTATCACTGTAAAGGGATCCCTCTGCTTCTCCTCTCAAATAATGAAGACTTCCTCTCTTTTGTCTTCCCCACTGGGACTAAAGGAACAATTAGCCAAGCTAGTCTGGCGTCCATCTTTTATTTTGGCGGTCTAAACCAAAGAAAAGGAGGAGTGTAAAAAAGAAAAAAAAATGTTGGAGACTGAAGACAAAAGCTTATCAAAGTCAGCTTTACTCTTGACATTGGTAAGCTTTTTTTTTTTTTTCCTTATGTCAAGGGCGTGCTCTAAGCAGGCTAGCTTGGTGATGCGAGCCACAGTGCAGCCATCATCTGTTCATTTACCCCCCCCCCCACCGCACCCCACCCCCACCCCCCACCACGAGTCGCTGTCCCCTCCTTAACCTCCTCTGAAAATCACCTCCGCGCCATCTTCATAGCAACGGGCAAAGCAAACAAGTGTCATGGTTTCAGTGCGAGCAGGGGACGCTGGCAGAGGACACCTAATATCATGTAAATGTCCTGATATGTAGCACAAGGCTCTGGGGTTGACAGCTTTAACACTGAGCAGGACGCCGAGCTTGTGACTCTATTAACTCTATGCGAGTGCATCCTGAAACCGTCAATGGCGTGTGTGTGTGTACGCACACTCAAAAGTCTCCCTGGTGTCACTTTCAGCTCTTCAGTCTTTAAAACCCAGAGTGACACGAACAAAGGACAGGCCGACAAAGTACAGGGGTCAACATTGGGCTGGATGCCACCATTTTGGAAAGAGAAGGGGGGAGTGGAAACAACTGCACCCCTCTTCCCTGAAGAGATGACAGAATCTATGCGCAAAGATAAAGTAACAACAGCAAGCAAACATATTGTGTCCATGTGCATGAGGCTGCTGCCCTTATGAGGACAATTACAAAAGTAGGTGAACACGTGCATAAATTATTTGTCAGCATCAAGGTGCCACAGTGAATTAATTACCATGACTAACAATGTAACAAGCAAAGGGAAATGGGGCTCATTAATAAACTATTCTGCACAGCACACAACTGCAGGGTAGCACATGCAAGTACACATGTTTAACACTTTTCTCACATTTCAAGTTCTTGATCAACTAATTGATTCATCCTTTAGTCTATAAAATGACAGAAAATAGTGAAAGATGCTCATCACAGGTTTTCCGATTGGTCAAGGTGATGTCATGAATCGCTTGTTTTGTCCGACCAACAGTTCAAAATCCAAATATATCAAATTTACAATGATACAAAACAGAAAAAGGCAGCAAATCTCCACATTTCAGAAACTCAAAAAGCAAATGTTTGTCTGATAAATGATTCAAAACGCATAATTGATTAACAAAACTGTTGTTCTTTTTCTGTCCATTGACTCATTGTTTCATCAACTAATCATTTCAGCACTACCCAATTAGTCAAAAAAGCTTTAATTTTCTGCAGTTTAAGTTTCCAAACCACACCAGCACAGCTTTCTGGTCACTGCCAGCACCGCCCCAAATATCAGTGGCATCCCCGCTCCAGCCCGCTCCTCTGCCACCCTCGCCATAACACAAAAGTCAATGTCACTACTTAATGAGCTATGATTAATGCTGCTGCAGAACGGCTGGTGAGCCCGGGGAGGAGGGAGGCTGCACATACCTGGCACAGTCAGTCCCCTCTGTATGTGTGCGTGTGTGAGAAGGCTGAGGGGTTGAGCTAAAAGTGGACCGAGGGGAGGATTGCAGTCATCAACACCTAGGCTCTGACTGGCCTTTGAAGTTACGCGGCGTCTTTGATGGCCCCGGCCATGGAGGAATGCTGCTCACCCTCCCTCCCCGCCCATAAAGCCCCCGGAGTTGTGGAATGCAGTGCAAGCTGCTGCTGCTCGGCCCGCTGGAATGGGATTAGAGTATAGGCCCATATTGCCCTTCCTCCCCACCCCCACCCACCCCCCCCTCCCACCCTGCCCTTTGTGGTGGACAACATGGCGACAACCTCCAAAGTTTGGGGCAATGGTGAGAAGAAGAGGAGGATACAGTGTGTTCCCAAGTTGTGTTTTCCTTAGACTCTCCCCTCTAATTCAGTCTGTTTTATAAATGAAGCATGAACACTCAAACTGCTGCAAGTTTTCATTCAGACAGACAAGTGCTAGGTGACTTCTTCTCATGTCTTGTTTGTTTCATCTGACCAACTCACCAAAGCACCAAGATATTCAGTTTACTATCACATAAGACAAAGAAAAGTACCTTTTGCATTTTTGCTTGAACATTAAAAAAAATTAATGATTAATCAATCCTCAAAATAGTTGCAATAACAATGCTGATGTTGAATGCAGTGAGTTGAGGTGAACAGTTCCTGTGGTTTGCATTACGTCTGCACGTTTTTTTGTTTGTTTTTAATATCAATTTGAAAAATAATTTGAACAACTGATGTTATGAACATGTCATCAAATCGATAAATGACAATATTGAATTATCTCCCGGCTCTTTCACTCATCACGGTGACTTTTCACCTGCAACAAAAACTGATTTCAGTGCAGCCAGTCTCCATTTGAAATTTCAGTATTTGGATTTGCGGTATGTGGGAGCGGTGGCAGAGGTGGCCTGTGGAGATCAAACACGTCCGAGGCAAGCAGCTGGCCCATTATCAAAAGCTGCACCACCTAAACCTTGATGCTTTGAGGTAATGGATTACGGGAATGGTAAACCCTTCAGATGACCAAAGCCACATGCTAAATATGCACAGTAGCCCAGACAGTTCAAAGCCGCAATATGAAAGTGACTATGGACTCTCACGCAGATATATATATATGAATTTATGTGTCTGTGTGTGTGTATTTTGTGTTACAGCAGGAGATGAGTGTTGTAATCCAGCCGCTCCTCAGAGAGGAGACAGACAGGGCTTTCTGCAAAGGTCAGGTTCATTTTGTCCTCACACACACACACACACACACACACACACACACACACACACACACTTAACGTAGTGAATGACCTTCCACACAACAACTACACAAACAAGCCATTTTGGCCATGCATGCCGATGTCTGTCAGGGATTGGTTACACAAGGCTCGGCTAACCAGAGCACTGGCCAACGCTGCACACACACAGTGTGTTTGCTGAGGATTGTAGCTCCCTGCCAGTGAGAGTGAGAGGAATGTGAACAGGACTTACAGTACATGCACATGTTCACACACTTAAAACGAATGTGTGCACAGACGGTGAGTTTCATATGGTAAGAGCTACCCCCCCCCCCCTTCCCCCCTTTACCTCTGCTTTCCCCCTGGCCACAGCGTTTAGGGGAGGGAGGGAGGGAGGGCAAGGTGGAGAGGCAGCCAGCATTAGCACTGGTTTCATGTTTCAGACGCCTCTGACTTGTTTTCTTTAGGAAACACTTACTGGGGCTCCGACTACACCAGAGGAAGTGCTCACCTACATCACTTCCGGGTCGGATGACTAGGGTCACGCTGCACTCGAGGGCTCCATTAAACCACATGTGGAATGCGTTTAGTGTCACCAGCAATTAACCTCACGAGTTAGTTTCAAATGTACCGACCTTTAAAGAAAACATGGAGGAATAAGGGTGAGGAGGTTTGCACGATTGATTTTTCTAATGAAAACTGGCACACATAGAATCAGCCTCTGACACTTTCCCAGGTCTTTTCTTGGCTCGCTTGTGTCTGTTTTTTTTTTCCTGCCACCCCTCTCTTTCTTTCACTTGCTCTCTTGTGACTGAATGGCTGTATGATCACCTTTCATGACAACCTGAAGGGGGGAAACAGGAGGAAAGCTTGATCGAGGAGCTCAAGGCCCTCCAAGGAGCTAATGATATTCCAGAGGAAATGAGAAGGTGAATAAACAAAGCCAGGGCCATTTCCAGGAATAATGCGAGAAACATGGATTGGGGTGGACTGGAGGGGGGGGTGCAGGATGGAGCGAGGGGAGCCATCATACAGCTTCCTACTTATATTCCTTCAGGGAAGACCTTGAATGGCAAGAACAGGAGCACCGGAAGCTATTTGGACGCTCTCCAAACCGCCAATAGTCTCTTGTTCTTTTTGTTTTAGCTTTAAGGATAAGAGGTAATATACAAGTTTTTCACACCGACACAATGCAAATACATACGTGTTTGCAAGTTTATTAGAGCCCAACTGATAAATCTGCATAGTCAATACTTTCAGTTGATATTTGTATTGTAGATAAGTAATGATATATATGACGGCCAATAAGTAATAAGAAATGCCTGAACTATGTTTGAGGTCATAATAATAATTAGTTTGTCCAATAAAGAGCACTGACAAATGTATTTTTTAACTAAAACATCTCCCATTAACAAACATCTCCCGTACAATCAGTTCTTCAATAATTAAATATAATGGATCCTTATCAAAATGTTTATGTGTTCATGTTAAAAGTCAAATATCAGTCGATATAATATTATCAGATTTTTAAAACTCTCAACTGTCAATGTTGGTATCTAAAAAATCCAGTATCATCAGGCTCTACTACAGATAAACACTAGCTCTGAAACAATTAGTTAATTAGTGGATCAATAGAAAATGAATCAATAGCAATTCTGATAAACGATCGATGGTTTAAGTCCTTCATCAAGCAATAAAATCTGTTCCAGCTTCTCAAATGTGAGGAACTGCTGCTATATTCTGTTATTTATCATTATTTATTAAAACATCTTTGAGTTTGGACAGGTAGTTGGATAATGCAAGATCTTTGGGATTAAACAACTAAATGATTAATTGACCAGAGATAAATTAGATACTTTAATCAATTCTGAAGATCATTAGTTGCTGTTTTAATGAACAATGTCAAATAATTGTAAAATAAGCATCAAGCAAACTTTTAATGGCTTTATTTCGACTGCAAAGTCAATTAAACTTCAGACGATAGTCAATGCAAGCCTTCAAAAAACATCAACAAAATGTGAGATACTTTAACCGATGAGATACTGTTCATTTAAAGTTTCCATTTAAAACACCTATTAAAATATTCTTTAAAATTCTGGGAGGTCTGAGACACAAGTTATGCTAAAGGCACCAGGATGGACCAGTGGGCAGGTTTATCCCACCTCTGAACATAAAAGCAGTAGCCATCTCTGCATGTGTTTTTGGAGCCTCTCCCTGCGCTTATTCTGGCTTGTGATCAGGTTATACAAGTCCCTCTTTTCAGAGCTACACCGTAATACCGATATCCCCAAAGAAGAAAAAAAAAAAAAAGAGACGGAGGAGGTAAAGAAGAAGAAGGGGGGGGGGGAAAAATCCTATCTGAGAGATTAACTCGCAGCACCCAACCGAGCCAGTGCTGGGTTCACTGGCTCACTCAGTCCTATCTTACCCACTAGTCTCTTGTTCTAAAGCAAAGCATGTCTTTGATACTCGACTAGAAGGAATCTGGAGGCGTTACAGGTTTCTTTTGTGCTTTGCGCTGCACAGAGAGTCTGTGTGTGTGTGTGCCAAGGCTGGGATTTCTTTTCTTTACCCCCCCCCCCCTTCTTTCTTTTTCTCCCTCGTCCCTTTGCCTTCATCTCCTGCTCCCCTTCCCCCATCCCAAACACTAAATCAGTGAATCATAAACCTTTTCTCTTTTTTTTTTGGTGGTAGTGGGGGGGGGGGGGGGGGGGTCGCCATCACAAACTGCTTGCTGTCTAAAAGCTCAAACTCTTCCTGTGAAAGTTTCCAACCTGCTGTAATTGGGGATCAAAGTGACCATATTTGGGTGGGGACTGAAGGTGATGACCGCCTCAGAGTTTGGAGGGTGGATAAGGGGTGGGATTTTGGACAGAGGAGGAGGAGGAGGAGGAGGAGGAGGAGGAGGGGAGGGGGTAGTTAGGGGTGTGTGGGTGAGGTTTGACTCCCCTTGGAGATTTTCTTAAACCCATTACATCAGCTTTTTTCTGCTTCATGGGCTCCAAGTCCGGGGCTTTTGTGAGGGTAGAAAATGACCTAAATTGACATTCAGAGTGGTTGTGGTTGGTTAATTGTGGCCAGGCATTTTTGGCATAAATAAAACAAGATTCAAGAGGCCTTCTTTAAGCCTTTTACGAATTCTGCATCTTTGTAAGCATGGCCTCCAATGAATGTAAAGTGGTCATACCCAAAATCACGTGAGCTTTGTCAAATATGCTCAAACCTTGCAGTTCAAAAGGGGTGTGGGGGTGGGGCGGGCTCTATCAGAATGATTCAGAGTAGCGATAAGAGAAGCATGATATCAAAGTGAGAAAATGCTCAGCATGAACACCCACGCTGTGATGCAGCTTTGGAATAAAAAAGCTCTACAGTTCTCACCAACTGTGCAGTACATACATCTCTGCTTTCCGAGTGGCCAAAATATCAGACTGTTTCAGCTTTGATTACCACGAAGAGGCTGTCAAAGTGGTGCATCCACATGCTGTGGCTCTCTTTTACTTGATAGCACGTGTTTTTTCTACAGATATGATTGCAGAAGTTGATTTCAGTCAAAACGAGCTCTTTTCAAAAAAAAAAAAAAAAAAAAAAAAAGGGGGGGGGGGGAGCAGAATCAAGAGAAAAGTGTGAAATAAGAAATGATGCAGCAGTCCTGCTAAGCTCTACCCACACATTCTAATCAAAGGCCTCACAATGGTTGGCCTAAAAAAACATAAAAGAAAAAAGGAGAAATTCAAAAGAGGCCACTTGCTGGTGCCGGGCAAACTGATCAGCAGCACATACACTGTCAAAAGCTAGTGGGAATGTCAAAAGCACCACTGATCTCTCTCTTTCTCCCCTAATGTGATCAAACAGGGGTTCATTCCCCGGAGGAGGTCAAAGAAAGAGAGGGAGAGAAAGTGAATGGGAGCTTTGGTGCACCATAGGAAGCCGGCCACCAGCAGCACAACCAAGCAGTGAGCACAAAACAACATGCTGTCTCTCAAGCTTTCCTCCAGTCCCACGGCAAGGGGGAAAAGAAGAAGAGTGGACCGAGGAGGAAAGAGTGGCTGGGCAAACAGTGAGGGGTAAGGGCTCAAAGGGGCCTGGTTGCCCGGGTGAGGGGGACCCGCTGCTCCAACAATGTCCACATCAAGCGTCCGGCTACAGGCCAGGCCCCGCAGAGGTGCGCTCCCAGTGCGCTTGGAGGTCAGTGGCATGGACAAAAGGGAAAGGAACAGCTCTACCCTGGAAGAGCAGCTGGGCTCGGGACATAGAGGCTTAGGACTTGAGAAGAGGTGTGTGTACAAGTGTGTGTGTGTGTGTGTTTGGAGGATGATGAGGGGGTAAATGATAGAGAGCAAGCACAGGATGGAGTACGCTTTCAAATCTTTCAACACATCAAAAATCATCAATTGAGTTGCAAAATTGGTGAAGATGCTGGTTCTGAAAGTGTTTTTCCCCCGACTGTAAATTCCCATTTCAAAGTTTTCTTTTCACTAAATCCCCAATGAAACAGAAACACATGTCTTGCACATGGTTCTAAATACTTCACAACCCATGAGTCTCAGTCACCATTGCTATGGAGAGGAAGGCAGTCACTGGTACAAAGAGCTGTAGTGAATTCAAAACATCTCATCGTTGCAATTGGGAACAAAACACCACACCAGCAAAACTGACCCATAATCCTAAAGTAAACTGATTTAAACTGCAGAGTGTTTCAGTTTCTACAAAGGGTAATCTTTAACTTCTTATCACCATTAGCCACGTACACAACAGAATTTTAAGCTCAGTGATCAGATGTTTAGTGTACATTAGGAGTCCTTTTTTCTTTTCCTACTAAGCAAAGCTTGTACCTTTTTGATTTTTTAATCAAAGAACTGCATATTTTCTAACACAGCTCATCTTTTGTGTTGATGATTCAACCGGGAGACTTTATTTCCCATCAAAGACTTGGAAGTGCTCCAACTGCAAATCATCTAACACATTCCTATGCAGACTTTTACTTGGATGCTCAACATAACTTCTCTTACATTGCAACTCTAAAGCAGAAATACTCAAACTTTTTTTTTTGCAATTAAGGTTACCATAACGATCCAGCCACACCTCCTTCTGGCTGCTTGAAAAACAGTGCGCTCACAAACCCACACACACACACACACACACACACACACACTCACTCACTGTCCCTCCACACACACACACACACACACACACACCAATAAAAGGGGGGTGGGGCCGCGGCGGTGATCGGACAAACACTGTTCTTGGAACTCTGCCGAGCGAGGCTATTGTGCAGGCGAGCGGTAAAGAGACAGAGAGAAAGGTTTGGGAGGGGTGGGGGTGGCGTTGAGGTTGCTTCAATGGCTGGCTCCATCAGTGGGTGGAGATAAAAGGCAGCAAGGTGCTGGGCCAAGTTGAGGCCTGGCCAAGGTGGGGGAAAATGGTTTTCAAGGGAGGACTTGGACTTGCAGTGGCAGGTGCGAGCAGGTGAGGTGGGTCAGTGAAAAGACCGGTGTGAGTCCTGTGTGGGCGAATATGTCGTTTTGTGAAGCCCAGAGTCAGAGCCAATCTCTAGTCAAATATTTTCCTTCCTCCTCCATTTTATTAACAAGAGTACTGTCAGCAGTTATTTATGATTTAGTTGCTTAATGTTCAAAACAAATCCTGAGTGGATTTGATAATGAATTTGAAATCATTTGTGTCAAAGCCCAAATTATGGACTATCTGTATTAGCTAGATACCATTAGAAATAAGTGGGAGGATATGTTTTTTTTTGTAATTTGGGTGAACTGACCCTTTAACTGTGAACTCCTCTTTTCCTGAAAAAAGGGGCAAATGCCCAGAGTTATCTTGCATGCCTGTATCCTTTTACTAGTCACCTCAGGGCCACATGGGCTGAAGGTCTGGGTGTGGATCCATGTCACCCAGCCATTCAATCCCCCTCATCTCCGACTCCGTCAACCCACACCACCGCCTGAGGACATGGGCTGTGGATTTCATACATTCCACTGTGGGTGGGGAAACACTTCAGATTCTCCACTTAAGTGGTTTTGATTTTAAGGATTTCATGAGATTTTGCAAAGCCGCCTCTGAGAAAACTGAACTTAAAAAAAAAAACAAAAAAAAACAAACAAAAAAAACATGTAAAGTAACATATCCCAACCACCATGAAAACAAGTTATTTAGGGCAGGGGGCGTGTAAACCACCCTGTAAATATTACCACAACATCAGCAGCAATTACAAGGAGAGAAAGTGGCATAAACTAGACTGTCATGCCTTCATCACTCCACCCTGTGCAAAGCCTCTACAAAATGAATGTTTGTGCCTTGGGCAACAGAAAATTTCCCTTTCTGCCATAGGAGCAAAATAAATAGTCTACATGAGGGCAAGGGGAGAGAAAAGTACATTTTAATTGGTGTGGAAATAATTCCATTACCATATAGCTCCCTATAAAGGGTGATTTGTTCTTTTGATCGCCCCAGTGAGTGTTTATGAAGTCACTGTGGGATCAGCCTGGGCCCAGGGGCAAGGCCAGCCACCAGAATTCCTCCGAACATTTGTTTAGCAGCAGGCCGAGTGCAGAGCGGTGCACAAATGCAGTATTGTTCCTCCCGTTCTCACTGGTTGCGCTGCCAGAGGTAGGAGCTGACTGGGCCGCAGAGAGAAGGGGAAGGAGAGTTGTGGGGTTGAGGGTTGGGAATAAGCAGACCCTGGGGATAACCGCCCCTGAAGAGTTAAACATCAAACCTGCTTTACACACAAGCACTTCCTGCCATCAGCGTCACCAGGCCACTTTGAAAAGGTAATGGCCAACTTCTAAAGATCAGGTCATTTCACAGTCGAGAGGGCTGTTCCATCGCTGAGTGGTCAGAGCTTTCTCCCCCCCCCTCTCCTCGGCACGTTGTGGCTTATAAATTATACAATCAAAGCCAACAAGTTCCTCCCACATCCATGCCTTTGTATGGGGATATTTGGAAGAGATTTATCTGCCCAAGAGTTCATGACTCTAGTGTTATAAACCCCCAGGGATCCATGTTATTTGATTTGTTTTTTATTAGAAACAAGGAACCACTTAGCTGGCTGTAACCTCTGGGGCATTTGGCTCCACATCTAAGAGGATTGCAGGTTGGAAGCCCTTTTTGAAAAGGGACAGCAATGGCAAATACTGCCCCTGGAGATGAAAAACAAGCTGGCAAAACTGTGCAAAGTTACTGTAAATGTAACTGTAATCTCTGGAGTTGGGTGCACAGGAATTTGCAGATTTGGCAAATTGTATGATAATAAATATTAACCATGCAATGTAGCAGATTCACCATCTCTGTGAGAGGCTGATATACAAAAAAAAAAAAAAAAAAAATCATGGCTTTCAGCTGATTTATACCGCAGTGTGATTATGTGATTTATTTTTAAAATCCAGTCTGCTAGAGCAGTTACTTTGAGGTTCCACCTCCATGTTTGTGTTGAACAGTGAGGCAATTGTCAAGCTAGACTTTATCTCTTTGATAGGCAATACAGACCCTTTTGAAACTCATAATTACCGTGATGAAAATATTAAAAGGACAGAGAAGGACGAAGGGTCAGGGAAGGTCTGTCTGTCACTGCTTCAGCCAAAATTTCCATACGCCTCACCATGACACCTTGAAGATGAATACTTAATTCTGAGGAACCAAGGATGATGAATGCTAAAAGAGGACGAGTGCATATTCAAATAGCTGGCAAGTCGGGCCTATTTTTGCATATGAAATTCCATTGCAACTAAGGGTCAGGACCTCTGGGTCCTTAAGGAAAGAATGTGTGACTTGAAATTGAAGACCAAAGGGGCTGCTTGCATCCCCTGGCCTCCCAGCTGGGAGGACAGCATATGGATCAAAGAGGCTCTGTGAATCTTCAGAGGGTTGATCGGGATAAACTTGGAGGGCATGTGAAGGGTCTGAGAGAGTTACCGTTCATCATGCATTGCGTGTGGAAGCCCCATCTTCGTTTACAGCTTCTCCATGTTTTCGTGAATAATTCAGGAAAAAACATGAAAAGACCACACTAGCCTCAGCCATTAGAGTCTCCAGGGCGTGCTGCTAGCATGTTAAAGCGTGAGTCACACAGTCCAGTGAGCAGTGTGTTTACCTCACGTTTGTCTTGGCCAGCTGTGCGGTGCTGTGTTAGTGCAGAACGAAGAATGATGAAACCTCTTGTGACAGCCATGGCGGCTACTTCTCTTCCGTAATGCCCTGCTGTACTGTACTAGGTGAGCATGAGAGAGCTTTTTGACAATTGAAGGCAGCATCCGCACGCTACGTCTCAACTCCAAAACCAAAATAGTGGTCTAAAGACAGGAATCAAAGCTGTCTTGTCACAAGTTATCATCCCTCTACTCACCATTTGTTTTAATCTATGCAGAATGCCTAAAATTCATTGATAAATGGAAAACAAAACAAAGTTGCACTGTTAAAGACTGTTACAGTAAATCTTCCTAACGTGTATCTACAAAGGCATTAGTCAGGATGTGGTTTTTGAATGCAGATGATTTTTTAAATTTAATAACTGCTGTACTTGAATGAATTTCACTGACTCTTTCACTTGAACAGTCATTTGATATGTGCCAGTTTTCTTTCTGCATATGGTAAATATCTCCCTAAAACAACATTTAGCTCATGCAACACTGACAAACAGCATCAAAATTGGCTATATAGTGTTGTGAGCAGCTATGTATGGCAGGTCTGAAGCTGTTGAGTAAAATCTTAATCTCTGTCATCAATATTGAGCAACGCTCAAAGTTCAAATTCACAGAGAAGCCAACATCTGAACAGAATGATTATATCCATCTAACCCTAGAACCACGTCAAAACATTGAAAACACAGGTGGGAGGATACAGGCTTGGCTGGCGCTGCGGGCCCTTGGCTTGCAGCTAAACCCGTGTGTATGAGTGTACCTGGCATGTCACAATAACAAGCGCTGGTCATAGGCAGAGAACAGAGTGTCTTTTGTAGGGAGAACCAGGACAACCAGCATCCCCTGTTGGGCTCCTGCCCCTATGAGAGAGCTGAAGTGTCCCGACCTCCAGCACCTAGTCTGCCAGCCAGCCAGGGCCCGGCCCGGAGAAGCCTGTCATCACTACCACAGAGGCCTCTATTCATCCCCCTAAAGACAAAGCCAAAAGTGTACAGCAGCCATCCAAGGCATCCCAAGCATCCAGATATCCACCAGCGATATCATTTTAGGCTTTTGTGAGCCTGTGCTTTGGTTTCCCCGCTGTTCTCAACCCACCATCCCTGCTCTCTGTTCCTTCCACATCCAGGATTTATCTGCTTTGTGGTGCAAGGACCTCACATGCACTGCACATCCTTGGTGCACACTGGACACACAATGGAATTGACTGGTAATTAGTGGCATCATTTTCAACAGTTTTGTCCAAAATTCATGAAAGCCTTTAAATTTTCGTAAACACCTGGTCTCAGGTACGTTGTTGATGGATGCACATGAGGTGATGCTTCTTACATGTCCTGCAGCAGTAACAGCTGTTTCTGTGGGATAACCAGATGAACAACTGGAATGCTTTCAATGCGAAAACATGTACAGGTTTTCATTTTTCAACAATATCTTTCCTCCCAGCGGTGGAAAATGTTTTTCTTTAAGAAATCTTTGCTCTCATTGGTTGGGCGTGTCTGGGTGAAGACTGATACGTTCACAACCAAAATCCTACACAGCAATGACGTATATACAACAACAAAGTGTTGCCATCAACACATCATGGAACTCATTTTGCACGATTAAACGCATATTTCAACCTTCACTTTCTAAGCTCTCAAGGATTTGTTCAAACAGGACACACATGGTACCAAAACTTTGCAACACAACATTCACATACAACATTCAACCTAACATTTTGCTTTGTTTAGGCAGCGTTGAACCTAACTTAAGGTGAAAAGCATGAGCAGTGCTAGCAGTGCGACTGAAAAGAGCACCGGCTAAAATGAAGTTCAACTTCATCAACAACAAAAGGCAGGTGTTCGATTCGATCGCTCGATCCCATGTGAGACCCTGCTGGTCTGGCCGTCCTCTGGCCACACTGGACCCCTGAACTCAGTGGTGAAATCTTCACCTGCTGATAGCATCAGCTGCCCCCGCTCCCTCCCTCCCCCACTACCACCACCACCACCACCACCACCCTCCTCTCTCGGGCATGTGTGGCGGCTGCTGATAAAAGAACTGTAGATAAGAGGAAACACAAGCTGTGATGAGGAACACATTGCCGTCAGGAGAACAGAACAGAACCGAACATCAGCCCAGTGGAAAGGAACGAGAAGGAAAGAGAGGGAGAGAGGAGGGTATGAGATGACGGGGGGAGAAAAGGCAAGGAGACAAAAGAGGACGGGATGAGAGAGAGAGGAATGAGAGGGAGGCGGAGAGCGAATCTGAAAATGATTATAGGAGAACACTGAGCAGAAGAAAAAAAAGCTGTTGTGTATCCCCAGGCTAAAAAGAGAGAGAAGAGGAGGCTCTGTCAAACAAAACTGAACAATAAGAACTATAAATGGCCAAAGAAGTTAAAAGACCAGTCATTCCTGAAGGGAAATCCCCTAAAACTGCATTAAGTCTATATATTTCTACCCAGCCAGCGCCTTGTGAGATTTGGAATACATGCGGTTTGTGAAAACAACAAAAAGTAACTGCAATCAAGTTCCCATATATCCCATAAATATGACACAAAATGTAACATAAATACATAGTACTGTCCAAACAAGTATTACTGAACTGGACATTGTTGCCATCTTTATCAAGACTACTGCAGTATTTATCCTGCACAAGCTGGAGTGAAACTGAAAGCAAGACTTTCTGGCAGCTGCTCCAATAAAGTAAAAATCAATGCTGAAAGGTAGCGCCGTGTAGGAACATTGTTTCACAAGAAAATAGTCATATTTCTTTCATTAATCCAGCAGACTCGACTACTAGTAATGACAAACTCCAACTCAACTGACGAACTGACAGGCAGAACTTCCAGAAGACACAAACCAATCCTCTGCCGTTTCCAGTTCAGTTCTTCGGGAAAACAAGAGTGAATGTAAATAAATCTGAGCTGTTGACACGGTCTGAGAGTGGAGGGGACAGGTGCCACAATGACACCAGCGACCTCCAGGGGATGTATGCATCCCATAGCAGTGTCCCCTTTCAAGATGGGGACAAACCAGTTGGTCCACCCAGGGGTGTGAGCACAGCAGCGGGTCACTCTGCCGCAACCAGGGAAACACCAACAGCTTAGGCGACACTTAGCGTGCATTGCATCTAAAATAATAGTCTCAGTCTTATGTCCCTCTGGTGCTCTCTTAGATCTTATTTTTCTTATTTCTCCTCCCTGTATTTTCTTTCTACACGATATCTTTTTAGGGAGAACGGCTCTCTTTTCAAAAAGAATCAAGTGTGCTGTGATTACAGTAAGTCATGCTGGATAAGAGCAGCAGTGGAATGCTTAAAATGTAATCTAATATATATAGCTCAAAAGAATCCATTAGCCCGCATTTGACCAAGTACGCCCTGCTTCTGGCCAGGCTTCCTCCTATTGGCTCTGAGTCAACGCAAAGTGTCCTGCTAATCCAACAGTTGTCTGGCTACGCTGAAAGTCACCTCTGAGTCCAGCTCTAGCACTCGCGTCAGGAATCCACAGGCTCTTTGCATACCGAGCGGCCGGATATCCTCTAGTTAAAGAGGGCTCACTAAGCTAGGGCCATGTGTTGGTTGACTGGGGAGGGTGGGAAGGGGAAGGGGTGTTTTTGGGGTGGTGGCAGGGATGTTCGAGCAGTGCTTAAAAAGGCCTTCAGAGTGACATCAGCATCACTTTGAGCTGACACAAAACAGCAAAGTGAGAGCGGACTGTTCAGGTTCCATAGAAACCAATCCAGTTTGCTGCAGACCCTCAGAGCCGCACTCTGCACTGGCTAAAAGTGCAGTTGCTTCTTCTCTGAGCCTGCGGATCTGTACATCTGTGAATGGCTTTTGTGTTGCTGCCGGGGCAGAACAAAGTGAGTTCAGGTTACTGCACTCCTCCCGTTATTGGCCCACATTGTCTCTAATTATTCCAGCAAACATTGACACAGCATGTGTGGTCTCACATTTATACCCCGTCCCCCCTTCCCCTCCCATGCTTAACAGAGTGGGAGAAGACAGAGAGAGAGAAAGAGAGCAGAAAACAGAAAGAACTTATGAAAGGGAGGCAAGGAATGATGAGAGAAAGGAATGTGCACTGTTTTGTGCTTAATTATGATATAATTATAAATGAAAATGCATTGAGATGTAGTAAAAATGTTTCGGTTGTTTTCATGCCAGGAAAGAGAATGCAGTGTATACTGGGGAGTGAGGGGTTTTCCCTCACCTTTCTCCCATGCCGCTTCAACTCGTGAGACAAATAATGCGCCATGCCAACTCAAGCTTTTAATACATGAACGACTAAGACCAACCAACAGGGGTTAGAGGGCATAATGATGGAGTTTTTTAGGATGCAATGACTGAAAACAGAAAACAGCCCTTCTCCACAACTTTAAAGCCCAATCCCACACTCTAATTTGAATTCTGAAGCTTTCCCGTTGCCTGGGCGATTCTAACTCCAGCTTTTGCAAAACAATAATTATGACGAATGTATGCATCAGTAGCTTACCAAATCCTCTGTCCATAAGCTTAGCTTGAGGCAATGCTGCAGAAAAGCTGACCCAAATATGCTACATGTGGTTGCCAATGGGAAATGGTTTAAGGTTAGGCACCAGAACGGTTTGGTGTAAAATCAAATCACGAAAATTTAGAAATGGTTGCAAGCTTGGTTTCAGCTTAGTTACAGTAAAATTGGCACTAATCTCTTGTTAGCATTTGGTAGCAGCCCTATAGAAAACATAAGTGGAGTGTGAAGCCATTGCTGTGATTGCTTTTCATATAAAAGCACTTCGGAGCAGATCTACTGAAGATTTTTACTGGAAGCCATTACAGCAAATGGACTGACTCATCTGTTAGGAAGCATTTTTAGTTTCCTCAAATGGGGTCTGAGTATGGAATCAGACTTTTTTTAATCTTTCACATCTCTTCTGAGTTTCAATAAAATCCAGTTTTCTCACTGAGAATTTGCAGCTTAATCACGAGATAGATCAATGCCGCCATCAACATTTGCAGGACCTTTACAGAAGAGATGCGGTGTGTCGCGTCAGCATAACACTGCACTACAAAGCAGTGCATGTGGTACGGCCTTTTTCTGCAACGCCTGTGGATGAAGTTTGAGTTTCTGTATGCTAAATCTGCTCAGCCATGGTTACTGTAGATGCTTCTGCTAACACTCATTTCTATTGATTCAAAACAACTGATGCTGGTCAGGCTGCAAATACCTTTTCTGCACCATAAGAAAGAAAATCGAGAAGATCGACACCACTCTTATGTCTGTTCGTTAAATGTGAAGCTACAGTCAGCAGCCAGTTAGCTTTACTTAGCATAAAGACTAGAAACGGGGAAACTAGCTAGCATGGCTCTGTCCAAAGGAAACTAAACCTGCCTACCAACACCTCAAAAGCTCACTGATTAATTTGTATTTCATTTGCTTAATCCATACAAAAACGACTGGCGGTTTGTGTTTTTACAGAGGGAAAAGCCAGACTAACCACTTCTAGTCTTTATGCTAAGCTAAAGTAACCAACTGTCAGCTGAAGATTCATATGTAACAGACAGACATGAGAGTATCAATCGTCTTATCCAACTTTCAACAAGATAGCAAATAAGAGTATTTCCAAAAATGCCAAACTATTCCTTTAATGATACTTAGCTCAAGAATATATTTGAGCTTTATCTATGGCATGAATAAATCTACAATATACAAACTGCAGATCCTCCTGCTATTATATGAGAGAGAACCACGCTTTCAAACGCCTGGTGAGGCCACTATCCAAATCTCAGAGCCACATTCCCTGGGACGTGTTTATTTCGAAATGCCTGCGGGATACATGTCACCCCGGGGGTGACAATTTGACTTTGTCACATGCCTGTGGGATGCAGACGGAATAGCAAAGGGCTGTATTGGCCTGTCTTTTTCTGTCATTCCCATCTTCTCCTATTCGATAGCTCCTTTCTCTCAAAACAGCATTCTGAGAAACTAGATTCCTTGACAGGTCCAAGGGCAACTTATCATTAGTGAGCCAAGTGTGTTTTGGACAAACTGCCCGTTCGCTGCCAAGTAAAGAATAGCCAAGATCTCTTCGGTGCCTTTTAAAAAAAAAAAAAAAAAATGCTAAAAATGAAAAATGCTTCTTTTACTGTGACATCCGACACACAGAGGAATGTAGATAAATAGAGAGGTGTGATTAAGAAAGCGTAGTGACACAAATAATGATGTGCTCCATCTTACTATGCAAAGAAACAATGATTTGATTGCTACAAACATTAGAGCCACATTTTCTCTCATTTGCCCAACCTGTAATCTACGTTTGAGAAAAATAATCAGACCTGAAAAAAACCAAAACAAAGCAACCTTGACATTTTTTCCTGACAGCAACATGCCGGGGCGATGAGGGGTGCACAGATGGATTGCATGGGGACATAAATGGACACAGCTGGCCAGGAGTAATTGTCCTGACCTTTTCCTATACACTCAGGTTCACACTGAGCAAGGGGGGGGGGGGGGGGGGGTTTGGAAGGTAGAGGTGGAGGGAAGAGCGCAGATACAATTTGCATGACGGAAAATTCGATCAGCCTAACTGACCGCTGTCTGTAAAGATGATTTCTATTCCATCCTCAACTTTGTCTCACTCATTCCCCAATTCAGAACTGAATTATTCATGTAAATATCTACTCTTTATGAACCGTGAAGAGATCTACTGTAAATTATATACTGTGTAAATTAAAATGCCTGCAATTTTTGCCTCCAATCCCAAACAGTCATTTATATTTAGTAAGTGCAGACACACAGTAACATTTTCCTACATAATACAGCTGCAAGGTGTTCACTTAGACTAAAGAAGATTGACATTAACATTTGTAAAGCAAATTCAATTTAGTTTGACAGCTGAGTAGCTCGGAATTAAGAAAATATAGCCTCCATCACAGCCTTCCTTCAGCGGTTTCCTACAATATTTTGTACAGTATCCCAGTGTTTTGTATATCAGTGGCTGTAAGGTTTGAACAGCCTCTCTTCATCCACAGCATGAAGTTCAATTGCAATTCGGCTATGACAGCGGCAAAATGACACTGGTTTTCCAACACAAAATGGACCTGCCCGCTTCTTTCACTGATACACAATATCAGTGTGGATACAATTATTCAAACTACAGGATTCGGATTCATTTTGTTCATGATGCTCTGCAGTTCAATTGACAACGCAGAGCTTTAGCAGAGTGCAATGAAGCATCTTTAAACAGTTGCTTAAATTAAATATGAATTAAAACAAGTCAAAGTAATTGCCAACAGCAGAATCTGTAGAATCTTGCTTGCAGTCAAGAAAGTCGTGCTGCAATGATTAAAATCGATTAATCATTAGATAAGTAATCAATTAGTTGGGCGACAAAGTTAATTAACAACTACTTTGATAATTGTATAATTGTCAAGTCATTTATCGAGCAAAAATGACAAACTTGAGCTACTTTTTGCTGCACATCAATAAGATTTTGTTGAGTTGAGTATCTTTGGTTTGGTATTTTGGGCACATCTCTGACATTTTACAGACTGCAAAAATTAATCAAAAACACAGTCAACAGATTAAATGATAATATAAATAACTGTTAGCTGCAGCCCTACTCGAAGCATGGTTATTCATGTTATGAATTGTGTTTTGTCTCCATCCATTCAAGTACAGCGATTAGCTGGACTGTCCTGTGATAGTCATGAATGCTACAATCTACGTGTTGGAAACAAGGAGCTCTCTTCTTTACAACCAGCAAAAAAAAAATCTTTGTGCTGCAGTCCTGACTTTCGAGTCCGACCCAGAATGCAGGAGTTAAAAGGCCGACCTCCGCATGAACTCCTCAATAAATAAAAGTGCAGCTGTTTACTGCCAATTTAACATCAAAGCGATATACAATCACAAAACAAGGGCGGGGAGAAGATAACTTCGATCAGAGGCATGCAAATAACCTTTGGCAAAACGAATCAACAACAGTGAATTATTGCTGTACGCTCTCAACAAGCGAGATACTTTCCTGCAGTGTGTGCCTCTCAACTGTCATGGGAGCTGTCAATGAGTTATCAGCCTGATGATCATGTGGGCATTTTTGAAAGGATCTGTGGTCATGCTTAGTGTAACACACATTACAGGGAAAGTACATGTACACACACACACACACACACACACACACATACACGCACAGGCCCTGTATAAACTTTACAAAGAACAGAGTCAACTCTGTTCCACCTGTTGTGTACTTTAGAAACGCCCAGTGGATTAACCTATCTGCTGAAATCAGATAAAAACTGTTTCCCGTTCCAAGTCCTCCATCAAAAACGTAAATAAAACTTTTTTTCACCGGGATCCTTACATTAGAGGAGCGTCAGGAGGTGACCAAACACCTTCGCCTGTGAGGCGTTCTGAACACTTTGGTTTCAACAAAGTATTTTTTTTCCACCGTGCTTGTGCAAGGGAACACCTCCACCTTTATTTGTATGGGAGAGGATTTAGCTTGAAGGCCTGCAATTACATCATTCAGTTTTGCAGTGCCGCATATCAGGGCCGGCATTGCTCAGAGAGGCCTTTGAAGAGTTTGGCCCAACCCTCGCTCTGTCTCTCTGCTTCCCTCCTCCCCTCCACCACCCCCTTCGGCACTGCCTTTGATGTTAGCGCGTGGAGCTGCGCCGAGCGTCGCGGCCTCCCAGGCCTCCCCGCCTCGCCTGATCCTATCTGCTCAGGCGGCACATTCATGTGGTTTACACCCGCAGCACGACTCCCGGCAGCTATTCACCCAGCCCTGTAGGCCCCTCCCTGTTCAGGGTCCAGGGGCTAGAGAGGGAAGCAGTGTGGCCTTAGCTGCCAACGGGGGTCCAGAGGAAGGACAGGAGGAATTGTGGAGGCTTTATCAAAGCCTGAGGCTGTACTCCAGAGCTTTTATTGGCGTGGTATATTAGTTACTATATTTGTAGATTCATAAAAGCTACACCTGACCATTGTGGATTTGAGGAGTTAAAATCTAAATGCATTGGTGAAGGTCTAACTCTTACAACTACAGAAACAGTGACTGATCTTATCATTGGTTGCAACTGCAGTGCACAAAATGAGCTGTGCTTCAAAAATAAATATTCTCTTTCAGCAAACCATGACAGCGAACAGAAAATAGAAAACCCTGTGTCCCCAATATCTTCAGTATACCCATGATACAGGGGACAACATAAAAAGAAAGCTAATTTTTCATTTCAAAAATCTAGGGCGCATTTTTAGCAACAGGAAGAGGAGGAGCTGAGAAGATGCAGTGATATATCTTCACTGTGGAGCAAAGAGACATGCAGCACTCTACCAGACGGCAAAAAAAAAGAAAAAAGAAGAAAAAGAATGCAGAGATAACCCAGCTTGTTCTCATCTGACCAAGCAAGCCCAATCCATCATACCTCTGGCCCCATTGTGTTACAACCTGGTCCTTCCTCATTACTGGAACTACCTGCACACACGCACAAACACACCAAGTAGGCTCTAGAAACCAAGGGGACAGAGATGAACACAATGGGGTCGGAGCTTCCACCTGAAACTGATTTGTCCCCATCTGGCACCCCTGTAAATGACCTTTGCCACGGTTGTGTAGGAATCCATTAAAGGAAACAAAAAGGGGGAGAAAGAAAAATGGCAGGGTTTCTGACAGAGGGGCTGTCAAGAAGAACCCTCACACATTAATATGATGAATTAGGCGGTGATCATGTGCACAAAACCAGTAATGGCTTCCTTGAACAATAACCACAGAATCTGAAACTAGGCCTAAAACATATTAGTATGAATCAAACTGACAGGAGGGTAGGATCTCTCTTACATTAACAGCAACTGTGATATGTTTTTAGACATAAGAGGCTGATAATTATGTAATGATGTACACAAAAGGAAGAACTTTGAACCCTGTGTTCTTGAACTTGGGTGAGTGGGACAGATCCTGTGATAAGACCTCTCCCTTCTCGAAAACAAATGAGAGGAGTGAGGGCACAAGTACATTGAAAGGCAGGAGGAGAAGGAGGCAGATGGAGTGTACTGCTCAGAGTGAAATGGACTCCCTGCACAGCTACCTTCCTAGTCTATTGGCAAAAAAAGTACAACAAAAGAGGAGGCTGGCGTTGTGGCCTTCCACGGTTAGTCAGCACATTCCTGGCCGACAACAAAGCATGCCTTTGCCTGGATGAGCTACTGTGAGCATTGTCATTTCATAACCCTCGACCCCTTAGCCTTTGTTTTGCAGACCCTCTGTGTCAGTGGATAAAAATGTGGGCTGAGGGGATGGACTGGCCTTTCAGCGCTCTTGCATCAAATACAGACAGACACACCAGGGGCTATTCAGAAAGCAAAAAAAAAAAAAAAAAAAAAAACCCACTCTGGACTCTTCTTTATCTTTGACTCTTAACAAATGTGTTTCAAAAATAACCTGAGTGAAGACAGGCTGTGTGAAAAATCACTTTTTCACCTGTCAAAGTGTGACATTCTCTTGCGGTGCATTTGCCATATCCCAGCACTCATCACAGAAAAATAATCACAGCCTCGGGGCAAAGCTGAATTAACATTTCCTCATGATTGGAGTGTAAAGCAGAGGACAAACGCAAGACGTTCATACAAATGAGCTCAGACAAATAATCAATACCAGATCAGGGGTAGGAGGACATGAGGGAATACGGATCCCCTGGGAGAGGCCTGGAAGCTGGAGAGAAAGCAGCAGCGAGCACCAGCGCTGACTGCTAATCTCTCTTCGGAGTGGAACATCAAAGATCTGCTCAGCCATTCAGCCCAGTGGAAACTAACATAGCTACTGGGGCCACCAGTACCAACATGCACTTGTTCCAGGTGGAGCTGTGCAGTGAGTGGGAATGAGAGGATCAGAGAGAGAAAGAGAGACAGACAGGAGAAGACAGTAAAAGAGCCAGGGGCAGGAGAGTAAAACGGGGGCTGCTAGTTTGGGAGGCAGTGTTGGCCAATTAAAAAGAAGTTTGGACAAGAGGTAAGAGATCCAACAGGAAGTTAGGTGTTTCAAGATTGACATACACCTGACTGTATGTTGACAGGCAATTAGTGCTTTCAGTGAATTGCTGAAAATACGATCTTAACTAATTATTTTACATTTTCACATACCTACTGCAAGATAGTGAAATAACTAGTCCTGAAATGCTTATTTGATTAGTCAATCGTCATAAAGGATTTGTCATTTTAATCAATTCATCAAGTGCAAATACCAAATATCATATGGTTTTGTTTTTAAATTTCGTCCAGACAAAAATATGCAATTTGAAGATGTCAATATCTGATGCTTTTAAACGCATTTTTGGAGCCTTTCATGCCTTTATCAGAGGTGACAGTAGAAAGATGACAGGAAACGAGGGGAGAGAGAAAGGGGACATGAATGACATGTAGCAACGATCCGGAGACATTGCGGATCATAAACCCTAAAACAACTGAAGTTTAGGTGACAATTCATCAGGACACGCTAATAAAT
The DNA here is from genome assembly GCA_038419695.1 of Scomberomorus guttatus. Lineage (NCBI taxonomy): Eukaryota > Metazoa > Chordata > Actinopteri > Scombriformes > Scombridae > Scomberomorus > Scomberomorus guttatus. The sequence continues at coordinate 28,403,960 of CM076450.1, read as the reverse complement.
AGTTATAACCATCACTTGAAGTCATTCACATGCAATATAGGACGCATGACAAATTTTGGCTGCATCACAAAGAGCAGACTGGTGGTGGGGGGTGTGAGTGTGTGTGTGTGTGTGTGTGTGTGTGTGGGGGGGGGGGGGGGGGTGTTAAGCAAGAGAAAGAGAAAAACAGTTTAGTCTGTTCTATTCCGAAAAGGGGAGAAAAGCAGCCTCAAATTACTTTGGCCGGGACATGAAAGTGAAACAGGGTGGCGGTTAAGAGACGATAGCACTTAAAATACAGCTGTGACCGCCAAGCCAATAAATGGAAAAAAGTAGGGAGCAGCACTTTTAACCTTTTAAACCAGCGTTTGTGTACTGCTACTGTTGCTTTGGCGCTGGGAGTGGCCCGGTCCCTGGCACCTCCCGTCTGGGACCGGCCCATTATGGCCTCTTGGGGTTTCCAGCCTGTGGTGAGAAAGCGCGCTGGATGCCTTAAACCACTAAAGCTCTCATTATAGTCTAAATGCAGCGCGACACAACTCCTGCCAGCTCCAAGGTAGGAGCTCCAGTATTTAAGCTCATCGTTGTCTTAGCTCAAAACCACCACTTTCCCCCCTGCGCATGCAGTCAGAAAAAAACTGCCACTTTCAAAGAACCACATCATGAAGTCTCCCAGCTATAGTTACTGGCACTTCATGTGCATGGGGATGAAGTTCAAAGGTGAAACAGCTCGTGGGTGTTGGGAAACTATAGCCTCTTCTTCCTGACGCTGGATTCAGAGGATGCTCTGTGTCCCCTCTGAGAGGAAGCAGGCAAAAGCCACATTATTCCCTCTGGTTCTGGCCGACAACACTATGAGTTCCATCTGGTCCTCTCGGTGCCCCTGCCACGTCCCTGCCTCCGCTCCTCACTCACATGCTGACAGCAGGGCCCGCTGGAAATCAGAGGCAGATGTGTGCTCGTGCAGTGCATCGCGCCTCATCTCGCTACAGGAAAGACGATTTGGCGTCAGAGAGACAATGGAGAATGATGAGCAGCAGATGGCGTTTCCCTTCACATCAAACACGTTTTAATCAGGAGAGCTGTGTGTGCGCTGTCAACAATGATATAAATGTGACAAACACGGTGATGAGCAGTCTGACTGAGCATCCCGTGGAGCAAGGCCAGTCCAGAAATTCATTTAGCAGCACATCTGGAAGAAGAATGCTTTCAGTCTGTTAAGCGTCAGCTGGCTTCGTCAACCCAAGCCAATCAAGGTGTCTTATTAAGGCGTCTTAAACCCTCGGTGACTTAATCAGGGGATGATATCATGGTGCTATCATTGCACTGCTTAATGAACTTAACCCGACTCCAAACTGCTGCTGATATGTGGAAAGGTGCAAGACTATCAGAGCTTCTAAGCTGTGTAAAACATGAAGTCCAAGCAATGAGTGGTTCAAGTGCAAGTGCTTACATCAGGGTTTCTTCACTTAATCAATCACTTTTGGCCCAAAGCACTACTGGGTTTTTATTTTACCAGACAGCTTTTTTTCATTCTAGCTGTTGAATAGGGAAGTATCTCAATCTTGGACAAGAGGTGAATGCAATTAACTACCTGGCAGGATGGACAACCTGCAGTATTCTTGTCGCCAAGAAGCAGAGTTAACAGGGACTGCTATAAATACACCCTTAAAGTCCACTTAGGGAAATGCCTGTTGATACACACAGTCTAATTTCTTGACAGAATGGTTTAAAGAGACATTGATTACTTTGCTATTACTGAGTCAAACTGGAGCAATCAGGGAACTGGCTTGGGAGGCCTGGGGTTTGGCACTGTCGCCAGATCTGCGTCGTCATCCTTCCCCCTCTTAGAGCAGAGCGAGAAGCAAATTAACTTAATTTATTATTTTTGGCCCTGGCAGCGTGTGCCACATTTCGCACTCTTCAAACAGGGCTGAGCGGGTGTTAGCTTTAGGGAATTAGCAAAGGCGAGCTGGGAGTGTATGAGCGGAGATCGTGGTCGGGTCTTTGCTCAGGAACGCTGCCAAACTCCCCGCACCTCCCACCCCCACTTCCCCCGCATTTGAACCCATACCTGCTGAGGTCTGGCCACTACTATACACACACACACACACACACACACACACACACACACAAGGTAACGCAAACCCCTCAGGGCCCTGTTCAAACAGCAGAAGAGAGGACGTGAAGGCCCTGTAAACCTCAGACAGACCAAATCAAGTGCCCTATTCACTGAACATGAGAAGGCTCAAACCTTGAATGCAAAACGTAGACAAGTGTAATGGTTGCAGAGGTCACTGCGGACAACTGAATGCACAAGAACCTAAATATTTGTGTTCAACCCAATTTCAGTGTAATACTATATCCGTTACAACACCGCAGCAATTTCCCAACACGTTCCTGCAATGTTATTTCACAAAAGAATTTGCATGTGGGGAATTTGATACCAGTTTAAAATTGTACTCTTCAGGTTGTATGGCTGTCATTCGTTGTCAGTTTCAACTTTCATAAATCTTTGGTAGAATATATGCTGTAAGAAATTCAAGACAGTGCGCCGTGCTGGATAAACTGCCCCTCATTATAGCCTGACAAAATATAAGCTGCCTCTAAGTGGTCAGAAGCTATGTTAGCAAAGAAAGCAAACCTAAATAGATGTGGTTTTCGATGTAAAGCTGAGGTCCGACATTTCTGTGTGGTTACTGAGTGGCGCCAAATGGCCATCACTGTGTGTAAACAGGGGCCTTTTTTGTGCTGAGTATCCCCTCCTTTGATCCCCACATATCATCTTTCTTTGAATGTAAGAGTCTGCAGTTTGGAGGAAAACAAAAACTCATGCATGCACCGAAAAGATGCTGCTGTGCAGCTGATATCCACCCCGGGCATCATTCTTACAGAGGAGCAAGGGGTGGAGAGAGGATGCCGCTAGCTGGGTAGATTCAGTGCGAGTGCATATTAACAGACACACAAATGTGCTAATGAGTCACAGTCTTGACTCACTGAATATGACGGCTCATGGCAGTAGCAGCCCACCACTACACACGGACCGAGCGAACTTGATTACACTCAAATGTGTATTTGCAGCATTTAAACAGCCCCCCCCCCCCTGCCCCTCAACTCTCTCCACAGGCTGCATTGAAACCTGTACCCCCACCACAGACCAATGATCTCATGGAGTTCAACAGTGTCTTCAGTGCGGAGGCCACACTTGAGCAGCTATTGGCTTGTATACAAAAGATACAAAAACTGAACCATCATCTTCTTTGCTTGTGAGGCTTTGTTCTTGCAATGACTTTTATCTTCAACACTGGAGAAATCCTTCATGGTGAAGTGACCAGTGCACTGGACTTGTTGGCCCAATTATCAATCACAACCTTAATCCAAATGAACTTGACATGTGTTAGAAACTGTTTGGATTTTAAAGATATGGCCAAATAAACAGATATTACTTCAAAGAGTGAATATTGCTTCACATTTAAGTGGCCGCCAATCGATCATAAAGAGCTCCCTCCATCGCAAACTTCTCTCACACAGGACATGTTAGAGGTCAGTAAATAAAACATTTGGCTTTGGCACACTTCGACTACACTGTACCTCAAACTCTTCAGTGCCTCACAAACAGTGGCCAAGTAGATTAAGCAAGCATTATAAATCTTCAAATAAACACTTGGCGCTGAAGAAAAGCTTCATATTTTAGTGACTTCCACTAAATCAAAATTGGATGGCCGATCCAAGCAAGACCAAGTCCGGCCAAATGCACTTGTCATGTTTTGGGGAAATAAAAGATGGAACATGGAGGAGAGGAGTCTCCCGTGATAACTAGTTACTTCAGCATACTTTTTTTTTTACTTTATGTTTAATCCAAAAGCCGTAAAATGGTTACATGAGAGCCTCAGCCAAAAACATGCAACTTCAAAGGCAGTATTGATGACGGCTACATAGTAACTAACAGGCTGCAGGCGGCGGGACGTGTGGGTCAGTTTACACGTTTGATCAATAAAAACAAACCTATTCCACTGTTAAAGCTAACTTTTCCGAAATGAAAGCGAATGTTTGACCGAAACACAGACGGATAAACTATCACAACTACACACGAATCGGTTAACAAACAAAAAAAAAAAGTTTACGAGCTTTTTTTGGGGGAAGCGGTGGCGGATTTGTAACTTTTTAGGAAAACGGTTCCGAAAAGCGTCCCTTTTCTAGTTGAGGGCAATTAACTGTAAAGTGCGCTCAAGTGATCTCCAGACATCAACAAAATAACCTGCAAGAGCATGTTTTCCCTGTGAATGAATTCCACAAGATAGGAGCCATCTTGTGACCGCATATGCTTGCAAGCTTAGTACCATCCTCACACAGCCTACACACACACACACACACACACACACCGTATACAACTCTTGTCAACCCCCCCAGCCCCTCTGGAAAAAAAGTTTTAAGAAGGGCAGCTTGGTAAAATTAAACCCCGGGTCCCGGTAGTGTTGCTCGGGGCTGCCTCTTGTCATTCCCCCGTAAGAAAAAGACACTTTACACGTACTTGAACGATCTCCCCCTCCGCGCTGATAGTGGCTCCTGCTTTGGAGAACCGTCCTTGCAAGCCAGTCGTGTAAGTAGTATAATCTCCATTGGGACTGGACTCGAACAGAACCACTTCCACAAAGGCAGTATCCTTGGCGAAAACGGTACCAAGAGAAGCGGCGACCACCAAGATCACCAGGACCACCGAGTCGGGTACACGATCTGAGCCTCTCCTCGGTGAAATCATCATCTTGCCGGCTGGATCTGCGCCGATCGGGACATAATTTCACACGGATTAATTAATCGGGTGAAGGTAATTGAAATCAGGTCTATGCGCGCTACGGGCGATGCGTCAAAAGAGTCACAATTGTGCAATAAAAGCTGAGCCTTGGCTGAAGCGTGTTTATTTCACCACTGCAAGCCTTGTCAATTACATTGCCTGCAAACGCTCCCTCTCTCTCTTTCTCCCTCCCTCCCTCTCTCCCTCTTTCTTTCTCACCCCCCTCCTCCTCCTCCTCTACAAAGCGGATCTCCTTTGATCTCCAAACACGTGATTTTTTTTTTTTTTTTAGTTTTTTTTCTCTCTCTCCCAAAAGGGTTATATCCCCACCCACCAATCTTTCTGACCCTCTCCTTTGCACTCCCCACTCTGAAGTGCCAGCACTCCAGTTAAGGAGGCACCGCGGACTTCACTGAGCAGCAAAAGGGGGACTTATTGTTTGTCAAATCTTGAAATTACGCCTTAAAGTTTGAGTTAATTCAGGTTTTGTTGGGTTGATCGTCAAGCAGAGGCCACATCTTCAGCCACTGTTGTAAACCCGGGCTGCCTGGTGGTGTTTTTTCCTCAGTTTGAAACGTTTTTTGCAGCCGTACCACCTTAAAATAAACACTACCCTCTTCAGGACGCTTCACGATTTAACCGGGCTAATTTTTCAATCTGATTCAGATTTGCTCACCTCCAGGTTGCAAACACGTTACTGGACTTTTCAGCATCTCAATTTGAGTGTGAAAGTTTGTATAAAGTTTTTTTTGTTTGTTTTGCTTTTTTGCTCTGACAGAAATTAGGAACTTTAATCAAATTATTCCAATGTGAAAATCAACCCAATATTTCCTACAGTGCTCCTGCACAATATGCTTTATGGTACTAATGTTTTCACCCATCTTTGGAATCACAACATTTTACCTTATATCTCTTTAAAAGATTTAAGGAAAACTCCTTTATATAACTTTCAATAATCACAGATCACTTCACTTCCAAAAGCACATTTTGCTCATGAGAGCTGTTGTATTCCACATGAATTAAAGGCAGTTTGCACATATATAATTGTGCACCGCTCTTTAGACAGATGGATCTCCAATTAACTGCTGGCTTTGATCTTCAAAGTAGTTGTCCTCATCGAGACAGACCTGACAAGCCAGTCATATATCATTTCAGGCATTTCACACACCTCTAAATATTTAAACGTAATTTGACATAATTTCTATCTGCAGAAAGTCAGCTGCAAATTAGTGGCTGAATGGAACATCTCAACTGAAGTTGTAACAGTGGGCGTCTGATTTATCATGCATTAATCGATAAACATCACATTTTCCATGATCTGCTCTTTAAAACATGCAGGCATTGCCCTTTTTAAATAAACGGCTGATGCTTTTATTTGCAGAAGACAACAATTATTTCCCAATCACTCTCTGTTCAGGATAAAGAGTCTATTGTGGAACGTACATGCTGCCCAGTTCCTAGAGAACATCTTCTGCCTGGCGTCTTTTCTTTCAGTGTGTGACTGTTCATTATGTGCCTGCAAATGAGCACATTGTGTCTTGAAAGGATGTTGAAAGAATAGATAAACACACACTATCTTTCAAATCCTATGCAAAAGAAGACAATTTGAATCTTTGTGCAACTGAGAAATTCATGAAAAGTGCTCACGGTACCATGATGATGATACTGTACATACATTGTTTTTCCTAAAGGGAGGCAACAAGACTTAAAGATTGCAGTATAATGTTGAGTACAGTTTAATCTGAAAGTGGAGTTTTTAACCTCTTACCAGGCGCCCCTATTTTTGTGCACCAGCCTGAAAATAATGTACCCAAAATAAAAAGGTTACTGTTCATAACCGTGGTCTCATTTGAAAGGCGCCTCTTTAACTTTTACAACCAAAAAGTCAGAATGTGTAGTGATCCTGAACCACAGAGGCTAAAGTGTCCCACGGATGGGACAGCGTCGTTTAACAGGTTAAACAATAACGTGTAAAATTGATTAATACGACTTCGGAAAGGCCTGTTTCCAATAATTCTAATCGCTCACTTGCAAAGAAAACAATCTGGTGTTTTAAAGCTCTCAAATGAAGGGTGAGCTGTGCACAGTGATAGATGTCCAAAAAGTCCAGAAAACAAGGTCTCATCTTGCTGTCAGCTGTGTGGCAGTGTGATTATTAAAACCAACTGTGAGGACTTTTTAGGTCAAGAATGCAGCCGCCTCTGGAAGAAAGCGTGATGGTCAACATGTGTTCGGACTCAAAAAAGCAGGGAGGAAAACAATTCAAAGCTGAAACTTAAGAAGTTCTTCAGCGCCTCCAGCATGACAATAATTTACAGATCACATTGGATGTCACTCTGTTTTATGAATCCTGATCCACACCACATGGCCCATATCTGTCTTGTGGCACTTAACTTTTCTGTTGCTGTCTCTCTCATTCTCACACACACACGAAATACAGATACATGAAGAAGAGGTAACAATCAATAAATTCCTGAAAAAATATAAAAGGCACAACGAGCCATATCATGCATATAATTCCTGCAATCCTGATGAGATTCACTTTATCAGTTTACTAAAGGACCATACAATGCATCAGGGCAACAAGTTTTAGTGATCCAATTACTCACAGAGGTAATGTTCCTCTTTAATGGCAAGTCTGCCCTCTGCTGGTTGCTGGAAGTTTTCATTTCATGAGAGATGTCTTGCTCTGCGGCTCCACTTTTGTAGGTTTCTTTAACTTTAACTTGAATTGACTGTTTACATGGTTTACTTTCCAAATTATTTAGAACAAGTTTGTTGGCCATTCTGCCCTTTAAAACCCTCCATGTGTGCTTTTCATTGAATAGCAGCTGTGGATCTTCTCCTGACGCTCCAGTCTCTCTCCACACCAGTGTCTAAACTCAGGCCAGCCTGAGAAGAATCAGCTGTCCGCTTTGTTTAGGCTGAGAGAGTGCTGAGGATGAGAATGACTTTGAGGGATGATGGCTGGCCCCGCTTTGTGTATTACTGTGCCATCTCTCCTGATGGGCTTGTCAGTTAGCAGGTTTATGCTGGTTTTCTTTTTCCAGATGGACTTGAAGAAGTAGGATTCTGCTATTATACCATAATATAAAGGGTTACCTAGAGGTCAAACAATTGACTTGATTGACAGTAAAATAACTATTCTGCAGCTCTTTTGATGATCACTTAAATGTTTAAGTCAAAATGCCAAAACCTATTTTTCCAGCCTCTAATTGTGATTTTGAGATATGCCGCTTGTCTTTGTCTTATGTGACAGTTAACTGAATATATTTTAGGTTTTTGATTGTTAGGCGGACAAAACAAGCAATTTGAAGAGGTCACCTTGGACTTTATATGATGTGTATTTTTCATGAGTTTGAGATATATTTGACTAAACAACTGATCCATTAATCAAGAAAAGAATCATCCAGTTAAAGAAACAGTTCACAATTTTCTTAAAACAATAGTCAAGAGCCCAAATGAACACTGAAACAGGTTTTTCTAGCTGTAATTATTCCTCCTGTTCATACTGACCATTAGATGATCCCTTTATAATGCACTTACAATGTAAGTGATGAGGGACAAAATCCACAAGCCTCCTTCTGTGCAAAAATGTTTTAAGTTTATCTGAAGCTAATATGAAGCTTTAGCCATCCAAATTAGTCAAATCAAGTAGATATCTTTCAACGTTAGTGTTTTTTCAACACAGTGTTTTAGTGCCAAAGTCCCTCTTTTTGTTACTATACTTCCACCACAGCTCAACAGGGAAACACTGTCTGAGGAAACACAAAGAGGGAAATTTATGCTAAAAAGACTGTAAATGTGGCAGATATCCACTTGATATGACTAACTCAGACTGCTGAAAACTCATAAAAGCTTCAGACAAACTTTTAAATACATTTTTGCACAAAATGACTGTGGACACACTGTGGATTTTGTCCCCCATCACTTACACTGAAAGCACATTTGAAGGGGATCTTTTTAAGGTGCTGTGTGTGGGATTTAGTGGCATCTAGGTGAGGTTGCAGCAAAAAACCGGGAAAGGCCCTCTGTTGAGCCAGTGTTTGGTTTGACTGTTCTGGGCTACTTGAGAAACATGGCGGTGAAACACGGCGAGTTCCGTGGAAGAGGACCCGCTCCTGATGTAGATATAAAGGGCTCATTCTAAGGAAACAAAGCACAATGATTCTTATTTCTACACTAATGAAAACATACCAGTGAATATTATATTCCATTTCTGCCAAGTATGTTCTGCTAGATGCTGCTTAATTCTACACACTGCACCTTTAATATCCAGTCTGAGCAGGAGGAATGACTACAGTGATTATATGGACACCTGACTGTTGTTTTAAAAAAATGTGAATCTATCCTTTAAAAGTTATTTATAGCCCTGAACCTGGAATTATTATTAAATTTTAATATGAACATTAATGGTTCTATATGTAAGAATTGTGAAGCAGTCTACATGTATTCATTTTTTTTTTTGCTAATGAGTGAACAGGTTGCAACGTAACTTAAAAAATGAGACCTTCCCGACTTTCTTGGTTGCCTGTATCAGCCTGTGGACTGATTTCTACGTGAAGGACTCGGGCCGGTTTTTCTGCAAAAATCCAAAGTAATGTGACATTTTTGTGCACTCCCGAGTGCCTGACCTTTCTCCTGCTAACATCAACAAATGACTGGCACCAACCACAACAAAAGCTGTGCTAACTTATCCAACCAGAAACACCCTGCAGATATTAGCTCTCCAGCTCTGTTACCCACCAGGTTGGCTGGTGGTTAGGTGCCTAACCATGCCAGCTATCACCATTTCTGGCTACAGTACCTTTGTTTTTTGGGGGGTTGAGATGAGCTGCCTCCGTTGACCACCACACATTTCACAACAAAACCGTAGTGTGTTGCTCCCCGGCCACAGCTCACTGAGCCTACCAGTGTTTAGTAAACACGTTTGGTAAACAAAGTTTGTGGGTCAGGTTCGGGTGGTTGATTGATGCATATTTTTGCTGGTTGGGCGGTGCAGATTGGCTCTCATAATGGGTCGGGTGGGTGCAGTATTAAAAAACCCTGACCTGCGCATCACTACCGGCCTGCACTACACTGCAGCAGGAGCCTCTGTGTGTTTGCTCTGTGTGTGTGTGTTTGTTTGTGAGCGAGCGTGTGCATGTACAGCATGGGGCGGGGGTGGGGGGTTTACTGACTGGAAATGAGATGCTTTGCTAAAGCACATGCAACACAACATTAGAGATCTTTTATGTTATTATGAGAAGTGTAAGGAGGAAAAAGACGTCACCTGCAATAGTCTTGCGCCGCAGAGCGCAAGCACACACGCAAGCAATAGGCTGCTGACTGCAGCTCACTTAATGGCCACCGGTGTCACTAATGAGAAGGAATTTCCAATTCTTACATATAGAACCTTTAATTTTGAGACATTCGTTCATTTTCTATGTGGCAGTATCAAGCAATGATTTATTTATGTTGGTGGATGTTAATGATAATTATCACCTGGATGTCAAAATGTACTATTTGTTCCGATGGTGCGCTTGTTGCAACCCTTACTGTGTCCAAGTACTAATGTCACACATGAGTACGACAACTTTGCTCTTTCACACATTTCTATACATCACTGCTGCATTACTTCAATGACACTTATTGTTTCTGAAAACTCTGCTGCCACCCTGTTGGCATGAATAAGAATTTGTCCTTAATTGACTTGTCTGGATAAATAAGTAAATATGAAATGAACACTAGATCATGGGTTACTAATAATACCGAAAGGGAACATTTGAATGTGTTTGATGAGTCCTTCAGCGCAGCTCTATGTGTACCAACTGTGCTCCCAGCCTCTGTGAATTGTCCCTTTGTTGGCATGGTGCTGACGTTATGTTTTAATGAAGAAAGGAGATGATGAGGAGGGGGAGCATTTACATTCATGGCTCCCAGAAGAGCGCATCACTGCAGCATATTATTACATAAAGCAATTAGGGGGCCCCACAGCCCCCAGATTATGGGAGATGCTTTCCCCATGATGACACAGTATGGTGATGACTATTGACTCCAGCCGACTCAGAGTATGTTGCATGTTTGCAATGATGTCACTGCACAAACCCCAGTGGGAAACTCTCATGAAATGTTCTGCAATGAATTATAAGTTGAAAGGACAGAGGGGGGAAAATATCAGCACCGAGGGAGGGGTGGTGGTAGTGAGTCCTTTAATAATAATAATAATAAAAACATTATTTATGGACTGTCTTACCAAACAAATGTCATGAAGACAAGAAGTTTATGAGAACATTAAATAGAAATATGAGGCTAAAAAGAGAAAATGACATTGAGCAAACTTTAAAAACAAACAGAGTTGGACTAGCCTCTGTAAGTCTGCTTTGGAAACTAACTTTTTGAAAGAAAGAATCCTGTTTATTACTGAACAAACATAACCAGGAACATTTAAAGAACAGTGATATTTGACCAAAACTGTAAAAATTGACCTATTTTATTACGAAAATGACATCAAAAATTAGAGTATTGCCCAAAAAAAATTCAAAAACATTACAACCTTTCACATAGCAGGAACTATACAATGAATTTTACCACATTTGAAAGTGTTTTTTTTTTTTTTTTCAGAAAATAAACGGATTTCCTCAGGCCAAACAAGCTGAATGTTACATACATACTACTTTATTAAAATAATTTTATCTTACTATTGTTTTGGCCAGACAATTAGAATTACAGTATCAACTTTACAGTGGACAAACGACATCATCAATCACCTATTTTTTTTCCCTCCAATTTTCAAACAGCTCATAACTAAATGTTACAGGCTTTGAAGTCCTAACTATTCAGGGGCTGGGCCCTTTCCTGGTCGGACCGCCCCCTTTGGATCTGGCTTGAGGGTGAAAGTTGACTTTGAAGTGCAGACTAGACCAGGGGGAGGTATTTCAATAGACCTCTAGTTCAGTCGAGGGGTAAAGTTGCAGCCGTTAAGGGGGGAGGGAGAAAATGAGAGAGGAGAAGGAGTGAGAGAGAGAGAGAAAGAGAGGAGGGCTGGAGTCTTTTGAAATGAGGCACCTGTACGTTTGAGGCTTGCAAGAACAGGTATGTTCCCAGGGGTTAGGGGCTTTGGAGAATTCAAAGTCATTTCAGTCAGCCCCAACGCTCATAATCTGTTCTGAGAAGTGAGGAGGATAGGGGGGATATGATGTTGATATACTCACACAGGCGTGAACATGTTCTCAAAGGATGGATGGATGGATGGATGGAATCTGTGCTTGCACACACACACACACACACACACACACACACACACACACAGCAACAATAAAGAAAAAAGAGTAATTTAAACAAATGTGGTGGCTCACTTTGCTTCCATTTGTGGAAAAAAAGAAATCCCTTCCACCCAACCGGAGCTGAACGCTTCCTCTACTCAAAGGGCTGTGAGCAATGTAGGAACAATTTTAGGTCATCTGTGTTGTGAAAGAAAAAAAAGTTGGCAACACAATATAACAAAAAAAGAGAGGAAAAAAAGGCCAGTAGCTGATGTCTTCATCAATGATCAAAGAGTGAAAGAGTGAGTAGGCTTTTCCCGGTGGCGACGTGATGGGAGAGTGGATGAGGAAACACGACTGGAAACAGGAGATAGATGAAGACCCCCCCCAGGACAGAGTGTGTGTATGTGTGTGTAGTGTACATGCACATTAGCATTGTCTTTTTGTGTTTGAAAGCTGACAGTTTGAAAATCTCAACTGTTAAAGCTCCATTGTGCAAGATTTTTATTTAAAAATCCACCTGTATCATGAACATGAATTACAAAGCACTAATTAATATGGTCACTGGCAGGAAATATTGATGCACCAGAAGTTTAACTTGAGGGAATAGTTTGACATTTTGGCAAATATACTTATTTGCTTTTTTGGCAAAAGATAGATGAAAAGATTGATATTCGCACATAGCTAACCCCTTGCAAAACCACAACACACATACACTTTTACAATTTATTTTTTGTACAGATGTTCAAAAATGAGATATAGGTGTTACTTAGTGAGCTTTAGCGGTGCTGGTAGGCATATTTAGTTACTTTGGACAGAGCTAGGCTAGCTGTTTCCCCCTGTTTCCAGTCTTTATGCTTTTCTCAGCTAAGCTAAACACCTGCTGGCTGTAGCTTCACAACAGACAGATCTTATCTAACTTTCGGTAAGGAAGCAAATAATCGTCTTTCCCAAAATGTCAAACTATTTCTGCAACTTAAATTCCCCTCCAGTCAAAAATGTTTCTTTCTTCTTGTTCCTTCACTTGGATACTTGAGCTTTGCTGAGCAGAATGATTGATGTGCAGAGTTTGGCTGTTATCTGCCTAAAGTGGAAAGTTTCTCTACTTACTTACTAACTTACAAGTATGATTTGTCACATCACAACAATTTTGGAGCCAATCATGGTCCAGTATGCAACTTACACAAGTATGATGTGAAAACTTAATGCCTCCAGCACACATACACTGAGGTTGGACATATTGTATCCAGCAGTTAAACTTCTGAAATGAAAAATATCTGCATATAGATTCTGGATTCTTCAATGAGGGAGAAGGAGGAGATGAAAATCCACATCAGACACACATTATTAGTCAAAGCAGAGAATTTCTATGTCTCGAAACATGTCCAGAGGGGATCTTTGAATTGTGCAATGTAAAACCTTCTCCTTAAAGCTGCATGACTCAATACTTTTATATTGATAACTCACACAAAATTATCAGCTGCTCCTGCAGTTTATCTCAGCACTAGAAAGATTTTTAGATCTTTAAGCTCTTTTGGTTTTCGGCTTGCAAACTCCGCTCTCATCAGCCTTGTTGCCAGCTGTGGCAGATAGCTAACGAAGCTCTGATTAGCCAACTGTACACTAACTGTCCAACACCAAATGACAGACAAAGTCAGCGACTAGCTGGTAAACAAGGTGGAGCACTTGTCTGCTTAAGAACCATATATTTTTCTCATTAGAATTAGTGGGAGCTTACAGACTTACATTTGTCAGGTGGCCAGAAACACAACACCACATGAATGCTAATGTTGCGCTGGTCGTGTAAATATACAACTCTTTGCTAACACGTTTGCCTTAACAACTTTTTCAGGTGATAATATGTCAGTGTTGTGTAATTCAGCTTTAACTAGTTAAATTTTAAATCATTTTACATAAATTAATTAAAAAGTACCAAAGGGTAGGCCATATATTCCTCATTTTATAACTAAAACAGATTCTTCACTCAGTTCTATCCCATTTCTTCAAAACAAGAATTGCATTGGTTGTTGTTTTTAAAATGTATTTATCACTACTTACACTATTACTTATGTATTTACATATTACGATATTAGTTGTCTCTCAACATAAATAAGAAGAAATATGTGTCCAAGTCGCTCAAAATTAACTGATGTCACCTTATAGTTCAGTTTATAAATAAATCCTCAAGCTTTACCTATTTCCTACTGCCACCTGAGGCTGCCAGATAGCAGATACCAATTTATTTTCTGTTCCTCTTTTCTAGTTGGTCTGTCTTTTTATTTTAATCTTTCTGACACTTTCTCTCACTCTTTCTCATTTTCATTCATCTCCTCTATCACCTTCTCTCTATCTATCCGCACTCTTCTTTCTCACTGACTCCCTGTCACTCCTGCTGATGGTTCAACATAATTCACAAACCTCCTATTTGATTGCTCCCTTATTGCTTCTGACTGCAGGAACAGATCATCACTCTGAGGAGGAAAACAATGCGTCAGAGCACCAAATCCCAAACATCTAAATCCCCAAATGAAAAGCCAGTCTGCACATCACTCAAGCTGGTCTCAAAGAAGGGATCTTTGGTTTGCGTGAGAGGACATGCTGACATAGTATAACACTTTGCCACATGTGCCACCCAGTGGTTGGAAAGCAGTGGAGATGTAAGGATAGGGGGGTTGGGGTGAGGGATGACTGGGGAACTGGTTGGGGAAGAGAGAAATGCGGTTCACCATGTCTGAAAACAGATAATCTTTCCTCTTGGGTGTCTTTGATGTCTGTGCGACTTATTTTGTTTTCTGCTGATTTTGTGGTAATCTGCGCACACACACACACACACACACACACACACACACATGCACACCATTGTAGGATCCAGTGGAAGGAGACATCAAAGGGACTTCAGTTCAAACTAGTAGCCGGTAGACACAAATTCAATTTCCCTTAAGAATTAGATCTTTGTATGAAGCAGCAGCTCATTGAATTATTATTTTACTGTATTTAAGTAAACTAAACTAAGTTAACTAAAGTTGGGCCAAAACTCTCGAGTTGTATCAGACAAAACCTTTGATTTGTTCTCACAATACTGTATCATTAAGAACAGTTTTATGCAGCACCAGAATATAATGTTTGTCTCATATCCAATTTACCAAGAAGTTGCACCAATTAAGACAGTTTTGACTAGTATTGGGGATAATTTAAGCATTTCTCAGTTCTTTACTTGTGTTTCACTAACGTCACAGTGTCCTAATGTGTGCATTTTTATTTGAATTTGCCTGAAGATAAGATAAGGAAGACAATAGCTGTCCCATACAGACTATTAAAAAAGGGATACCAAAATCTGAACAACAGTGAACCCTTATGTACATTTCTAAGAAATAATGTGAGTGTTAAACCAACCAACCAAAAAAAAAAAAAAAAAAAAAAAATGGATACCTAAATTTTGGTTGACATTTATATAAAATAAACACCACAAAATTTAGTTTGAAGTCACAGCTGCTTGTGTTCCTCTAAACTGCAGCTGTGGGCCGTTTGAACAGCACTTTAATCTAAAATGTATACTTCTGCAGTGCTAAAGCTGGTAGTTTCAGGCCATAAAAGTCAGTTGTATCATAAGGCTCTGGCTGTTGTATAATGTATTGTCTTTGCTACTGAGGATGTGTTTTAAGGCAACCTGGGCAGCTGTGCCTTCAGCTATGAGCCATTAAGTATTTTAGTGAAATTACTTCGTGCCATGTGGTGGGTAAGCAAAAGTGACATTTCTACTGAGTTTTCATAGACCCAGTTCAGCTCAGGGGAAAGTTATATTTGATTATTAATAAATGAACATCGTCGTTCTATGTCAAACTCTAACAATAAATGCAAAGTTCATTTTGACTTGTTGCAGAGAGGATGTTCTTCAGTCCTCCACTATGAGGCGGAAATGAGCCGGTCATGCAAGAATTTTGCTTGAATGTGACATCAACTATTAACTTTAAATTGTGGAAAGAATTAATGCAATTTTCTACTATTGGTAGTAGGATTTGTATATATTTAGTGTGAGCTTTCAGACAACCAAGATTTCAAACTATGCTTTTATTTCAGTGTGATGTGAGAAGTTGTTTTGAAAAACCTTGACAGACACAGATAGTAGATTACAGCAGAGACATAACTGCTTTTTCTACACACCAACAACCAAGCAGGGGTATTCAGTATTCTGGGAATTATTGGGGATTAGGAGTAGTGGACGTTAGTGTAATCCGCTGTTGCAAACACCAGAGGGCAGTAGGACACATGACTTTCTGTGTGGACAGTGCAGCAATGCAAAAAGCAAGGTGAATATCATATCTTACAACACTCTTGTTGTAGGATGTTTGCACCAAACGTCTGAATTTGACACCGACAAGAGGAAGAGGAAGTGACAGTCATGAAGAAAAAGACAAGTTATGATGAGTCAAAGATTAATGTTTGTTTCATCATTTTGGGGCTGAGCATCTTCCTTCTTGCGTCTGTGTTGCATCAGATCACTGTTGCTTCATAGCTGAGCTGATCAGATCTGTGCAAGTAAAGACCAAATCATGCCCCACATAATGATTCATTGTCTTTTTACAAATTTGCACAGCATATTTTTCATTATTCCTTCATTATGCCTCTTCAGTGCCACCGAGACAAATTCCTGAACTTGGCAAATACAGTGAGACTAATTTGGGATTTTACATTTAGCAGCATTTAGTAGATACAGCCTAGTATCTAATTTAGGTGTTAAATTTGCTTTCTTAAAATAACGCAGGGCTCAGTTGTGAATATTCATACAGACAATAGACAGACACATTCTGTCTTGTGCAGGTACTTTTCAAATCCACAACCACAACCAAAATGTGGCTTTGCTTTAAACATGGTTTTGTTGTTGTTGTACTTAAAGATAGCAACAGTTCACAACCCTGCATTGACACTAACTATAAACTAAACTACCCATAGTCAAAAGTGAGCATAACATAGCATCAACAGGTTTTTCACAAGGCTCCTGCACGATCTTGCCCTTCTGTATCTGAACATTGCAGTGTTGTTACTGGCAAATGGTGTTGTTGTTGTTTTGTACTCAGCCAGTACAGTGAGAGCAGAGTAAATGTGGCCCATCAAACAAAAAGAACGCTATGTCAGCTATCTGTACCAACAAAGCATGGCTTATCTAGGCTGACAAAGTGCTTGCAGAGACCCTAAGACAATTACAGAGAGGACAGACAACAAGCACTGTTCCACTATTTGGATTTAGGTCAATTTATAATGGAAGATGAATTTGGCTTGATTGCTTTGTTTCCATGATGGCTTTCAATTAAAGGCAGAAATGTCATTTTGGGGAAAAAAAAAACTTTATAATGGATGGAGTAATTAAAATATGTGATGGATCAAAGACAAAAAGCATTTCTTTCATTCAAGAGCAGGAACATCTCTGTCTGCTCGTGTACACTAAAATGTGTATGCAAAGCGGTGGACACCTTATCCGTAGATTGGCTGACACACACACGTACATGCACTCACACACACACACACACACTCAGATAAAGAGCCAACTGACTTTAGAGTAACTGGTGTAGAGATATAAAAGAGCTGAATGAGTTGCTGAAATGGGTCACTGCAAGCATCGTACTATATGTCAAGATAGAATGACACTGCCGAAACTCAGCAGCGCTGCTTTTGCAGGGCTGCAAAGACTTTTCACACCTAAACACTGCACCGAGATGCAAAAATGATGACAACTTGACGTGTGTGAAAAAAACAAGAATGCTTTTTCTAACATTTATGATACTGCTGAATAAAGGAGACAGATAGAAAAAAAAAGACAAAACATGAAATGAGAAAACTGAGAGATAGCAGTGAAGAAATAAAACAGTGAGGCAAAAAAAAACGAGACAGAGCAACAGATACAGGTGGAGGGTGTGGGAAGGCTACAGGCCGAGCAAACACCCCGGTGGATCGTGGGTAGGGAGCAGGATGTGTGATGGGGAGGAGGTTAGCAAACACATCGACCCGCCGCCCCCTGCAGCTGGCTGCTGTCCCAGGGTGTGACCCCACTCACCCTTATTGTCCATCCCAGCTTTGCCCTATAACATCACCGTTTATGCCAGTACCCGCCTCGGTGAGCACACATGGGCGTTACTGTTTACCCTGCATGCCATGCCTTCGCTGTAGAAACCAGGCCTTTCCTAGAAAAAAAACAACAAACCATGGTAGGTTAACAGCAGCTCCTAATTAAACACACACTATTGTTTTGTTCTTAATTAAATCATGAGTGCTGGAGCAAAGTCATATTGTAATCTCATAATATTGTTTTAATCAAGGTTATAATTTAGAAACAGGGCGGTGGAGTGATATGACTGATGATACTGACGCCAGTTGAAGCTGACAATAACAAATATTTATGCCAATATGCAAATATCTTTAATTAGTCTGCTTTCATGCCAAAATACAAAAAAAAAAAAGATGTCAGGACTCTATCCACCAAATTCTGCAACTAAATCTTTTACAAAAAAAGTCCTCATCCATCAAAATGATGAAATTCTTTGAGTCAATAATTGGTCTCAGAGCCACTTAAGAGGTGTAGTGGTCCCCTGCTATATTCTATTAATTCACTTGCAGATAAATGAAAATAATATTTAATTGCAGGTTTTACAAGCTGGTTTTATGTAGCTGTAAGCAGGGAAAATAATTAATATCATGTCAGTCAAATCATTTAGTGCTGATGTGATTAATTCAAGTGTCATTATTAGAGACAGAGACAGTTTTTACAGCTAGTGTAACATAATCTGTGCTTGTTTATTGCTCTCATGCCTTGAGTCTCATGGGGGAAATGCAAGAAAGTAACATATTCCATATAGAATTGATCACATTAATGTGTAGTTTGTGGTCTTAAAACCTGTATTCATTCAATGATATTATTAAATTAAACTAGGCTTGTCCCAGTAAGTTTTTTTTTCCCAAGGAAGACTTTGCCAAGATAGGAGCATCAACATTTAACTTGCAGTAACTGATTTTTTGGCCTCTTGGAGGCAGCAGAGCCAAGTTGTGAACACAACATTGACATATCAACATTATGGCAAAGTTGTTCGCAAACAGTTGCTTATTGACACGTCCATCAGTTACATTGTGCTTCTCCGCTGAAAACAGTGGCCTGCTGCCGAAAATGAAGCTATGAGAGCGCTGAGAGTGAATCAGAACAGTAAAGTTGCAGCCAGTAGTTGAATCCCCAAACCACAACTATATATTCTGGAAAAATACAGAATCTATAAATATGAAAATCAAATTTCAAATTTCAAAAGTTTTACTGCTGGACACAAAATGTCTCCTTCACCGAAAAATCCATTCTCAGTGCACGACGGCTTGAAGCTTCAAGTTTCCACATCACACTTGTGTAAGTTGCGTACTGTAATATGATTGGCTCCAAACTAGTTGTGGTGTCACAAGATCATCTTGTAGGTACATATAAGATGAGCAGAGAAAACTTTCTCCCTTCAGATAAATGTGAAAATAGCTTTCTAGTTTCAAACTCTGCACATACATCCTTCTGCACAGTGAAGGTCAAACATCCAAGTGAAGCAGCAATAAGTAAAAGACATTTTTAGAGGAGTGATGTGAGACTTTAAAGCTGCAGACAATTGACATACCACAATGCACTAAGGCAGAATAGTAAGTACGCCCTCATTCAGCACAGCAGTTTGAACACCACAAGGTGCAGTTTTTTATGTGGAAGTCCTGGTTTGTACCTTATATCACAGCTCTGTCACCATCTGGAAGAAATAAGTGAGACGTTTTTTTGATGCTTTTGGGATTGGCCCATTTTAAATTGTGGTTTTGAAGATCCACAGACCTTAATCACAGGCTCCAACTTTGAGCTCCAGGGAGGATCCCCAGTTCTGCATTTGTGAGTATATCTGTATTTGCATACGTTTGTGTGTGTGTATGTGTGTGTGTGCGTGTGTGTGTGTGTGTGTGTGTGTGTGTGTGTATCTAAGTACTGGTTGAGATGACTCCAGCAGCCAGACTATACATACATTCAGCTGTGCACACAGTCGCTCTCAGAGCCTCCAAGGCAGATTATCTGAATCCCGGATATGTAACCAATGATTTAAAGCTAATGTTAATCAGTTAGTCTAATATTGAATTAAGGCAACATTTCTGCTTAGGGTTTAAACTATTTCTATGTCCTTTTAATCAAGCTTCAAATAACAAAAGAATTTCTCAGAGAAATTTAAAAAAAAGAATAAGGCTGAAGTTCTACTGAAGTGATATCACTTCAGCACTTTTTGTTTTTACTTTTCTACGATAAAAAAAGCTTAATTTTAAGACAAATATTCTTTTATATAAATGAATGAACTATATACAAACACTAGTCTGGGAGCTTATCTTTTGTATTGATACAATATTTTTTCTTTTCCCAAAAGAAATGAAGTATCCAGTACTTCACTATGGTAAAACTGATGTTAATGGTGTCTCAATGAATTCAGTATATAACCTATGAGCAAATTCTATAGGCTTTTTATGCACAATCTGCCTTTAATTCAGGCCTTGGTCTGCTGACTCCTATGATGGTGGGCTGAGGCTTAAAACAGAAATAATTACATTAACAATAATAGAGTTGACTTTGAAGCCAGATACAAAACCCCCAACTCTTTATTCATATGTATAGGGCTTACATGGAGCTAATTAGTTCTGCCTGAAACTTTACAACCCTAAAAATCACATGGAAGAAACAGTGAGTGCTAAAACTTGTTGAATCAGTCCCAAACTACTCAAGCTCATAATATTTAATCATGTAAGAGAGAGAGAATAAAGGTGTATTAAGAAAGAAAACGATTTTCATTTGCTAACCCACTCCCCCAATAATTGAATTGAATTGAATAAGTGAAACATATTGTTTCAAAAATATGAACAATAAAGCAATATCAAACCTCTGTGTTGCTTGTCCGGGCATATTTTTCTATCATAAGCATCCAAACTGGTTGACAGAACATTTTAATTACATTTTAAATTGTATAAGATATGTGTGCTAACTAGCTATACACTGCAATACAAGAACAATGTTGCTCCTTTTGTCTTCTACATGAATAATTGACTGGTGAGGATGCTAACTTTTTGTCTGGGACCTGTTAGCTTCAGTGTTTCAGCATTAGATCTTATATGTATCCATCAAGTGCATATTTAAGACCATTTTACATGGTTTGACAAATAGCTGGCAACATTAAAACGACATCTGGAGACACAGTTTTCAGCCAACTCACGGACTTAGTGTTAATTAGCGAGCTAGCTACGGCTGATAAAATCTGCGAGTGGCAGTTGTTATTTCAGTCATCAAAACTGACAGTCGTCAGCTAGAAATGAAAAGCCTGCTTTTGTGTTTGTTGTAGATGTTTCTGATTTGGAACAGTTATTTTTGAGGAAGAAGTTTCAAGAAGCTCCAGGGCTCTCCTCAAGGCAAAACAAACTCTTACACTGCATGGCTGGTTCAATTTCTAGCTCAAGTAATCAGTACATTTTATATTCTTTAAAACCAGTCAGGCAACAAAGACCTTCAAAGTTTAAAAGTAGCTTGAATCTGCTTGTCTCACACTGTATTCAATGAGCAGTAATTGTTTGTACTTACATTGTGTTGTTACACCCATGTAAGCAAATCATGTATTAAGAGGATTTCCATTAAGTACTTACAGAGCCTGTGTGTGGTTGCAACTCTGTTCTACTGTGTAGGTCTATACGGTGGAAATAATCCATTGGGACATTTTACTATGAATGTTGGAAAAACATGAACTGAACACATGATTTGCATTTTAAATGTACAGCATTTGACTGTTACATTGTTACAATGTTACAGTTTTAATTAGGCGGAAGCTATTATCCAAAGCGACGTACACATGAGAGTTAATACAACACAAGCAAGGATCTATACAGGAGAGAACAAAATAAGTAAATGCAATAGAGTGCATAGAAGCGGATAATAACTTTTTTTTCAGTCCATCAGGTGTTCGCGCCGCCACGTTCTGGATCATCTGCAGAGGTTTGAACGTGCATGCGGGGAGACCTGCCAGTAAGGAGTTGCAATAGTCAATGCGGGATATTATGAGAGCCTGTACCAGGTGTTGTGCTGCATGCTCAGACAGGTAGGGTCTAATCTTCTTGATGTTGTACAGGGCAAATCGACACGACCGAGCAATGGAGGCCACCTGCATTAAAGGTTAGTTGGTCATCAATCATGACGCCCAAGTTTCAGGCAGACTTTGTAGGCATGAGTTGGACTAATTCGAGCTGGATGTTGATCTGTTGTGTAGAGAGACTGGCTGAGATTGTGAGGAGCTCAGTCTTAGAGTGGTTAAGCTGAAGGTGGCGTTCCTTCATCCATGTTGAGATATTGGCAAGGATGAGGGAACTACCACCCTGCACATTGTCTCTGTTTCCTCCTCGAACGTGCATTCAGACTGCCACAGGCTACGTGCAGAAGGTAGAATGTAGAAAGACTGAAACATGACACACAACAGGAAAAATCCCTTTAGCTATTTGGCATATCTAATTTGAAGTGTCTTATGTTGTTACACCTCTTTCCCACACTGTGTTTAATAAAACTTGAGAGCTACACAAATATAGTCAGACAGGCACTCACTTCACTGATGGTAAATGTGAGACTTGTCTCACCCATGATGGGGGATCCCCAACCAACTTTCCAAGTCAAAAATAACCAGCTGTGTTTCATCTTATGGCAGGAGGACTGTGTATAATCTTGCCTGTTTGCTCTCTTGAGTGACACAATGAAACTTAAAAATGAGAAATATTCACTAGGAAGTTCAAATGCACAGCTACTTCCCTATTTGCTTTAAGGCTTATGCCATGTTAGTGTTAGCTCTCGTTCATGTGGCCACAGGAGTTTGACCTATTTGCGATACTGCTCGGAATAAAGGACATCCTGTAATTAAATCCTGTTGTCTTTCTTCCGTACTACACTACACTATGACTCACACACACACAAACAACATCATAAAAACCTTCACTTTCTCAGATGTTGATTCTGTAGTGCCACTAAAGCTCCGCAAACAGGCCAGTGTTTGCTCTAGCTGCTGTAGTTACTCCTGCTGAGGTGACAGACTTTAGGGCAAAGTGCTACAAGCTGTAAACAGTAATGGTGCCAAATACCGCAAAAATGTGAATTCCTACTTGAGGACAAATAGGGGTTCCAGGAAGAGAGTGTACTTGTGAACTTGCTTGATGTGTTCCTTTTTTTAGCAGTTTCTGACTGATTGTTTACTTTAAGGGGACACCTTTATCTGAAATGACGGATGGCTGCTGTTTTACATGAAGATGGGCAGTTGGACAAAGTGCTCAGAGTCACCTGAGTCACCTGTTTTATTGTGATAGCACACACACACACACACAGTCTTACTATAAAGGCTGTAAACTATGCCCTATCATATCAACTCATAGCTTTCACTTTGAGGCTCTGCATTCAATACACGCTGCAAATACAATGATTCACTTCTTGTATTGTTTCATGTTTTGAACGACACTGTGGTTACTGAACTATCTTGTGTTGGTGTCACTGCATCCGGTTGTTTTTGTTGTATTGTGAAGAACTACTTTTGTAGTACCCTTAATGGGTCATGCTAGCCTCCGCAGCGTCATTAAAAACTGCTTTTGACCTACTTTACATGAAGTTGAATGTCCTAAAAAATCGGAACATCAAAATGTAAGAAATATTTTCAGGCAATCCTTACTTTTTTTACATTCTGCAGCAAATAAGAATTGATACATTTTTGTGATCATAATTGATAATTTGATCATAATATAACAAATCAGATGGTGAACTTTGTGACTCATATGTGCATAAATGATAAAATCATCCAGTCTCAAACGTACCCATAAAAAAAGCCAATAATTCTTCAACATTTTCAATTCAACAAACCATTGAATAGTAATAATGCCATAAGAATAAGAATTTTCATGTCATGAAACTGTCTTTATCAAACTGTTGCCACTTTCGAACGGCAGGAAGAAAAAGAGAAGGAATCATTGAACAGACAATAAACTTTTACAAATGCACTCAATCAGCAGTCCTTTGCAGGAAATAGGAAATGATCGTTTCGGGGAAAGCTATTTAGAGTGGTTGAGCTTGATTTAATTGTTGGATTAGACTTCAAAGAAAAGAATGAGGAAACTATACTGTACAAGAAACAGAGCAAGGAGCACAAAATAACCCAAAGAGGCCAAACAACAGTAACACTGAACCATGAAACTGAAGTTAAAAAAAACTTATTCTATAAAGGCAAATTATTTCCTTTACATTGTTTTGAACTGTTTTGAAATCTCGGCCTTTTAATCAACATGAAATACTTGCTTTGCTGCTGATTGTTTTAGAGGCTGTAAATACCATACATGTAATGTGAACAATGTCGGGTCCAGGAAACTCCAACTCAATGTCATAACCCCACAGTCAAAACAGTGAAAGTATGACAGGCTTATAGTGTATTGATGTGAACTGAGACCACTATGTGTGTGTGTGTGTGTGTGTGAGAGAGTAAAATATGATGCAACTCTTGGAAACAGTGATCTGAGTATACTGAAATCCCCATTTATTCGACCAAAACAGTCAAACCAGTGTAGAAGGGTGCTGAAGGGACATATTGTTGAACTGAAACAGAAATTGACACCAAGTTTTAGTGGGGAATAATAACACTTACAGCGAACTTGGAGGTAATTCTACTGCAACCAGAGTGAAACTTGAAATGCAAATTTCATCAGCACGGGCACCAATCACAGGCCGTGCAGCTCTTGCGTCAGAGCCGCTGGCAGCCTATCAGGTGTCACCACGACAGTAGAAAAAGATCGCAAACGCAACCCTTCTCGGTCAACAGTTGAGAAATAATACGGACCGGAGAGCAGTGAAACCTAAAGGTTTCCACCGACTTGGATAAGGATTTCCGGTTATTTCTGATTTCCAACATGGTGGTGGTAGCAGCAGGGACCGGGGGAGCCCACAAAGTGCTCCTGATATCCGGGAAGCAGACCGGCTCCTCTAGCGGCTCACAGGCAGGCTTCAGCCGGCCCATCTCCGTTGTTTTACCGTCAGCGGCCAGCCCGGCGTCGTCGGATTCAGACTCCAACTCGTCTGCGGGGCCGCCGATACGAAAAAGACAGAGGCTCACACACTTGAGTCCGGAGGAGAAAGCACTTCGCAGGTTAGTTTTAGAAAATATCCCTTACCTTATATCTTATCTGGGTGTAAAGACTCATTTTTTAAGTATAAATACGGCCATTGT
Source organism: Scomberomorus guttatus (assembly GCA_038419695.1). NCBI lineage: Eukaryota > Metazoa > Chordata > Actinopteri > Scombriformes > Scombridae > Scomberomorus > Scomberomorus guttatus. The sequence goes on along the minus strand of CM076450.1, from coordinate 28,378,680 downwards.
TCGTGGAGCAATGACAGGGACACGCCCAAAGATATTGATCCCTTTGTAGAACAATGGAAATCTGATTTAACGTTTAAGTTAAACCAAAGCACCGAAAAAATAGCTCAAATGTTGCATCACCTAAAATTATAAGTAGGTTACCTAAGCTATTTTAAGTTGGCCCATACCTTTAGTTATATTGCTTAAACGTCGCTATTCTGTCCGTTTGTACTTTGAACCAGCTTGTCAAACTGATATCCAAGTGATTTGACTGTGGTCGGACCCGCCCGGCTCTGCTGTTACAGAGCAGGACACTGATATCCTGGTATGCCTGCGTGGCAGGAACATGGCCGGTGATTGCGCAGTAACACAGTGAACCCAAGTCATGTCAGGCCAGTGGGCTTAGTCAGCATCATGGAAAGAATGTTTTTAAATTACAGTTTTTTTTTTTCTCCCCCTCCCTTCAACTTTTTTTTTTCCAGGAAACTCAAGAACAGAGTTGCAGCCCAGACAGCCAGAGATAGAAAAAAGGCCAAGATGGGAGAGCTGGAACAGCAAGTCCTAGAGTTGGAGCTGGAGGTAAATTTTTGTGCAGCTGGGCATGCTTGGGCCTCTTGTACAATCCTCATCTCAGTTTCCTCATGACTCCACATCACCAAAATATCATCTGAACTAAAACCCATATCCAATCAATACATTTTCCTATTTGTAATTATGCCTTTATGGTATCATAATAGCATTAAATGGCTATAATTAATTGAACACCTATATTTTCATTAGCTGTCCCATTCTAAATCTGTCCACTGGGAACATTTCTTGTTTGACAGTAAAAGCATTTTATTCCTGCTTGGTGCAGTTTCATTTCTAGTTTGTTTATTTTAGCTGAGACACTTCATGCATCACATCCTGATACAGGGTTGCAAGTTTCAAGTACAAACATCTGTCCACTGTTTCCTCCCCGCAGAATCAGAAACTTCACATTGAAAACAGGCTGCTTCGGGAAAAGACAAGTGGCCTGCTGACAGAAAATGAGGAACTGAGACAGAGACTTGGGTTGGACACCCTTGACTCAAAAGAGAAGGTAAGATTGTGATGCAGAGTGGGTAGGCTTGCGGTGATTTACTCTTGAGTGGAGTAACCATCATTAACCCTTTCCATCTTTTTCTCTCAGGTTCAGGTACTGTTGTCCACTGGGAACGACGCAGGTTTGGGGATCGGGTCTTCTGAGTCCGCAGCACTCAGGCTACGTGTGCCTCCGCAGCAGGTGCAGGCCCAGCAGTTCCTAAATCTGAAGACTTCTCAATGGATACAGATAGTCCTGACAGTACAGACAATGAGGTAAGTCTCTGACAAAGATTTCTTTTTATGGAAACATGTGCCTTTTAAGATTTAAATCCCATTTCTAAGAAAGCTCTGTAATAACACGAGTCAGGTCATGGGTTACTGGGCTAATCTCCTGTTTTCTCTATCCCCCCCCTCACTAGTCTGATTTGCTACTGGGCATTCTGGACATCCTTGACCCAGAGCTGTTCCTCAAGTCTTGTGAACAGGAGTGCCAGGAGCCGCAGGTGCTGCTGGTCGGAGGGGGGGACCCAGTACCTGCCACCACACCTGCGACTCTGGGGGCCCCATCAGTTAAGCTGGAGGCCCTTAATGAACTGATCCACTTTGACCACATCTACACCAAGCCCGTGGAGGAGGTGAGCGACGGGCAGTGCAACGACTCGGAGAGCGGCGCAGAGGAGAAGATCGACGAGGCTTCCTTCCCCATTGCCGAGGTGGTAGTCGAGGAGGAGACGGTCTGCATCAAAGACGAACCAGAAGAAGTGGTCATCCCCGACTGTAACGGTCACAGTCAGGTGGATGACTTTTTCTCTGTAGCCTCCTCCCCTGCCCTCAGCGGCCTGGATAAGGAAGTCTGCCTGGCGGACACCTACAGTGACTCCGGATACGAAGGGTCCCCTTCCCCTTTCAGTGACATGTCCTCTCCCCTGTGCTCTGAGAGCTCCTGGGAAGACATGTTCACAAATGAACTCTTCCCCCAGCTTATCAGTGTCTGAATCCAACCCTGTAGCCCAAGAAGTTTATAATATATACATGTAAGAGCTAATGTGTAGTGTTCAGTAACTACAGATTAGCACACAATGCTTCATAATAACATAGGACCGTGGTTATCAAAGTGTCCGGGAACTCCCAGGGATCCTTGAGGAGATTCCATGGGGTCCCCAACAAAAAGGGGAATAATTTATTTTCACTATAATTCCATCCATAAGTAACACAATGACAGAATGTATGACTATTTTGGTCATGGGCTTCATACACTTCCCGTAATAAAACATCTAAAAGTAAAAATCTTATCAAATGGGGGTCCGTGGTCTAATTTGTGTCAGTTTAGGGGTCCTTGACATGAAAAAGTTTGAGAACCACTGACATAGACCACCACTGAACCCGCTTGTCTATAGGCCAAAGTTAAGCACATAATCTCCTTTATTACAGCAGGTCTGTACCACTTGTGATGCATTGACTTCACATTGACTTGTGGGAGATGGAGTTCATGACCGCTTTTTTTGCCATCACCTAATTACTCCAGAGGATTTAAGATTGCTTACAAATCTTTCACTCGCGGTTAAAGATGAAATGTGGGTGGATTCCAGTATTTCTGTAAATTTATAGGGGGACGGGGACCGATCATTTAAATATGCCAATTTTATTTATTTGTGTATTCTGCTTTGGAGTCATTGTATGTACGCATGTAAAAAAGCTTTCTTCTAATTTGTTGACCGCTCTCCTTGTAGTCTAATTACTGCATTAAAAAAATTTTTTTGCATTGCATATTGTCTCCTCGTTTCAGTCATTGTATGATACTTGGAAAGGGAGAAATGGACAGTCTTGACACTTAACAAGGCATAAAAAGATTCAAGAGTAAGATTGAGATTTTTCAGGAAATCTTGATCCTTTCTGTTTAGATATGAAATATCACATGTGATTATCTGTGCTGAATATGCACATGTTTTTTTTTTTTTTTTATTTTAAGGAAGAGATAATGCAGGACATGGTAATATAAAGTAGGACAGTGAACTTTCTATCCATAGAGGTGTTCAATTCCCTTTTTAGTGAAAAACGGTGCTGAAATAACTAGTTGATCAATGATTTTACACAAAATTGAAGTAATTTAACAAGGAAAAATTGCCAAAACACAGTTCTAGCTTCTGATGCTTTTCTCTGCTTTATATCACATTTGGAATATATTGGATTTCAAACTGTTTCAAGGCGTCACATTGACCTCTGGAAAGTCCCACCTCAAAGACTTTTATCTCATTTTTGCCTGATAGACCACATTCTTTCACCTCTTCAGGCTTTTCTTAAAAACTCTGAAATCTGAAAAAGATCACTTGGGGGTACATGTTTACTATCTTAACAGCTTGTATTATCTGAGAGTAAATCACATCACAGTGGAATTAGTCCCGCCCCAAGAAGCGATAAGAGATCAGTTTTATTTATGCCAACGATGGTTAATTAGACTGTTGAATGTTTACTGTTCTCTTAGTTAAAGATGAAGGGTCAAAGGTTAGGGTATTAGGGGTGTTTTTCCAAAACAGATTTATCAGGTTAGTTTAACAAATGTTATCTTAAGCTGTCAAATTTTGTTTCAGTTTAAAATCAGATCCACCAGAATAAAAGGTGATCTTTTCACAATTATCTGTCAAACTTTCCAATCCTCCTTTGTGAAATACTCACTTACTTGTGCAAACACATTGTTTATATTTCCTATCTCTCTTGTACCAGCACAACCTCATTTCTAGGAAGGAGGCCTGCTTGTATTATGTAACACTTCTAATGTAACTGGGAATTTCCTGGCAGTATAACCTGAGACAGTTTTAGTCTTTACTTCCCAACAGAAATAGGTCAGTGTAAGTATTGTTAGTGTTTTGGCCCGGTGGGAAGAGAATAGGCAGAGGGGGGAACACACCTTTCCCATCAGGCCTTTATTCTTAACACATTATGACTGAGGACACAGTTGCCCCTTTAAAGTTCCCCAGGCTGTGATTGGCATAACCTAGCCATTGAACAAAAGCCCCCAGAGTCCCAGTTGTTTTTTGAGCTGATTAGATCATGTTTCAGATGCAATTGATCTCAACTCTGCAGGGCCTGGCTGCCTGTCTCCGTTAGCTTTGGCTCCTGTTCCCTGATTACAAAGCTTTGTATTGGTGATGCCCTCCATTATGTTTCACAGCAGCTACTCTTAGCAGCTACTTTTGGAGTAGCTGTACACCACAGGGAATTACCAAGAAAAGGTTGAAAGGGAACAAGAAGAATCGTCAACTCAGCTATTTAATTGTAATTTGACCTCCATTTTGTGTTCTTGTGGTGGGTTGAAGGAAACCACACCATCCTTTGACGTAGCTTTGCTGAGTGTGGTGAGAAATTTTACCATTTGTTGTCTCGTAGGCACAAAACCACAGCAAAGACTTAAATCCCTACACCCTACAGGTGTTCAGCTGAAACTGAGAAATATCTGCTAGAGCAGGTCTTTCGCTTTCAGGCTGTAGATTCTGGTTTATTTAGGGAGTAAAGGCTAATTTCAGTTTCTGCGTGCTAGTTACAGTTTTCATTTTTTTGGTTAGGTGAAATATGTGTGCAGATGTTCTGGTTTGAAAAGAATGATGAATGATGAGGGATGTCTGCACCTGTTGGAGTTATCTGCATTATATATTAAAACCATTTTTGCCCTTTTACTTCTTTCACCTTTTTATATATATTTAAGATTATCTGCACCTGGTTTTTATCTGTGTGAACGGGGCCTAAATCTTCCGTCCCAACATTTGTATTAAATGGTAGAAGCTGCTGTTTAGGCATTACATGTTCATGTCCATTTTTTATTGATTATTGTTGCCTAAGACATGATTAAATGTCCAGGTCAATGTGTTCCTCTAACTAGCATGATACCAACCTGGTTCTGCACGTCAAAGTTCATGCTTAAATTAGAGCCAGATTCGTCGTGCTAATATGACACTGTTGTCACTATGCACGGATTTGGATAAACCTTACTGCAGGTCTTGAGTTACTACACTCAGCAGTATTATAAAGAGGATTGCTAAACCTACACTGACAGCTGCCACTTCAATGTAAATACAGCTTTTACAATTGGAACATTCAAGCTCTTCGGACTTGTGGTAAACTGTGTGTTCAAACTGTACTTTTAAACTAAGAGCAACAGGGTTAATCAGCTCTGACATGATAACAGAAACCCTTTAACGTGTTGAATTAGCTTGACTTGGTTTTACAACTTAGGTTCTGAGGAATAAGCAAGCAAAAAAAACATCGTACCAGCTGGTCAAACAGGATTTAAAGACAAAGTGAGTCAGGTGTAAAGCAAACAAGAGGTCAAGGTAGTGAGAAGCACATAACGTGGCTCATGTGACAGTTTTCTCATGCGAGGGGTAATGGTAATGGAGTTGGCGGGTGGGGGTGAGCTGGGGTCACACTCTCTGCAGTCTGCAGAGCCTAGGGGGCTGTGTGAGTTCAGTCACCTGATCTAGATGAGGTATGAAAATCGCTGAAACGACCCCCTTTGGCTTTCTTTATTAAAAGGCTAATGAGTGGGTGATCACAAGCTACAGGGGGGAGGGGGGGTCATAGCCTTGGTATTTAGGGCACTTTATGAATGATTCAGCTGGGTAAGAGTGAGTCATTCCTCAGTCATTGCCAACAAACAACATCTGTCTATCTCTGTTCATGGATGTGGAGGAGAACGATTCACCAGTTTAAAATACAAACTGCTGCACTTAATCACCTCTTCCCAGAAAAATTAAAGGCTTGTTAATCCTGTCTTCTCACTTTGAAAAGGTGTGTTCCTTCGTCTAATTACGTCTGGCTTGTTTTTCCAGATTTCAGTCAGTTAAAACATTCCAAATGATCATTCAACACTAAGTGTTAACAATAAGTCATTATCTAAAATAAAAGCTGTCAATCACCTGCACCTTCTTGTTGAAGCTGTTCTTTTCACTGAAGAAAGAAAAGCAATTGGAACGTGACAATCCCAGACCTCGTCTGTTTTGTCTGGATCAAGTCATGTGTTTCTTAGTTGCATCATAACTTAAACGAGTGTGGAAACAAGAAGCAGGATATTACTGTTCGGTTGAACCACAGGCGTATGATCAGTGACGCACACATACCTGTATGCACTCACACAGACGCACACTTCACTCTTGTGCTCAGTCAAGGTGGCTTACTCTCCAGCTGTGAGAGAGATCGTTATCCTCAGTTACTACTGGCAACAAAGGTTGGCCAGTCAAGTGTGTTAATGCATGTCTGATCCGCGGCTCTGAGCCAAAGCCCACTGAGGGAACAGTATTGCTACTTATGGGAGTCAGAAGTGTTCCTGAAAGTGAGGAACATACAGTTCTACTACTGCTGTAGAGCTGTATTTACAGATCCCCTCCAGACATGTTATAAAACATACACAATAATCTGCTTTGAATAATAATTTGTGACTGATATGGTTTTTCCACAAAAGGAGTTCAAATTACCTAGTTAAATTTGAAATTCCTACTTAACTTCAAAGCCCATTCTCAGTGTATGTGCACTGGAGGTTTCAAGTTTTCACGTCATACCTTAGATAAGATACGTTGATTTGCTTCCAAACTGGCTGTGATGTCACAAATCCTTCTTGTACAGTCACGTCTTAAATTTTAAGATTTAACGTTGAACACAGACAAACTTTCACCCTTCAGCAGATGAATGTAAAGACATTTGTCTGGTGTCAAACTGCACATGCATCATTCTGCACAGTGAAGGTCAAACATCTAACTGAAGTAACAATAAGAAAAACACATTTTTTAATAGAAAAAATATTTGCATTACACTTTATTATGTAATTAAGTATAATCTCAATTATTATTTGAAAGCAGCAAAACCTATTTCTGAATCAATACTTTTCTGTGGCACCAAGAAATTATACATCATGTCTCAAAAGTATGTTAATTGATGAATGATTATTTACAAAGTAGCAAAAGACTATATATATTTCTTTAAATCAATTAAGAAATCATCTCTCATCAAGAAACACCACATAACCTTTTTGCTTTAAAAATCAACAACAACAACATATTCAACAAAATCTGAGGTCAGCAATGACGAAGCAAGGAGATGATTAGACATTTTGTACACTGAATGACAGCAGGCTAGCCAAGGCTTCCCTGAGTGATATTTAATAAGCACAAGCTAATGCAAGCTGCGGGAGGACTGGCGTCACACATTACACAAGGCTCCATTGCCATGGTTTCAGTTCCTGTACATGTGGCAGGTCTGCAAGCGGCAGCCTGTCTGCTGGAAGAAAACATTAATCACTTGGATTCCTCCTACACAGCGTTGCAGATTCTCCCTTTGAAGCTCTCTCAAAGGCAGCAAACCCACGTAAAGATTCAGAGTGGATCAAGGGGATTTAAACTGCACATTATGAATATCTTTGGATATAATCTAAATGACTTCAGCTCTCATAACCCTGACACAACTTTGCATTTTCCTTATTTGCCAATCTAATTCAAATTCTCAGGTCCCAACATTTAAGATAGTTAACAACTTTTAGAGTAGAGTAGGAGTTTCACTACAAACCAAAACTTTTGCATGGCCTTTCACTGTTAGTTCAAACCAGGCTCCTGAGGTTGCGTCAGCTAGTTTTTGCCTATAATTACAAAGTCTGCTTGAACATGATCATAGAGCACAGACAGACAGGCATGCACACACATATGCAAGCTAAGTACAGTAATTCCTTTGTGGAATTTCATCTTTCATGTGTTTTCATCAGGGCCACCTACTGATATCTGAGACAATAAACATTCCTTAGCTGTCACAGCTTGTACTGTGTCTGTTGTAATATCGAACACTCCTGCAGTGATGAGGTGGAACAGTCATAGATCAATACTGTTGCTGTAAGGTGAAAACTTTGTACTGCATGTCCGCTTTTCAGGCACACAAACCCCCCCCCCCCAAACTTTCACATTACTTAAAGAGGGGGTATCGTGCACATTTCCAGGTCAATATTTATATACTTGGTCTCTACTGGAATATCTAGCATGATTTTACAAAAACTCCTTATTTATCTTATACGGGCCCTTTATGCAGCCCCTCAGTTCAGCCTCTGTTTGAAACCGACCTTTTAAGCTCCTGTTTCTTTAAGGCCCCTCTCCCGATGAGCCCACTCTGTTCTGATTGGTTAGCTTCCAGAAACTGCCTCTTGGCAAACGTCTGGCGGCTTGGGAGGCTACGTAAACAAACAGTAGTAGTAGGATTTTACTCCTTTTTTTCTCGTTCTTTACTGGAAATGGGAACTTCTCAAATACATCCATACATGTTCGAGTTTGACTCCGATCCAAAGTATGCGAGCGGGAAACGCGAACAACCCGTGGAACAACCTGACCAACAGCATCTAGGTACAACAACAGCAAGGTAACATTCCAAACGCAGCGTTCAGAGCAGGATGAAGCCCTTTTTGACTTGCAGGGAGCATTTTTACATACATTCACCTCAAGTTTTGGACCTTTGACCATGTTTAACATAGACATCATAACAATCATAAAGTCACAATCATAAATTTTAAAGATAATGCATTTAAAATGTGAAAAAAGTTTGGTCAGAGATGTTTTTAGCCCATAGACAAGCATATACAGTTATTGATCAATAAACTCATTCGTTTCACAACTGTTTCTGGCACTTTTCATGTGTGGAACAGAGTGCAGTACTATGAATGCCTTCCAGGAGAGACTGCCTAAAAATGTGCGCCATTATAACCATACCACGATTATTGCGTCTCGCCTCTCTCTACGAAGGCCGTTTTTTCACTCCTCTAACACGTGTGGCAACTTGGAACAGCTATAAACACTTCTGCCTTCCAGTGTGGTCAGTCAGCACATCGAACAAACTAGTTGTTGTCTAGCATAACCCGGCCCTAAGCTGCTACAGCCATGCTAGAGGCTATGCATGAGGCTGGACTTAATCACAGCAGTGCTTTGAGGTAAATGCTAATGTCAGCATGCTATACCCATGGATGTATTATAAGAGCTGGATAGGGAGCTGCCACTCAGCCTTGCAGCTAAATATTTGTTAACAGATTGGGTCAGAGAATGTTTTAAAACCATAGTTGATCATGTAATTGATCAATAAACTCACCAAAATCTGAATTACAAAGTTTTCACACAACAACATCTAAGAGTATCTTTGGAACAACACTTCCTTTTAGTTATAAGATGTAAACAGCTGAAAGTCAATTTTACTTCAACCACTGAAAGGACACTAACTCAAAATACAGAACATTACTTAATTTACTTCCAAGACAGACAATGTGGTCAACACAAAGCTGCAACATGGTAAACGCACTGTACAGTCATGGTCAGAAGTAAAAAATAATAGCCAGCCACAGAAGTCTAGCACACTTTCACTACTGTATCCACAACAGGTGGTTTCCCCCAGTGGCCTCAGCTGTAAAAGTGTCATATGTGTGTACTTAAAGCTAAAGCTACATGGCTATTTTAGTCAGTGGCGAAGACAGCCTTTAGCCTAGCTTGTGTGACAGCCGCATGACAAGTCACTTTGAACTTGGCTGGGCCAAATGACATAATGTCGCATTGACATAAAAGTTAAATTGATCACCAATTCTTGTCCTGGTATTTGTGTAGAAAATTTGAGTGTGAGTTTGACTTTGAGAACAGCGTAGGTGCCCTTAACTGTTTGAGCAGCGATAAGAGAGTGTCTACATGTGCAAAGAGGCAGCTGAGGGGAATTTGTTTATCAGTAGGACAAAGGGCTCGGCAAGGGAACATGCAGGAGCAGAAAGACACAATAAAGGAACTGATAAAACCTTGTTATGTAGCCATTATAGGGTTTACATTTGATATTTCAGGCACTCTCCTAATACAAGATTAATTCACTGTTTCACAATAAGAAGTAAGATGAACACCAGATTTTACGTAGTCATAACTGTTTGTAAGGATACTGCTGTTTGATAATTGTGATATTACAAAATCACAACTGTAAAAAAGAGCTGAATTTCACAACACCTAAGTTTCTTAGTTTAAAGTCTATTTTACTGCAACTTAACAATTTCGAGATCCAGCTTTTGGTTGCACAACATTTCACTACTATGCAAACACTTCTCTGTTCCCACCATGCAGCCAAATTCACTTTCAACTACACAAACATGGAGAGGCTGCTGCTGGTAAACTGGAAAGTAAATATTGAATTTTCCTGCACTGTAGGCGGCTTGGTCGTTGTGCTTTTGATATAATGTGGTGGAAAAAGAACACAGAGTTTTAGGATCAAAACACCTACATGACTTCATCCTCTTTTGGATGATGAAGCAGGAAACGGTGTGTTCTGTCGCTGTTAATTAAACATATTTTCTGGTATATATTAACAGAAATTATTTCAGCAGCTCTGACTCTAACGCTGGTGATCACAGAATTTAAGATTATTTGGGTTATACTCAGTATAAAAGCCTAAGACAAAAGTGATAGGTAGGTTTTACTTGATCTTTTAATTTCATCTCCTACCACATTTAAGTTTTAGTTCCTATTTAATCTACTGTATTTCCTGTTGCCTGTGCAGTTTAATTAATCTCTTCATTATGCGTTTCACAAGTACTGTTTATTTAATATCCAAGAACCACAGGAGCTCAACTGTTGTCCTCCTGGGCTCTTCTCTTTCCATCTTAAAAACTTTCGTACTTTTAAGACACTAAATCCAAAAGTGATCACATGTAGTGAATATGTTTCAGGTGCAACTGACTCAACTGCAACTAAATTTCAGATATTCAGTGTATTTGGGATGTCCGGATGTTCTGTGTGCGCTCAAAAAAAATCCTGTGCTCATACGCAGCCCTGGCTCTGTAAATGGAAAACAAAGAAAGTGGCTTGGACTGAGCCACGCAACACAATTCCAGCCAATCAGCAGGGGTCGTTCATGCTCGTGCACAGGACAGGGGAAGTCATCAGAGCAGCTGTCTGTGTGAGAGTCATCTCCAGTACTTGTTGAATGGTGGGGGACGACTGGCGAACTAGAAGGAGAGAGGCTGTGGCCAATTCACATAGAAAGCGTTTTCTCACAGAACAGATACGCTTCCATCTCTCTATATAAAGAAAAGAATCTCTGTCTGTATGTATGTATGTATGTCCTTTGCATATCTTGAAAACCGTTCATCTGATCTACTTCATACCTGGCGGATGTATTGCTGGGGACTCAAAGAAGTGCAGTGTCGAGTGTGAAGTTCTTTGGATGAGCGGTTCTTGAGAAATTGATTTGCTTCTTCTTCTGCCCGTAGAGTCAACGAGCAGAAATATGGACAGCGCCACTCTGCCATTGCAACTTACATTGTGGTCGGGGGTGGGATTACTATTATCCACACTGGATCCGAGACAACACACAATTTAAATCACACAATGTAAATCACACAATGTGTGGCAGAGAGTGTGGATGGACTGCAATGCGCGTCCATGAATTTGGGGGGGCGGAGCTTTGAAGGAGCATGAAGGGAGGGGTGTATTTGTTTGGGTATTTAGTTCAAATATCAACAATCTTTCTCCAGAATGACTGACTCTACCTTTAACTCCCTGTAAAACCACAACTAGTTGTTTTTACACTTTGGATTTTGTACTGCACATAGTACAAGTACAATTAAATGCAGTTTTGCATCCAACCAGAAAGTGCAAATAGTAGAGTAAGGTGCTGATGATGCAATATTTACAGGTGATAGTATATGTGATATATGGTTATATGAACATGAAATATATACAGATAATACAAAGGTGCTAACAAGGCAATATTTACAGATAAGGTGCAAGGGATAAGGCATTTTTAAGTGACATACAGATGAAATGAAATGAATATTATATATGAGAATAAGTACAGACATTTTTTTTGGCCAGTAACTTATAATCATAACCCTGTTAAAATTCCAGACATGACTCAGACACATTCATTGCACATTCAGTAAGTCTCCTGGAACAGAAACACTTTCATTTTTCCAGTGCTTCTATTCACACCAGTTTGCTCACTTCACACGAGATTCTTTTTCAGCTTCAGATCCTATTTTTTTAAAATTTTACTTACCATAAGATTTACTACTGATTGGCAGCTACATATATTTATTATTATCACTTATATTTCTTATCTTCCACTTTATTTGGTCTAGACTGAACTGAAGGTCTGAGGCATGAACTCTAAAACCTGAATGACAAGTTCTAATGAAAGAATGCTTGTTCCCCCTTGTGTTTTCCTCTGCTACCCTTCACCCCCCCCTCATCCCCCTGCCCAGTGCTAAAGCGAAGGGTGTGGGGGTGGGTTGAGCTTTGCTTCGAGACTGTGTGGCATTCCTGAAATGTGCTAGCTCGCTGCTGCCTGCTCACTGCTGCCCCTGTTCCCAGTCTCACCCCTCCTCTTCCAGGCAAGAAAACTTTTCCCTTTCACTCTGTGCTGCCCCACCACCATCACATAGCTGCACACCCCCTATTCAGACTGAGTGAAATTGCCCTGTTCCATCTCACATGGAAACAAATACAGCACATCTTATCATAAGTGGATAAGGAGGACTAGAAGTTATCACTGTTGTTTACAGGCAGTGGTAGTTAAAATAACACATTTCGGCAAAAGGTTGGTTTATCATGTACAATCCTGCATGTATCACATTTGACAAACATTTTCCTGTCTAACAGTTCAGACAAGATTCAGACCCATTCACTTTCAATTCCTCCAAACAGCAGATGAAGGCAATAAAAAGTGAACCAGAGTTCATTATTATTCTTATCTAGCAGGCACAGAGTCGTGGGTCAACCTCTTTTATTCACAACCCCACCAGAAGGCGAGGCGGGGTTAAAGGTCAGCATGAGTGTTTGGCTGAGTGTCAGTATATTAGATTGTTTATCCATTGTTTCTATCATCTGTGTGCATATTTATGGCTTGTACTTTAACAGAAAATGTATAAATATTTCAATAAGTACAAATAAATGTCTGTTTTGCTTCTCTGTACAGACAGATACTAATATAATATAATATAATACTACGCGTCATAGTGATTCAGCCTAGCCAGTTCTTTACAGTACATTTGCTGGTCTTTTCTTGCAAACAGGAAGTAGTGGTTTTTACAATGAATTTCCCACCAGGGAAGATCTAGGGTAATTTATTTTAGACAAATAAAAGAAGATGTGGGTACTTATCAGAAAAGCTACCATGTCTGAACAAACTACAGAAACACAAACTTAAACAGCTCAAAAGGAAAGAGGTAACATAAAAATAACCACATTGCACTAAAAAACCAAAGAATCTGCCAAACATTTAAATAGAATTTTGTGAATTATCAATTTAATAAGTAAACTTACAGGAAAATTAATTATAAAAACAAGGCTGGCATGCAGGAAGGCATTTGGCAACTCTTTGTAACCACTGTAGATTCCTTAAGCACCAGTCTTACTTCCTGTGTGTGTCTGTATCTCTTTGTTAACCTGTACACATGTACGAACATGTGCTTATTAGGGTGTGTGCATGTACTTATTTGGACAATTTTACTTAATTATGAAGCAATAACCATTATGTCTTCCAACCTTCACTTGTTACATGTTTTAAAATGGTTGCTTATTGCTGATGTAGAGATTTGTTTGAAGTTGGCATTTTCTCTTCTGCTGGCTATGTGGTGCCAACGTCTCCTACTTTAACATTCATGTGAATTCTGAGCAGGCTGAAATGCAAAGTAACTACTCCTACTTATCATTCCCCCCCCCATCACTTTTAAGGCTATTTTAGGCAATCTCAGCCTCAAGCTCACATTAAATTCATAGCCCCAGTGTGTCTGAGTTCACTTTATCTATTTGTTCCGGTCTGTAGCCTTCCTTCAGGCCTTCCTGAGTGTGGTTCACCTGGTGTATGAGGGGCATGGTGGTACTGGGGTGGCAGAGTTACCCTTGAACACAGCCAGGCATCGTACACCTCACTGGGCATCTGGGCCGCATGTTCCGTGGCAATCTGACAGAGAAGATGAGAGAGGGAGGGTGGGATAATTTAAATAGAAACAGAAACAGATATGCTTATTGATACCTTATATAGTCGAAAGTAGGACAAAAAGCACAAATATAAAACTGAAATCTGATGTCAGAAACGAGACAACTGATAATCACAATGCCTCTGAAGTAAGAGATACTGGACAAAATTTTTCATGTAGATGAAAATCATGAGCATTTCTTAGTTGGCTTTGTTTCACCCCAAACATCCCCCAACCCAGCCCACCCTGGTGTCCTCCTGCTGAGCATGAAATGGAAACCAAAACAAGAGGGTGGTCTGTTTTATTACTAGTACTGAGTTTCAGAATGAGACGCTGCCACAGACTGTCCTGAGAAGGGCCACGGAAAAAAAACAGCCAGCACCTCAACCCTCTACATTGACCCTTTTAATCAGCGAGCCATCTTTACTGTCCTCCAGTGTCATTTATCAGTCGGTTTCCTGTCATTACACCTCCAGCTATCTGCTCTAGGGTCTGGTAAGGATGTATTGCCCCTAATTTCTTACCGGTAGGGGTGTGTGCTGAGGGTCTGGAGCCTGTTAAGACTTGGAGCAAGTTTCGTCCCTAATTGATGGTTTGGTGGGAGTGACCGCCACTTTACTGTTGGGCTTAAGTTTGGGGGAGGATCGGAGGAGTTGAACAGATGAAGTCCCACCATTGAATTTCTTATATTCCTACCTAAACCCTGTGAAAAGATTTGATGACAAATTAGGAACAAACTAACTTTAAAAACTTTAAAATCCTTCTCAAGAGGATTCTGGTCACAAAACTAAACCTGTTTCATGCAATTGTGACCGTTTCAGCTTATTTGATGATTTTAAACCTAAAGTCTTGCAAACTACAAGAGCCTATTTTTTGTAGGCCAGTGTTGACATGACCTTAAAAATGACCAGCCATGGTCAAATTGGGATTTTAATTAGCTTGTGTATTCCTAGCTTTACAGAAACTATAAATAAAGGTAATTAAAAATTGCAATATTTTCACCAGACAAGGTGCATTATACATTTTTTTCTCCAATAAGAGGTTTGATAGTGTTCATTAGTGATCAATATTGCCTCAACCTGCAGGTGCTTTTATTTCTCATCTGCACTGTTTTTTTAAATCTCTCAAACCAAGATGAGAATATAAAAATTCAAAATATTTTTCACTGTGGTATATTATTTCTTGGATCCCTGCTTTGATTACCAAGCTTTCATGTTGACTTAGTGTGAATTTCCTACATTTATTTATGTATTTACCTTCATTTGATTGGTGTAAGTTGTGTGAAAGACAATAAATTGTTGCTACAAAGCCTTCATGACAATTAGAAATGTGTAACACAGTTTTCAGTAGCTCTATTTTATCAGTGATATGTGGAGAGATACCTGGATGGCCACACACAGCTCGGGCAGACAGAGCTCCCACGGCTCCAGACCCTCCAACGCCTTCAGGAAGAACTGGGGTCGAACCCTGAGCGTCTGCTGCTCTGCAAAACCACTCAGCTTCTCCAGCACCCAGCTCACCCCTGGCTCCCTGCACACCTACTCAGGCAGGCTGCTCAGCAGATTGGTCAGCCTGATAAAAACGACAGTATGAACAAGCATGGGAGTCAGATACATTGACAACATCATTCATACAATGCTACAACAGATGATAACGTTATGTTTATTAAGTGGTAATATACATACAATTGCACATATGCATACCACATGTGCATGAAGATCCACACAAATCTGACCTTCCCTACCCCAATAAACCCCTCCAACCCCGACTCCACATTCCACCCTAGATAATGTCTTCACCAGGCTGCATACCACATATTGTTGCTGTGCTTGTTTTTAGTGTCGCTGTTTGTAGCTTCTGTCCCTTTGGACTTGCAGGTCACATGATGAGGAAGGTGATGGGATCTGGTCATGTGACATAGGCCTTGATATCTCTGGAGACTGCTGTTCAGCCTCTCCCTGGATGGGAAAAGAAAACTGAATGAAAAAAGGAACTGAAAGGACCCGTAAGAGCTCACTCAGAGCACAGTTTATACTGTACGGCCACACTTCCTTAACACAAAACCCATTTTAAGTCAAGTTATACATTCTAGTCAAAACATGCAAAAGAATTTGCAACCTCAAGAATTTGAGCACCATCAGCTGTGATAATGAATGAATGATGAAACAAAATCAGGCATCATTTGTGGAAGCGGAACAAATGCTGGCTACTGGTCCCCTGAGCTGTCATGAACTCCTAAATTAAGTTAAATACTACTTTTGATGTTACGCTCATATATTTTGAAGAAAAAAAGTAAAGTAAGTAAGTAAAGTAATTTGGTAAAGATGAAGCTTCTGAGAAACAGCCAGGTATTCATCAGGCTGATACTTGAGTGGTAGTTTTGGGAAATCAATGACAAAATGTTGGGGATTTAAAATGAAACAGTTACTATGACGTTAAAGTGCTAACTCTCAGCTTTAATTTAAGGGTGTTTACATCAGGCCGACACTGTGGGAACTGTAGCTTTGTTTATACACACTCCACCAAGTTTGGTGGACCAAAATCTATAGAACAAATTAAAATAAGCTTAAATCAATTTTGTTGATAAATAATGTCTAGTCACTGACAGTCTAAAGTCTATGACACACAGTCAGCAGACACTCGGTATCTTCTCAGCTTTACTTTTTGGTTGCTTTGACTGCACTTGCAGGATTGTTGTCTTGCTGCATTGTCCTAAAATAGGTGGTACTGTGTATAAAAAGGGTTACGAGTCTTACACTGTTCACCCAATATGTGAACACCCTTAAAGCTGAGAGCACTTTAACCCTGTAGTCATGGTTTCATTTCAAATCCAATGTGTTTTGGACTCAGGTGCTGTGGAACTGGAACAGAGGACGGTTAAAATGAGTAAGACATGTTTATAGCAGAGACTGTTGTGATAGGGATGGGTCAAAAGGGCTAAATGCACAAGCGTCATGCCTATTAACACTGAGATTAGATACTACAGTATGTCTTCTGAGAAATTTTTCTTAGATATAAAAAGTTTTGTTGCTTTTGAGTAGTAGTATTTAGTAAGATTGGTTTTAATGGTGCAAACTATTGTTTTTCTATTTTAAAATGCAGCTGTTGACAGGCAAATCACATGTTTTCTTATGATATTTTATGTACATTTGTGCCTCAAACATGGATTTATGAAGGCTAATGTGATTATGTGCTGTTATATTTTATGTACTTTTATATATGTTTGTTTATATCCATTTGGCTGCATAAATAATTTGGCCTCACAGAAAATGTAATTCATATGAACTGCATATGTACTACAAGCATGGTGACAGTTTGGAGTGTAATTATTGTGCACATCAACTATATTCCATGTTAGACGTTGTTGGTACAAACTCATAATTATTTAAAGCACTACTGGCTGAGAGAAAACAGTCATCTGGCACATGTAATCAGTCATTGAATGGCGATAATCATGCGATCACACCTTTAACAGTCAAGGAAAATATCAGGTAGTAAACTGCAGGAGTAGAAAACACCAATGATAACCCTTTTACAACATGCCCCTTTTGTCTCTTATCCACAACACAATCCCACTGACGCTTCACAGCAAATTCCTGACATAGCCTCTCAGATCACTCCCTTTAAAGCTGTGAAAAGGCCAGAGGAGGAATGAAGATGAAGGGGACTAAAAATAGTGACACAAATTGAAGGGTTGTCACCGCAGAGCGAGTGAGAAGAGTATAGGTTGAGCTGCCACTGCAGCTTACTTTTCCCTGCTCTTCTTTTTTTTTTTTTTTTAACACAATCATTCCAGGTCCATGAAAATATTGTCCTGGCCATGACGGTTTGGACCTTTGTCCTTTTTATGATTAGCTACTGTTAATCTAGGAAATAAAGCCCCCACTACTGTTCCACTTATTGTGCCAGTCTTGAGGAACAACAGCAGTCAGGGGTAGAATTTAAGGATTTATGGCTGTAAACTGGTAATGATACTGGACTCTTATCTTTATACCTTGATTACTTGTTGTTACATTGTTACTACTCAGGTTCAGACTGCTAAAATACATGTCATGAGCTGGAGGGCTTGTATAATGTTCACATTGGCTAGTAGAAGTTACCTGTCAGCCATGCTGATGGATTGGGGGCTTTGGCACTCTTTCTTGACTCTCTGGTGGTCATCTGGCAGTGTGTGAAGACCTGGAGATAAAATTGAATCACATTATTTTTCTGCTCCTTCTCTTCTTGTCTCTTGCTGCAGTGCAGGTTTTATCGATCTGTCACTCCTTCTAGTTCCAGCTTTTAAACTTCTCAACAGAAGAGTGGTTTGCACAACCTTAAGACATCATTTTGATTGGTGTCCCGGGCAAACAGGGTTGCTTTGACAGGAGTGGAGTCAATTTTTTAATCTATAATTCAGAAATATTAGAAGACTTACCATTTTTCTATGCACTGCCACCCTACTGAGTATTTCTCTGTTGATTAAATGCAATCCCAGACTCTCACATGCAGCTCACTGCATGCCAGTCTGCCTTAAGATACAAATCAGTGTAATGTCTTTGTCAGTATGTAACAGTAAATGATGACCTGATTCTTGCTGTACAGAGGGTGTCTCCATAATCTGGTCAAACTAACTTTAGTTTTTAAGCTACGTGGTTGGAATAACCTCCCTGAGGACCTCAGCTGTGCTCAGATTCTCATTTATTTTACAAGCAGCTTTAAAACATCTTATTGTTGCCTTTTTTCCTTTGTAAATGAATAATTGATGTGACTTCCTGTGTGTTTGTTCTGAATGGATAGTTATCTTTCTCTTCATCTTTTTTTCCCCTCTTTTCCATGTAAAGCACATAGGATATTTCCCTTGTGAAGTGTGCTACATAAATAAAGTTTGCTTTCAATTTTGCCCAATAGGTTGCATTTCCTGTGGTGACCTTTTTACCAGTGGTTCCCAACCTGGAATTTGGAAACCCCCGAGGGGTCTGAAGGAAGATCTGTGGGGTCACAAGATCTTTCACTGGGGAAGAACTAACAACGAAAAATAGGATTTCTGATTTTCTTCTGTGATTTTGAATCAGACAAGAGTTTAAAATATATGAACAACAGCTCAGAGGTTGTGGGAATCTAATAAGTAGAAATATAAGTAGGGCTGATTGCTAAAAACAGATCAGAGCCTGGACAAGTATTACTGCAATGCATGTATTCATGTCTGCGTGTCTTCTGCTGTCATATGTAATCTCATAGCTCCCCCTGGTGTTCACATGCTGTTATTACAGCATGAAATTGATGGAGAAAAGTTTATCCGACTATGTAATCCCACTGACACAGCAGCTAGTAGTTTATACATAGATGTCATACAAAGTGATGACACAATAAATCTTCATGAAGCTTCCTCAGAGTATAAAGCATTCATTAAAATGTTAAATACCAGCCTAAATGATTCAACTTTTCTATGAGCTGTGACAAAATTAATCACAGTGTGGCAAATCAGGCAGATGAGGGGCTTATTAAAATGTATAGCATGATTTCTCACAAGGAACAGCTATAAAAACCTGCAGCCAAAACTGTAATAGCCAATAACTTTTGCAAATTGGCTGGCTTTAGACTGAATAAATACGAGTTCTTATTTTAATTATCCCAAATGAATGCGGCGGATTAAGTATCTGTGCTGCTAAAAAACTACTGGGGGAAGACATTGAAATGCAAAGATAAACCTCTTAATCATTCAAAGTTTTACAATTCCTTTTTTCATCAAAGAGCTTGAAAAACTACTTTTTTTTTTCTCAAAGTAAAGAACTCCTCTTTCAACTTCATTTACCAGGCAAAACAATGTAGTGTGGGCAGAGCTACACATCTCCAGTGGCCAATTTCTGGATTTGAGACATAACTCTGGGGATTAGCCGGAACAGCAGCTAATTGCTTTAAACCAATGACGCTGAATTAATCCTTTGATTTTTCGACTCCTTTTATGATTAGAGCAAGAGCGCGGGAGGATGGGGGGGAGGGGGGATGAGAGAAAGAGAGAGTAATGGAGAGGGAAAAGAAGAAACAACAACCTGACAATGACTCCGGCAGCGACAGCTAGCTGAACAGTCTTTCATCAGGAGGTAATGATATGAAACCTGTAATCTACAGGGGGTGGCAGTGGGGTGGGGTTGTGTGTGTGGGGGGGATCAGATGACTAATTATACTCTGCTCTGAAGCTTGAAGCAGTGCACTCTGGGAGGCAGCGCAGGGCACAAGGCTGAGCCCTGGCAGATGAGCTCTGATCACCCAGCTAAGTAGTATATCGAACAGTCCCAACTCTTATTTTGGAGTCCATTTCTGACTCAGCAGGTGGTGAGCAAGGTGTTTGTGTGTTTGTGTGTGTTTGTGTGTGTGTGTGTGTGTGTGTGTGTGTGCGGACCAGTTATTCCTCATGTTATGGGGACATAAATCTGTTTACACAGTCATGTTGGGGGGACTCGCCTCCCTTATGGGGACAAAAAGCCAGTCCCCTTACTGTGAATCGTTAATTTTAGGGAGACTTTGTTTAAAGTTAAGGTAAATTTAGGGTTAGGTTGAGTTCAGGGTAAAGGTTAGGGTTAGGCAAGCAATGGTTATGGTTAAGGTTAGGATAAGTCTCCAGGAAATTAATGTAAGTCTATGTAATGTCTCTGAAATGATGGAAACATGACTGTGTGTGTGTGTGTGTTTGTGTGTGTGTTCATGAGGTGAGATGGGGAATTCAGGTGCCATCATGTTTTTTTTTTCTGTAGTGTGTCTCGATCTCATTTCACAGGAATAAAGTGACTTTTTAAGGCTTTGTGATCGTTAGTTCATGTCAAAGAGTTGTTTCTATGACAACAGAGTTTTCACTGTGTATGTGTGTTCATAAACTTGTAACAGATTTCTACCTTCACAATCAGGGTGTTTTAGTGAAGAAAGGTTGTTTGCTACTTTGAAGTTTACATTAATGCTCCCTTAAAATACAATTTATGAGGCTGCAATTTTACTTTTTCAATTAGAGGCCAAATACACAATATGCTTGTTGGTCAAGTGGTTTAAGTCACTGACAATAAAAACAGACATTGTCTTGATTATGTGTTTTCATGCAAGAAACAAGGAAAAGCTAGACTCAATTTATTTATATAGTGCCAAATCACAACAGAAGTTATCTCAAGGCACCCTAATTTAGGATTAGGCTTGTACACGTAAGGATCGAGGTTAGGTTTACGGATTAGGGAACGAACGTAGACAATGGAAGGTCGTTATGAGCATAGTAACACAAACATTAGGGTGATCATGCATGTGTGTGTCACTCATGTCCCAGCAAAGTGACAGCACTGATGGGAAATGGACAGGGTTCACTCCTTGCTTCTACAAATAGGAGATGAGTCAGTGTGACTGTATGCCGACCCCACCCTTGCATACCATACAGAAGTAACTCAAAGACATCCGTTTACACAGTGTATTTAAGTGTCTCACATTCATGTCGTACTCTGATGTGTCTGCGGACAATAACGTTTTTTATGTACACAAAAGTCAAAGTTTTTTGTTGCTCTTGCACTTGTTCATTCCCCTCCATGCATGCGCTCACAGACTTATTTTTTCAAGTATTTCATGCTTTGAGCTGCCTATTAGATGTTATGAGCATATCTGTACTGTAATTATGAGCTAAGAAGGTCAGCTAAGGCTAATTAGCTATCCAATGTAAGCCTATAGTAACTTTTTGTCTGTCTCCTCTGCTGCTCCTGGAGGCTCTGTGTTCTCCTCGGCGCCTGAAACCAGAGAGGACAGACTGCTGCCTACAGTGGGGGTACAAGTGCAATGAGAAAGAGTGCTAGACAGAAGGAGGAGCCATGAATAGTGAGTTCAATGCCATGAATAGCTTTTCTTTGTCAATTAACTTATTACAAAATGAAGTAAACAGAAAAAAACTAAATGAAGACCACGCTTTGCCTTTAAATCAGCACCAGTTCTCCTACACTTTAACACAGTTTCTCAGGGTAGTTGGCAGGTAGGTTGTTACAAGCATCTTGGAGAACTCGCTGCAGTACTTCTGTGGATTTAGGTTGTCTCAGATGCTTCGGTCTCTTCATGTAATCCCAGACTGACTCCATGATATTGAGTTCAGGGCTCTGTGGGGGCCATACTATCTGTTACAGCACTCCTTTTTCCTCTTGTTGCTGAAGTTTTTTTTTATGACTGACTATATGGGGTCATTGTAATGCTGCAGAATAAATTTGGGCCCGATCAGACGCTTCCCTGATGGTACTGCATTATGGATAAGAATCTAAAGTGCCTAAAATTCTTGCACAGTACTGTATGCTCACACACACACACACACACACACACACACACACACACACACACACACACACACACACACACAGGCACAATAAACCACTGTTGGGGTCACTAGTGTAACAGACTTGAGACTTTCAACCTATAGAGGTCAGTACAACAAAGCTTTTCTGCCATAAAAGACTGTGGAGCTGTTCTTGTGCAGTCACTTACTTCCTAATTTAAATTCAACCTTCAAACTGAGTCCAAATTTGAACCTTCAAAAGGAAATCCACCATTACTGACTTAAAATGTTTTATGTTTCTGGTTTACCCATTTTACCTCAACCTGCATCAACTATTTAGGTTAGTTGTTTCCTACATTTCCCCAGGTGCCTTTCTAAGAAGCTACCACAGCTCTTCCTCAATACATAACACCTCTCTTATGGCTAAATTACATCTTTGTCCATTGAGGCTACTGTCAGTAGAGAAATTAGTGGGCTATAATTACTTGTTTTCTCTTTGTATAACTGAATGTCAGCACAGAATGGAAGCTCTTGACATTAGTTCTAAGGGAATAACAAAAACCTGGCAGTAACAAGTGATGGTTTAGATCTTTTTTGCATCAATCTCTATTTTAGCCATGCTAGAAATATCGCAGTGTGATGTCCAGCCATATGTGTTTGGCCAGTTGCCCTCGGGAAAAAGAGAAGCAGAGCAACAAACAGTGAAAAAAAAAAAGCCCAGAAATGGTGAATTTTTAAGTAAGAGTCAGTTTTACTTGAAGCCAAAAGCAGAGTCCTAAATTTAAAACAGCTCCTTGTGAGGACATTTGATCATCACAAGTATATAAATATGCAAACACACACACACACACATACACAAACTAGTTGGCAGGTGGCCGCTTGGCACACACTCACAGGTAGACCCATCTCTCAATAACTGAGGATGACATATGAGCAACAGAAAGGAGGCAGACATGTCTCTCCTTCCCCTCCCTCCCCCCTCTCTCCCCTATGCCCTTCCCGCTCTCCTGCCTGTCTGTCAGAGGAGACCCAAGCCTTAAGTGTGTGTGACGTTCCCATCAGCCTAATTATCAGGGTGGAAGGAAGAACAACACTTCAGCAACGGCGGCAACAGCTCTCCAAATGTCCTCTGCTGCCACACACTGCCATCCCCTAAGGAGAGAGAGACTGTGTGTGTGTGTGTGTGTGTGTGTGTGAGGATGCTTTTTTGCTTATTGAGTGAGTCAGTAAGTGGGGGGTAGCCATGCGGGTTTGACTGTTTCAGTAAGTGTGCCTGTGCATCAAGATTTAAGGTTTAGAGTCTATTAAGTGTGTTGCTCGAGCATGAGTGAGTACATGTAAATTCTTTTTGTGTGTGTGTTTGTGTGTGAGGATCCATGCATGTAGGTGCCACAGTGCAGAATGTCTCTGTTTCTGCACAGCGTGGCAGGTAGAGCTCTTTGAAAGATAAGTTCTGGGGAAACTCAGACCTCCTGCCGAGGTCTGCAGAGGGAGAAAATGAACCCCCTACATGGCCGAAAGTACACGGACAACTGATAGTTGAGCATCTCATTCCCAAAACCATGGGCATTAAACAGTTATCATAAAACAATATTCAGGTACCCAAATGAACACTGACATGTTTTTCTTGCTGTAATCATTCCTCCTGTTCCTGTTCTTCCAAAGTTACTGTCTTTTTTAGTGCCAAATTCTTCTTTTTGCTACTATCGTTTCCTGCAGTGAAACGATAGTAACAAAAAGAAGAATTTGGCAGGAACAGGAAACAGGAAAATACTGTCCATCAGGACACAAAGAGGGAACTGTGAAATATCCACTTTGTCTAACTCAGACTGCTGAAACCTCATATTAACTTCAGATAAACATTTAAATAAATATTTGCTCAAAATGAGGATTGTGGATTTTGTCCCCCATCATTTACATTGTAAGCACATTTAGAGGGGATCTTGGACAATATGAACAGCGAGGATTATTGATTACAGTGAGCAAAACCTGTTCATATGGACACTTGACTACAAAGAAAAAAAGAAATGTGAACCCATCCTTTAATATGCTGCTATAACAGCCATCACTTTTCTGGAAGACTCTCTTTTGGAACCTGGCTGCAGGGATTTGCTCCCATTCAGCCACAAGCGCATTAGTGAGGTGAGCCTCTGATGTTGGGTGATAAGGCCTGGCTCACAGTTAGTGCTCCAGTTCATCCCAAATGTGTGGGATGAGGTTGAGGTCAGGGCCCTGTGCAGACAAATCAATTTTTTCCACATCAAACTGGGAAAACCATTTCTTAATGGTGCTTTGTGGATAGGGGAGGGGATACTGTGAAGTTGAAACAGGAGCACACTATTATCTAAAATAATCATTGTGTGCTGAAATTTCCCCATAAGGATAAAGCTGGAGATATTCTGTGTTTACACCCTAAGCCCATTGCTTCCTACTGAAGACGTAAACCTTAAAAAATGGTTCATGAATATATACCTTCATTTTTATAAAGAGCTAAACAATTTCTCTAAACCAGCTGTGCTCGTTTTTTTCAGATGTTATTCAAATAGGAGTTAACTAATGCATTTGTTGGGGACTATTTTCAGACACGGACTAAATATGCTTGTGAGTAGCAGGATGGTGTATGTGGGATCCACTCAAAACAAATGACAGTAGCTGCATTTGTGGTAACAAAACATGTCAGCCAGTGCAACGATCAGGCTAATGGGTTTTTAGTAGTTTTTTTTTTTTTTTATGGAATTGGTTAACAAGAACAAATGTAGAATATCACCAGATTTATCCTTTAACTGGAACTATGACAAACAGCCCCACACCAATGGCACACTAGGGCTGCAACTAACATTTATTTTCATTATCAATTATTTGTTTATTCTCTAAAACATCAGAAAAATGTAAAAAAATGTCCATCTCAGTTTCCCAAACTCTGAAGTGACATCTTCAAAGTTCTTCAAAACAGACTTCAAACTGTCCAAAGCCCAAAGATATTCAGAAGAAGAAGAAGCAGCAAAGTCTCACCTTTGAGAACTTGGAATCAGTGAATTTTTGACATTCTGGCTCGAAAAATTACTGAAACGATTAATTGATTATCAAAATAACTACTCTAATCGATTAATGGACTAATCGTTGCAGCTCTAAAGCACACAAAAGTATGCAAACAGGTGTCCACATACTTTTGTAAAACAAAGTAAAATAAATATAAAAATAATAATACAATAGAAATAAGTAAATAAGAGTGAGGGATACTGTGGTTGAAACAAACTGCTCCAATTTGTTCTCAATAGCTCTGTCTTTTTTCAGCATCTTAATCGTGGTCCTGCCTCGACCAGGGTCTCTGCAAATGGAAAATAATAGCTGCTGTTGTGATACATTAATCACTCCAGCGACCTTCTGCGACCCACCACTAGTCGAAAACCGGCCTTCGAGGCAGAGACAGCTCGAGAGTCGCTCTGGCCATTATCAAAATCATAATTCATCTTATCGTAAAAACTGTGCTGTGTTTCAGATTGATGCCCAACATCAGAGCTGCCCGCCTGGTGGAGGGCCCAGCAGTGTCGTAACCTTGTGATAATGTTTCATTTCATCCTCTCCTTGTCTTCCTGTACAGTAATACCTCAGCTGGATCATTTGGCCCATAAAGCTTAAGACTTTCTGGGAAATTGGATTTGAAGCTGAGTGAAGGTCCTGGAGGCTGTAACATGACGACGTTTGGGTACAAAAAAAAATTCTCTTTGTAGCTCTTTTTCTCCCTTTCCTTCCTTCCGTTCTTCCCTTTTCTTTTTTCATTTTTCTTTCAATTATTCAAAGCTTACAGTGGTATGCAATAATATTCCTGTACTACATTCTACAAGGAACCATTGTGACTGAGCACAGACACTTTTAAACTTTATGATTTCATCTATTCTCCCAGTCCAGGAATCCTCTGATACTTGAAGAAGCTTCAGTGGTACAATCATTACACACATCTCTCTTATTACCATCAAAAGCAATAGAAAAGGGAACAGGACAGAATGAGAGTAGGAGAGACCTGCTTTAAATCATCCTCATTCCCAAACAACAGAAAGTGGCCAGTCTCAGACTGGCACCCCCCTCCCTCAGCATGGGAGCGCCACAGGGCTGTGTCCTCAGCCCCCTCCTGTATTCCCTCTACACCCACTACTGCGTGGCGACACAGGCTTCATACAACACTGGGAAGTTTGCGGATGACACCGCAGTTGTGGGGTTGATCTCCCAACGAGATGGCCTAGAGGGAGGAGGTGACCGCCCTGGAACAGTGGTGCTAGGACAACCACATCTCCCTGAACGTCTCCAAGACCAATGAGGTCATTGTGGATTATGAGAGTCACCATCAACAGCACAGCGGTAGAGAGAGTGGACAATTTTAAATACCTGGGGGTAAACATTCATAAGGACCTGACATGAGCTAGCCACACCACCACTGCACAACAGCATCTACACGGCCTCAGGCGCCTAAAGAAATTTGGCCCGAGGCCCCAAATCCTCAGGGACTTCTACCGGGGCAGCGGAGAGAGCCTTCTGACAGGCTGCTTCACCACCTGGTACAGCAGCTGCACCAGCATGACTGCAAGGCACTGGGGAGGGTGGTGAGCACGGCCGAGCACATCACTGGGTGTGAGCTGCCCAACCTGCAGGAGCTGTACACCCAGCGGTGCCACAGGAAATCCCCGAGGTCTTTAAGGACTGATCACATCCACACAACAGCCTGTTCTCCCGGTTGCCCTCAGGCAGGAGGCACAGGAGTCTCAAAACAAGCACCAGCAGACTGAGGAAGTGTTTTCCTTCAGGCCATAAGACTACTAAATAAATAACAAACACAGGGTTTAAATTCACTGATTCAGTTTTTTTTATATATATATTTTTCAAAAACTACATATATATTTTATTGCTTTTTATATTTTATTATACTTTATATGTCTTTTATATGTCTTTTTTATTTCATATTTGGCCTCCCAGCCAAAGCATTTCACACAAATGTATTTGTATAACCGGAGTGACAATAAACATCTTGAATCTTCAATAAAGATCATCATATATTAATACCAAGGCGAGGAAAAAAAAAGAAATAACAAGAGACG
Source organism: Scomberomorus guttatus (assembly GCA_038419695.1). Lineage (NCBI taxonomy): Eukaryota > Metazoa > Chordata > Actinopteri > Scombriformes > Scombridae > Scomberomorus > Scomberomorus guttatus. The sequence goes on along the minus strand of CM076450.1, from coordinate 28,351,322 downwards.
TAAAGAGGGAACCTTGGACAGAACGGCCTTTGAGGAATTAAAGCAGACTACAGATGCAATGTTACATACAAATGTGTGGGTTAAACATATGAGTCTAGGCACCACACAGCTGCTGCTTTTGCACTTTCTCTCCATTTCTTCTCTCTCAACTCCCTGTGGTGGGTCAATATCGTGGGAGCTGAAACCTGGAGAAAGGGGAGGGGGGGGGAGGGGCGACAAAGATGGAAGAATGCAATCTCCTCACTAAGCCTGGACCCCCTCCGGAGCTTTGGACTTTATATTTCATCCAGCACCGTCAGCTTGAGCCTGCAGCTCCTGATCACCTCCACCCTTCATCACTGGCGCTCTACAGTACAGATGCGACGTCTCTTCAGGTGGCTTGCTTAAAAACAGTGTGGACTTGACAGAAGTTACTCATCTGTCAGCATGCAGAGGTCAGCGCCGTAATGAGCCAATCACTGATGGATATGTCACTCATGCTGCTGTGTTTGAGTCTCTGGACTGGGGCTGCAGGGAGTGGAATGACTCTTTAATAGTGAATGACAGTTCATGTATTATGTATGGGGCTTTTTGAGAGTATGAAGACAGTCAAAATCTTTGTGGGATTTTTAATTTAGAAACATATTAAGTTCCACAGGTCAGTTTTTAACAGATCTAACCCGTATCATGTTCAAAAAATATTTACAGATACATACGCAGATACAGATACGCATTGGCATCTGCTTTACATGGAACTACTCTCCGGAGATTGAAACCTGGTCCCTATTATTAGTCGTTGGAGCTGTGACCCTTATCTTCATGGTGAAGAACATGTCACCCAGACGGTGTGGCTCATTGATGTGTTTTTAATAGTTTTTGGAGGTCTACAGCAGAGAGAAATAAGATATATCAGGATTTGGATACACACACAATACTTGTAAGTAGGATTGATTCATTGTAGGTTTGGCTCTGCAGATGAGATTTGTTGACAATAATATAGAAAAATCGCCATATCCTAAGCTTCAGTGCCCAGATATCATGACATGTGACATCTGTAAAGTGTTTTGCAGCAGTGTCCATAGTGAAAAACTTGTTTGGGCAGTTACAGCAAGTCCACCTACGAGTCTCAATAAGGAGATGATGACAGCCTAATTAGGTGCATTTTAGATAGAAATCTTGCCCAGAGCAACATCTAAAAGCCAACTTGTTATTCATATATTTGCTCAAACTGATCACTGGTCAGTGGTGTGTGGGTGGTAATAAACTTCGACCCTTGAATAACTTACTTGGAGTCCCAGCAGGCAGTGCAGGGGCCGACTCTGCCGGAGCAGATCAGAGTCAAGGCCTCCTGCAGCCAATTCAGATGGTAGATGACCTCTCTGCAACTGCACACAATGACATGAACTTCAACATTTATCTGAGGTTTGTTTCTCTGTAAAGGTGTCCATCAATATGCTTTTATTATAATGATTCAAATTTAATAATAAGACAAAACAAGCAAAAAAGTGTTAAGGTAAGGTCCAGGGACCAGATATATAAATAAATGTATAAATGATGCATATGCACAAAAACTCTGCATAAGCCATTTTCCACACATATTTATAAAACCAGAATGCTTCAAACCGGCATACACACGTTTTTCTAGAGACAGATGTGGATTATATGATAAGGTGGAGGTGGAAAAATAAGGTGAGAGACAGAATCTAAAACACTGTTTAAGTTATTAACCAACTACACTGATGTGGTCTATACATCGATCTGTAAAATGCCAAAGGCACATTTATAAACTTAATATTTATGAATCACTTTTGTGTGATCATTTTGATCATCCTTCTAATTAACACAGGAGGCATCATTTTGCTGTCAATATTCTTTTTTATCTTTAACTGGGACACACTGGGATATGAGCGCTACCAACTAATTATTGATTACAGTGCTGACATTTAAAAATAATGATGACATATCACTGCCAATGATGGTTTACAGGTCCATGTGCTGAATTAATGATATGGACAGTATAAATAGCCGCATATTTCTGTCTTTGTGCACACACACAGTTTTAGTCTTGAATCAACACAGAGTTTTATGCATCTGGACCTTACTGATATGTTGACTGACAGCGATATATACAATACAGCAATCGGTTTACGCATAAACATCACCAACAGTGGGTGGGATGCCAGTTTTCTACTGGGACTTCCGAGAGAGGTTTTGCTACAAATTAGACATTTTTTTGAATTAATAATAAAAACAGTCAGGACCACTACAGTTAAAGCCACAGATGAGACGTGACTGACTCTTATCTCTTTTGTGGTCGCAGCACTTCACAAACAAGCTGCTGCAAGCTTTTCTGCATGATGGTTTGTCCCGACACTCTTAGGCCGACTGAGATACATGGCGGAGGGAAATTGGCAAAATTGCCAAGCATAGAGGTCACTTTTGTCAACATGTTTTTTACCTATATACAACCCCACAATTACACAATTTTACACTTTTCTCAAGAGGACCTTGGCAGAAATGGTTATTAAATATATTAAATATTTTCATTTATCCAGCAGCAATGTATTATTGTGTTAAAATTACAGACTGACGACTCTTGCTTCTTCTTTATTCTTGAAGTACAAGTGTGTGAGATTTAGTGGCATCTAGTGGTGAGGTTGCAGATTGCAACCAAATGAATACACCATTCGAATACATCATTCGAAGGTAACGAAAACACAACGATTCTTATTTTCAGGTGATTATACACCACTTAAAACACACTTATGAATATTATATTCCATTTCTGCCAAGTCCGTTCTGCTAGATGCCACTAAATCTTACACACTGATCATTTTAAATGATCGTACAGAAATGCAGATGACTCTTGTATTTTTTTAAAATAATTTATTTGTGTAACTACATTGTTGTTGGCCTGTCTGATATTGCAGACAGTGTGTGTGTTAAGTCTGACTAAATGTTTTTCTTTGTTCTCTGGTCTCTGGAAAAAGATCTTAATCTTGAATGAAAATATCAGTAGTCAAGTCAAGTCAGTTTTATTTGTATAGCCCAATATCACAAATCACAAATTTGCCTCAGGGGCCTTTACAATCTGTACAGCAATACAACATCCTCTGTCCTTAGACCCTCAATTTGAATAAGGAAAAACTCCCTAAAAACCCTTTAACAGGGAAAAAATGGAAGAAACCTCAGGAAGACCAACAGAGGAGGGATCCCTCTCCCAGACAGACAGGTGTCTTTTTTTAGGTGTCTCTGATTTTGATCTAGATCCAAGTCCTCCTACATGAAAAGTTAAACAGCACAATATCCAGCAATGGTGCAGTGCCCCCTCCAATGGCCAAAAATAGCCACTGCAAAAACTAATTATACACAACACCCTTCATTTCCAGTCAAGTCCTCTACTGTAGGTAAATTAAGTGGATAAAAACATCCACACAAGAGGCCAGACCCTTTATATACGAGCTGCTGTAGTGGAAACAAATGCAAAACATGTCATCTCTCTAAAAGCTTGGTTACAATGTCACCTGCAGTCAAGCGGTGTCGTCCGTCACCCCGACACTTTCACGCTTCGAGGCATTATGACCACATCCATTCCCATGATCTCTCCTAACACATCAAACACAATATGAATTCTGCCTCCTTTTCCTCCTCGCTCCCCCCCAGAGCACAAATGTTGCTGCCCCAGGTCGCTCAAAGCTCTTTTCATTATCGACGAGGCCATTTGTCTGCCAGGCGGAGAGTCTACTAGATTAGGATCTGTCAGATGTCAGGTAACAGCCTTCGAACAGGGTTGTTATTTTCCAGAGGTCTCGCCAGAAGACAAGGCTGTATTTTGGCAGTGGCAATAATGCCGTGTCAGAGGAAATGCATGTTGAGTTGGAGGTGATGCATCATAAACACTGGCTGTAGAGATTTGTCCCTGTAGAACAGTGCACAGACAAATATAAAAGACAAAATGTTTCATTGTGTCCATGAAGATGTGGAACAGGTTTGAAAGAACTTAAATAATTTCTAAGTAACACTTTACTTTAACCTCCTATTCCTTTTCCTGATTTAGCATCTATATAAGCAATTAATAAATTAAGTATCTAGAGTATTAGTAGCTCATTACATCACACAATTTAGTTGTGAGCAGATATGGGACTATTTTCAGTAAGTCAGGGCTGTTCATAAAAGTCATAAAATCACCATGATCATCTTATTTGTGACTTTATAGCAGACAAGTAGACTTAAGAGCTTGAGTCAAAGTCACAAAAAAGAGGACTTGCCTCTTCACTGGGACTTGACTGCTTGGAGACTTAAGACTTGCCGTGACTTGAGAATAATTTGAAAGATAAAATATTCAAGTCTAAAGTTTTGAACTGGGAAAATCGCTTGAAAAACAAAAAATACACAAGTTAAAAAAACAAAGGAAAGGAAAATATTCGAATGCGGTGTTATTTTAAAGCAAACCTGAAAGACTTACGATTGACTTGCTTATGAGGGCTTTTGACTTGAGTTGGACTTGTCTCAAAAGACTTAAAAACAGCCGTGCTTTACAGGCATATCCTTGTAATTGCTCACTACAATAGTATAATGTCAAATAAAGCATTTATAACATGATCTTACACATGTACAAATCCTTTGTAGGGAGGTTTAAAAATTGTTCATAATGTCCTGATATGGGCTTAAAGCATTTTAAAATAATTTGAAGTCCCCCCCACCACTATAAAAGGTATTTTTTTATTGGATGTTCTCTTCACTGCAGAGTGATCTACTGTATGTGCAGAGTTTGTTTTCACATTCATCTGCTGAAGGAGACAGCAGATGAATGTGTGACATCACAACCAGTTTGGAGCCAGTCGTGGTCCAGTATGCAGCTTACACAAGTGCAATGTGGAAACTTGAAGCCTCCAGTGCACAAACACTGAGAATGGACTTTGTAGGAGACATCTTGTGTCCAACAATATTTACACATTCATAGATTCTGTATTTTTACATGAGAGAGAAGGAATAGTTGTCATTTTAAGGGTTTTTAATAAGGCAATTAAACTTTTTATCGGAAAAAACATAGACACAAATTATTACAATTATACACATTATTATTATTTTTATACATCTTATCTCTTAACATGACTGGAGGGGGTCTTAATGAATTATCAATCGTATTCATAAGTGTGTTACAGTATAAAGCACTTACTATTTGTTTATACACAGGTACAAATCATTCAATAGTGGGTTTACAGCTTTTTATGAATGTGTTTTAAACTACTAAAGACAGTAGATATGATTACAACTATGTTTGACTGTGTTGTGATGCATTAATTATCTGTTTATATACCTGTTATTGATGCCTCATAGGAGGAGTTATGGACAAAATTTTAAATCCAGACCACTGAATCACCTCTGAAGGATTTTTTTAGTGATTCACATTGTTTACAATGAAAATAAATAATAAAGTGATGGTAATTAATTCTGATTATCAAGTTATATAAATGCTAAATAGGAGTGTTACAATAAATTGTGACAGATTTATTTCACCAAAGTGCAAATGTATCTTGGCTTTTTAGCAAACTGGTGAATTGAACTTAACGGGTATCTACTAGTTTGCAAGCTAAAATGTTCCTGCTTTGCCATTTGATCATTTTCAACCACATTAGATTACACAACACAATGTGTGATACATACTGTATTTTACCGTTGTTCACAAAATAGTACTTGTGCGTTGTAGGCAGCGTTGCCATCAAATCCTCTATAGAAGATCAAAGCAGTGCACAACACTTGCAGCGCAGAAAACCATAAATGTTGCTTTTGTGAACCCAAGTTCTGTGTGTGTTTTGTTGTCAGCCAACACCTGAGTTTCTAACAAGGAAGATTTGTCAGAGAAAACTTTTTCTGACACATTTTTCAGAAAGCTCCAGTTCACGCAGCATCAAAGCAGCCTGCTGTATGAAAGAAATACAAATGAAAGCATCAGGAATATCTGTCATTGTCAGATGTTTTGCATTAAATATTCAGCAATCTGCCTGTTTGTTTTTCCTTGTTTGATGTTTTCTGGGGTGTAGTAACACATCTGCTGACATGAATCAAGCGGATGATCACTGACTAACAGGAGGGTGGAATAAGCGCAGTGATTCCTTAAAATCAAAAGCTTTTTCTCACCTTTTCTTTAATGTGCCACAGGGTGTAGTGATTCTTTTCACAAATCTATGTCCTCATTCAAGCACAGAGTAAATAGTTTAATCATGATAGTGGGAGATAATCAAATATTATACCTAACTCTCTGTACTAAATTATTGAAACAAGAGGTACTAACTAATCTTCTTAGCTCTGTTGCTTTAATTTAATTTACATGTAGGCTCTGGTGCCTCATACAATTCATTTTGAAGGTCACACCCTTGAATTTCCTTATCTGGCTGCCCTGAACACCTTCCTGCATGAAGTAACTTGCAGAGAAAGTACAGAATGCAACAACTTTACCAACATACTATATACAGAACTGTGTACAGTACAGCACAATGTTGTATACGTGTGTTTGAAGGTTATATACTGACAGTGACATGATGAAGGACAAAGCAAAGCAGCTGCCTTTCTCACGTCTCTTTCACTGGAAGTCATGAGCATGCCGCTGCTTTTGAGTTGCTCAGGTGGAGGAAACAGAGTGGGGTTTTTTTTTGCACAACTCCATCTCCATCTGTTAAGGCGGAATATCATTTAGTAGAGCAATGTTTTTATTAGTAAAAGAACCGCTGATTCACGTCACTTCAACAAGAAAAATCACCAAGATATATCACGGGACGTGAAAGCATCGCACACCAACCAAGAGCAAGCTCAGCCTCTCTGGAGTCTGTATGGCCTGAAGAGTGTGCTGTCCAACATTTTGTTAACTGTATACTACACAAATACTCAACCAAACAGCTTCTCACCTTGAGTATCTTATAACACCTGAGCATGTACAGCTCATTCCAAGGCCTCCATCTTGAATATTGTTAAAGGAATACACAACACGTTTACCGTGGTGCTTTACTCAGCAGAAGGGAGGTCAGTGAGTGATGGACTGGGGTGAAAGGTCGTGCTGACCGGCTTTTCTTCTTGCATGTTTCAAGCTTGCTTCATTCTCACTTAACCAGCTGGTTCCTGCAGGCAAAGGCCACCTGAACCCACAGATGAACACTTTTACTAGCTTTTACTAGCACAATGCTGCAGTACAACCAAGATGTAACTGACATCATTAATGGTGATTTGTAGGCAGAACATTAACTGAGCATAACCTCACTGAGTTTTAGTTAAACTAAATCAGCTCGCATGTGTGACTGGTTCAATATTAACAAATTGATGCTAATACTAGTAAATGCTAATGCTAGTCAATTATGCTAATACTAATGGAATGAAGCTGCTAATATTTCTGCAGCAATATTTATATTCTTTGAAATTGTAATTTTTCGTACCATACATTACAAGGATTCATTCAGTGCTCTCAATATTTTCTTAACTTCCTTAACCTGTCTGTGGGACTGAGCCTAGTTTTGATTAAGAGCAAAATAAAGTCTACATGATTAACTACACACGCCTTGCAACCAAGCTGATAAACTAAGCCAGAGGGAGAAGCTGCAAGGAGAAATGAAACTGAGCTTATGTGAGATGTTGCCTTACCCCTCTGAATCACTGTCTGAGTCACAGGAGAAACAAGGAGGTCGTGGCTCCGTCTTCAACTGCTCCTCCCTCCTCATTCGCTGCCTCTCTTCCTCCTCCTGTTCCTCCTGTTCCTCTTTCTGCAGAAGCTGGAGGCAGCTCTGGCCCCACTTAATTGCTGCTGCCAAACGCCTGCAAAGCAGGGAAACACAAGCGAGAGTCATAAATACAGGGCATCACCCAGCGTGCTTTAATAATGATTTACGTTCGCTTTCCAACAATCCAAATGACATAAATAAAAAACAAAAAAAACAAAACGCACATAAACCATAAATGTCAAGCCTACACATTAATCTCCTGTCTTTGTCAGAGACATAAAAATACCATCAAAGCCAATGAGTTACGGTCAAAAGTGCTCGTATACCATTAATCCCTCACAACCATGCATGCAAACGTACACACACACACACACACACACACACACACACACACACACACACACACACACACACACACACACACACACACACACACACACACACACACACACACACACACACAGTAAATTACCGAAATCAGAGCACACCAAAGCAGCAGGCAGGCACAAACGACACCTAACTAGAGCATTATGGGAGAAACGTGCTACGTCTGGCCAGATGAATGAATTAATTATGGCGGTTTAGTAAAATGAGGGCTGTTTACTGGCTTCGACTTATATTTAAATGTATTCATTTCACTTATCCTCTTTATTTACAACAATATATGTTGGGACCCCCTCGAAAACGAGATGGTACATCTCAAGGGGTTTATCCTAATAAATAAATTTTGAATAAATGTTCCAACCCTCTGCTGTTCCAGTTCTTATCTAGCGAGCAGCTGGCTGGTAATATTTCGCCCACAAGTGGAGCCAAGCACCTCGGCCTAGGAGGGGGGCACTGAGCACTTGTGCTCTAGCATGCTAATTTGGCTCCATTTGGTGATACACCGAATGCACCAGTTTTGCTCTGAGGCATGTCTGTTCTATTTGCATACCACCACACCCCTGATATTACTTATTAATCTTCCAATGTGACATCTAAGTCCAAAATGCAGCAGTCTTAATTAAAGTGTGTTTCTATCAGCATCGCTAATGACTCGTAGCATCAAATGTGCAAAAAGTTTTTCCCTGGAGTAGCTGCCGGCTGCCAAGAGTGTGGGAGGTGGCTCAGTGACCTTGCCTCAGACGTGACTAATTTTGTTAGCTCTTTGTGCTAAAGTGACTCTTTCACTTTGTTTCAGCTAATTTCTTTTAATTGGTTAATATCTTCTAACTGGCAGGCAAGTGGGTGTCTTTCTGCTTTTGATGCACCACATGCATAAATGTTTGTGACAACAGCACCGGTTGTGCCCGAGTGTAACATAAAAGCTGAACAATAATATGCTGAAGGGAAAGGAAGGAAAAGAGAGAGAGAAAGAAGCAGGCAGAAGAATGCTGCTGAGTCAATGACAAGCTGCAGTATTTGGTGTGAAAAGAAAAGAAAAGGCATTGAGAACAAGCAATGTATCATCAATACATAAACACACAATGAAACGTATGTGTTTGAAAGCCAAGATGCTCTAAAGTGAAACCCCATTATGCCTTTTCTCATCGACCACCATCTGTCCTTCCAGTCAATAACAAATTATTCTTCTTTGTGAGAGTGAATCATGACCGCAAATCAAAGGCTGGCGTAAAAAGCTCATTAAAGATGACAATGCTTGGAAGGAGGACTTGATAGGTGGTTAAAAATTGATTGCAATGTAAAAAATTTAGACATTTGTGAAAAGGCGGGTTGGGGTGGTAGTGGTTGAGGGGGACAGTTTTAACAGATCAGATCATGGGAGCCCTTGGGTGGCAGCTTGTTGCCAGGCAACAAAAGAGATAGGGTCCGTGGTAGGTGAGGAATCTTTACAGTCATTAGAACAACTAAGATGCTGTGGCTCTATTCTGAATCTACTCATCACTTCATTGTAAATTCCTAAGCATGAATTTTTCATGCGCAAAATTTCGATAAAGGCCATCAGCATCGTGAATTTTGCAGGGTATGATGCACAAGCCACTGCAACGTGATGTAAACAAACTCAAACACATTTCATAATTAAATCCTAATTATAAATCTAGCAGAAGAACGTAACTTGGAAGTATCATCTGTCAGCTACGATGTGATGAGAAACAGGACTCGCGGTACTGTTGACAAGACAGCGTGGGATGTTTCATGTCAACATCGCCTTCAAAAAAATGGCAGACTGCAACAACACAAGCTGGTGCAGTCATAAATGAGTACCACAGGCAAGGGTAAGAGCCAAAACACTATGATTAGGCTTTGTAGTCTGCTCAGACACAACCGGGCAGTAGGAAAATACAAAGTCGAACTGGACTCTCATTGTTGCTGCACACCAGATAATTTTATGTAAAGTGACTGTGTGCTCAGAGCATGAATGGATTGGTAATACCAATAAAACCAGCCCCGAGATGCAAAGACAGCTAAACAAAAACATATTTTATATACACATGACAGTTGTGGTGCAAGAGCCAATCGCATTCAAATGAATATCTTTACATTTGTATCCTAATTTCCACCACATCTTTAAATGGGAGATCAGTGCTTTCAGGATCACCTAAATCATGTGACAAATCCCTGTCCTACAGAAGAGGGTTTGGGCCATTTAAAATGCATTATTTGACATTATGTAATATTATTAGCCCATGATTCTGATATTTTTTGTGACTTAAATCCCAGAATGATGAATTTTCTCTGAATTCCAAGATTAATCAAATAACTCCACTAACAATCTTCCACACTGTCAACGTATAAAGATTTTGAAAGTGAGTGAAAATTGGTCTGAATATTTTTGAAGCCTTGTTCATGGCCAGTTTAACTCATGGTTAATTAAATACTACGATGGTTTCCTGCCGTAACTGTCACTGTTGACTGTAGTATGTGTGAGCTGTCCTGAGTTAGATAAGAAGATGGACCACCCTTATGTCTAAACATTAAGTATGGAGCTGAAGCTGAGAGATGATTAGCCTAGCTTAGCATTAGGACTGGAAGCAGGGGGAAATAGCTAGCCTGGCTCTCCTCAAAGTTCAAAAAGACACGTAATAGCACCTCTAAATCTCACTATGTTGTATCATTTATTTCGAACACAAAGAGAAAATTGAAAATGAATAGTTGGACAGCAAATAAGCGTAATTCTTACTAGTCTTTTTATGAAAACTGTGGTCTGTAGATGATCAGGAGGTCAGTAATGCGGACATTTCTGGAAAGACACGTAGCTGTTTTTCATTTTTTCAGATGTAATTTTTGTTTGCCTTGGAAGAAATTAAACACATATTGTTTTGGGGTGGAGGCAAAACATCCTAAAACCTGGACAAATAAAACTAAAATTATCAGCATGACTAGATACCATTAAAGGTAAAGGACAAAATATGTTTTTCTTTTTGTGATTTGGGTAAAGTGACTTTTTAATATGCTGTAATTTTGTGAGAATAGATAACGGTAATCAGAGGGTTTACAATTCTATTAAAATATTCCTTATGACATATGGTATTGCTAAAAAATGGACCTCTACATGACAAATGATTCCACTTAACTGCCCAGGCAGAAACACAAAACCAGGGTGATTAAGTTTAAGAGCTTTGCTCTGGCCAGAGAAGCAGCTTTCAACATGTGAGTTGACAGAGAATGGGCTGCCATTTGGCCAAAAAGCCATCACAGCCCCAAATCATCACTACTGTATTCACTTGCAGGGATAAACAGCCACAATTCACTCGGGGGTTAGTTTTCTTCTGTGAAAATGGCAACCTTTCCCCATAACACCTGTATGAATAATTCAGCACTCTGGGCTCTATCAGAGGCTGTCAGAAATGTCAGCCGGTTGGAAGTACCCTTGGCTGCCCCCAGAGGATGTTGTCTTAGGGGGCTGCACACACACTCACAACACACACACTTGACCAAATGCCACAGCTTTTTCAGTGCCAGAGCTCCACTGCCTGCAGGACACTGAAAGCTGAGCACACCTGCAGTGAGCAAACTGTTGCAGTTTTCCCCTTTTTTTTTCATAGGCTATGTTATTGTTAAATGTGACTTTTTCCACAAAAAGGTGCTACTTCAGTCAGCACTGTAAAACTGTGAGATTAACAGGAAAGGCTGCACTGGTTAGTGACCTAATTACAGATCATAACCTGGACATATTGCTTTTAACTGAAACTTGTGTGTTACCATAATTATGCTGATTACATGCAACTATATATTTCCCTGTCCCCCGATAACCTGAGCCCTATTGACACACTATTAGAATGTATCAAGGATATTGATGACTGGATGTCTAGTCACTTTTTTTTTTTTTTTTACAGTTAAACAGTGACAAGATGAAAATCCTGGTTATCAGGGCAAAGGCTAACAGACATGACATCTTTTTCAAATTGTCACAACTGTCTGTGGAAAGTGTCACACAGGTCAGAGAACTTGGCGTCATCCTGGACGCTGACCTCACTTTCCAGAGCCACATTAGCAGCATAATTAAAACCGGATTTTATCATTTAAGAAATATCACAAAGGTAAGGAGCTTTTTAACCCAGGAGGATGCTGAAAAACTCGTCCATGCTTTTGTTTCCAGTTGGCAGGACTACTGTAACGTGCTGCTTACAGGAATACCTAAAAAGCATCTTGATAGACTGCAGCTACTCCAGAATGCAGCTGCTAGAGTTTTAACTAGAAAAAGGAAATACGACCATATAACACCTGTGCTAAGGTCGTCACAACGACTTCCAGTAAATTTTAGAGTTTTAACGCTCATTTTTAAGGGCCTATTATGGTCTGGCACCCCAATATTTCTCTGACATGCTTGTGCGCTATGAACCAGCTAGACCCATTAGGTCATCTGAAACAGGCCGCCTGGTTATACCAGACCATATATGGTGAAACTCCTTTTAGCTTTTATGCTCCAAGCTGCTGGAACATCCTACTCCATCATGTTAGGCGTGCTCCAACATTATCATCTCTTAAAACTATTTAAACTGAAAACATCCCTTCTCAGCTGCACCTTTCAGTAGACTGGTCTTAATTATTTTATTTTATTCATACTTTCTTAATGGTTTCTAACTGACATGTATTAATGTGTTTGTTTTAACTGTGTTTACTTATTGTGCTTCCACCTGGGATGAAATGTGCTATATAAATAAAGTTTTGCTTGCTTGCTCACTGCAGTCCTCATCTGTATGGGTGAAAAAGCTGCTAGACACCACACACCTGTATATCAACACTGTCTCCTGCACAGAAGAAAACAGGGATTCTTTTTTTTCCATATTTGCTAAACATCCACAGATGTAACTCTCACATGGCATGGCCCAGATGCTTCCTCAGGGATACAATATCTGCTCTTTTTTCAGCCTGGGTACCACAAACTGGCAATCTCTGAAAGGAAAGTGCATCCAGAAAGATTAAGACATGAAAACAAAAGGATAAGCAGCTATTATCATTTCGTCTTCTAAGTTGCTCGGGAGCTCAGAGCACTTCTTCTCCCATGAAAGACTCTGCCGCGTCCCCATGTGACCTCTGCAGAGGCAAATCAGGCAGCAGGCCAAGGGTAAAAACTGCATCTCTAATATGACATCGCTTGTGGAAATGACAGATAATCAGGCAATTAATCTCTACATAATTAACTGCAATGACTAAGAAAACCTCCTCATGTAAGATAAACTGATGTTTTCTACTATATAAACTAGATAACAGGGTGACAGGAGTATAAATGTGGGCCCACTGATTAACTGTCACACCTTACTTCCTCCTGTGGAATCTGGAGGGTTGCTGTTATTGGGTTGGTCACCTATCTTTGGTAGGTCATCTGTAGTCGACAAAGAATAGATCATCAGAGAGGAGGCAAAGTTGGGACTGGATATTCATGAGGAATTTTTTATCTTTTGACTTTTCATTTTATTTTATTTTTATGGATTTACAAAACACATTAAATCAAAAGAAGAGTTATTTACAACATGGTCCCAAGATATTAGAAACAAGAAGACAAAAACATAACGAATTGAAACAATAAAAATCATTAAAATCCAAGTTGGCATTTAAAGCGTTTGGGTTCTATCTTAGCAGCATTTACTGCACCATCACCAAGAACGCTATTTCGACTTTAAAATTACAATGTCTACCTAAGGGAGTGTTTCTTCCCTCACAATAACTGCCAGAACTTTTAATTGAGCCACCACTCAAACTGTGACCACGGATCAATGACTAAAAAGCAAGCCAAAGATATTGATCTTGATACGTCTTGTGTCTACTTCATTTTGTTCAGGCCTCCACTGATTCAATTTTCAGTTCCAGAAACAACATTTTTTGCTTAGTCATTGCATTCACAACTTTGATTACTGGTTCAAATGCCATGCAGAAATTATCTCCTCATACCACGTTGACCCTGTAGCAGGTCAGTCATGCTGTGCAGCCAAACTTACTCACAGAACGACATTTCAAATTCTGGTAAAGATACAAAATATATCAGGCTGAATTTGCAAGTTATGTGTATAAAATAAAAATAAAAAAACATCTATATTTCCATTTCATTGAGTGGTGTAGCCATACACCACTCAACATGGAGAACATGGGGCCCTGGGTCTGAATATTTTACTCAATGTAAACATCATTTAGATTTAATGAACAACTGGAACAGGCTGAAACAGAATATATATGCAACACTGTCAGACAGTGTGGAATAAAATGATTTCTCAAACCTCAAAGCTGGGGAAAACTTTTAGAAAAAGAAAAAGATAACCGAGTTTGAAATGCTGAATAGTTGATGGTTAATACGGTTAAAAATGCTACTCCCCTAAATGTCATGGCTTTGTTAGATTTACAGATGAACTGGACGGGGACCAAACTGAGCTAAAGTCTTCAAGTTGCAACATCTAAAGGACAAGAGAAGGTGCTGGAGAGAGAGCAAATGTCACGGCCATCATTTTTCACTGTGAGGCTTCCCTCTGAGAAGTCTTGCCTCTACTCAACCCCTGCTCTGCCCCGCAGTCTCTCTTCATCTTCTTCCTCACCCTCCTTTCCTCATCATCCCCTTGTCCCCACATGCTTCTGCTGATGGATGAGCTCATTTGCTGCAAATCCCTTTCGAGTCAAACCGGGACACAGTTGTTGCTTTTCTGCTACTTCAGTGGACACAGAGAATAGAGACCTCAGCGTATGAACACTGTGTGCACACATGAATATATACATGTATTGGAAAACTGATTCTTTTAGAAATGTTCTATGAAGTGGTTCTTAAGCTGTGTATTTCCAGCAAAACCCAGGAGTAGCGCACACACACACACACACACACCAAACAATGTTGTTAGTATTGCATTTGTCCTAACAGCACCGCAGAGAGCTGAATCAAAAGCATAGTAAATGAAATAACATTGAGAAGGAAACTGCAGAAGATGAGATTGCCTTGTTTTCCATCCTTGGTGATTTACAGTTTATACGGGTCTATTCTTGTTTCACTGTAGTCATAGAGACAATGGATTGGCAACAGGCATGGCTAAACCAATTCAGCGAATGAATTTCTTCAAGCAATAGCATCATTTTATGTTAGATCGAAGTTCAAGCCTCACTCCGTATTATTTCTGAGCCATTGCTGGCTGCAATATCTTGTAAAACGGCATTCCAAAAATATATTTCCATAGATAAGCCACTTCATTCTGATGTGTCAGTTTTGATACGGACCATGTCTCCCTATTTGCCGGCCAGCCAGCTTGTCTCAGCCACTGAGCTAGCCTCACAATAAACTATGATGAATGCAGTGTCCGCAGGAACAAAGCAGCCATCTGACACTTCATCCCCCTCGTTGCATTTTGCTGCTAATATCCCGTGGATCCATGGCAGGCTGTTTGAAGCCTCGTGATTTGCTGTGACTGGCCTCTGCTGAGCTGTCCCCTGAGCATAGGTGACTGTAATCATCTTACAAATGGCAATGTCTTACTTCAAATGCATTTGTTAGTGGGAGCAGGCTTTGGGGGATCAGACACTGCATCTGTGTTACAAATTAGGAAAACTGACTCTGCAGAGCCCACCAGGCCTTCAAAACTATCTCTGAGCTCCTCTCCAACTGGAATCACACTGAGGCCGGTTAAAGTAAACTGGGTCACGGATGTGTTTCCCATTCTCTGATTGCGAGTCCGAAATGCATTTTCATCCGGGCAAGAAAATTTGATTTGCGACACACTCGATGCGCTTGAGTGCGGAGACGGATCAGTGTCCATTAAAAGTGGATGAAACGACTGGTGTTGGATGCCATGAAATGAAAGGGATCACACACACACACACACAAACACGGAAAGATATGAACATATCACTTGAGAGGGGCATTAGTAGTTCAAGGGAGGAGAAGCAGGAGGAACCATGAAGACTTTCTGATCTTTACCAGCTGCCAGATGGGATGGGATGAATCAGAAACTTGGGGGGAAAAAGATAGAAGAGGGTGAAACAGAGAGATAGAGAGAGTTTGAGTTTCTTCAAATGAGGTTTTTTTTATTTTATTTTGGGTGAGATAAATAAACTGCCAGTGATCTTTGATTCAAGACATCAAACTTATTTGGTGATGATGTGTTTACAGGAGGAGGGGAAACTCGTCTAAGAGAATATATTATAAAGTCTCTCGTTCTCCTTCATTCTCACATACACAAACAAACAAACAAACAAACAAACAAACAAACAAACAAACAAACAAACAAACAAACAAACTCTACTGGATTTGATTAAAGTCGTTAAATGTATGCAGGCTAATAACTGAAATACCTTTCCCACGTGTTGTTGTCTCACAGGATCACCGGTTTGATCTTCAGATGTGAGAGGGCAGTCTGGGCGCTTCACACAGTCGGGGAGTTTCCAAATGACTCTGCCCGCTCAGCTGCATCTTTCTGCGGCTATGATTCTCCCGGGAGGCCGCCTCCTCCCGACTCGGAAGTTTCTGGTTACAAACCGGAAAAGGTTTGACTGTGTTCAAACTACCCGAATTCAACGTGGAATTTCGATCAATCATGTTAAATATGTGAGTTACAAAGCAGTCTAAATTGCACAGGAAGAGTCTAACAGCTAACATATAGATGAATAAACGAAGTTAACAACGTGAAAACATTTCCACAGAGTGGCGTCAATGCCCCACTACCTCCGTTTCCCATGGTAACAGTGAAGGAAGCTCAAGCCCCGCCCACAAGCAAAGTGAAAGTTAAAGGACAGATTCATCATTTTTCAAGTCTGTCTGGAATTAGAGAAAATCAGATCATTTTAAAATAAGGGTAAACATCTGACTTGTAGTTTTTATTATGTCATTTAGGGGGATAATACGTTTCTCTTTGCCCTTTCTTTTCATTTTTATCTAATATTTCTATTAATGGAAGCATTGTCCAAGCGGGCACTGTAGCAAAATACGTCATGATGTTTTATAAAAAACATTTTTGACTACAAAGATAAACTGTAAGCAAAAGATAATCAAAAATGTAATCAGGTTGACACTCACATATTTGAGAAAAACTGGTGCAATTCAAAATAATTTGTTCATGCAAAAAATTATATTCCTCCAATTATCATCTTCAAAGCTCACAGCTTTGCCAAATTGCATCTTCACCTCAGCCTCCCAAGCTACTTTTAAAGAATAGCATGAACACCGTGAGCATATGTGCCTTCAATGTGAACAGGATGAAAGTCTCCTGATGATGGTTGTAACAGAGGAACCAATTTTTCAGGCGACTCCAGCAGCAGCAGAGAATCCCAATTTAACCTCTCACAGCGTATCCTATAGACAGAATCTGTGGGTGAGGCATCACACAAAGTGTCAGGAACATCTGCTCAATCTGTTTTGTGCTCCAATGGACAGTATGCCAAGATCTCAGGGCACACGGCTCTAAAAATGAAACACTGACAAGTCTGTCACACTTGATAAAAGAGGGAACAATAATAATCCTGTTGAAACTGCAGAGCAAAAGAAAAATGTAGTGGAAGGGAGCTTTGTACACTCAATACACACACATGCCACTGAAACGTTTCAGATAACACAAAAAAGAACATTTTGATTCCTTCTGAGCCTCTAGCAGAGGTATTTCATGCTCCAAACAAATCACTGCCACTGTGCGTCCTTTGAGGGGTGAAACAGGGGGAAGAGAGTATCACTGGCTCATGACAAGACTGAGGAGGCCAGTCACCGCTGACAGAATAGAGTTCACTGGGATGTGAGAAGAACAGTCTTCAGGCAACAGATGCAACAGTTCAAGCACAAACCAGCCTTAGCCATGTGCTCGCTATTTGCCATCACGCCCTTAAAAGTTATAAATATGACTAATTAGTCTGCCGCCTTCTTCAGGCCAGCGAGAGGTAACAGCCTCCCCTCAACACCCATCACCCCATGCCTACACACCCTTCTCATGGGATCGGCATGAGTGCTTAATAAGTGCTAAAACAGACAGGAACACTATATAAAGCCCCTCAGAGATTTCTCCATCTCACCACACTTAGCTTTGGTCAATCTTTCTTTTATCATTCCCTGACTCATTAAGTAGATTTTAACTGCTGAAATTTCATAGAGTCAACCCCGAGAGTCTAAAAGTTACTCGCTGACTGTCATCAAAAGAGGGCTGCCATATTTTTTAGCTGTGTAATTTTATTTCTGGAAACATGAGCGAACAGGCCAAAACAGAGCTGTCATGTGGGGAGTATGGCAGGGGCGCCCCCTGGTACCCCCTGAGAAAATGGTGGCAGTCCAGCCGGCTTTTCAATCAGGATGTTGGCCTGCCGCCTTTCCTGGAGCCAGGGGACCCTCGGTGGATGGATGTGGATCGGCTCCAGAGGAGTTTGGCAGTCTGCTCCTGGCCAGGGTACCTACCCACTCCCCTGTTTGTGCCCTACATCTCTGGGTCGATGCATCATCCCAGCCAGGAGATTAGTAAGGAGGAGTACAAGTGGAGGGTCAGCCTGGATGTGGCTCACTTCTCCCCCTCAGAGATTTCTCTTAGCGTCAAAGACGGATTCCTGGAGATTGGAGGTACAGAACATTTGCATACAGCTCTGTTAATTAAACAGCTCCAAAAGTTAAACTAATTACTTTTACACACAGGATAGTTTCTACTCTTGATAAAGTATTAATAATCTTATCTATCTAATATTATTATCTCAGAGTTATCTAAATAGAGTTCTCTCACAGTCCACTGATTAAAACCCTTAAAACTAAACACTGATGGGAAGGAAGCTGAATGTAACAAAATTAGAGCGCTGCTTAAATAATGTGCTTGGGGAAATTAAAATCACAGCTCTGTGGCAGAAATTAATTTCTGTGTTGAGTGGTTTCTCTGTGTTGCTTGATTCCTCTGTGTGTCCTCACATTCTTCCCCATAAATGGTAATCCATCCCCAGGGAAACACGAGGAGAGGCCAGACGAGCATGGATTTATTGCCAGATGTTTTACACGGAAATACAGGTATGCAGCGTAAACACTGACATTAACCTGCAGACGATGGAATATCCACCGTTTAAGCTATTCTAAACGTCAGTCGGCGGTCAAGAATGTCTCACTGAGGCTGTGTTTTTGATAGTATTCAATCTCTGAAATGCTCACTAGGCTGCAAAATGAGATATTATGTACATGAGTTTCAGTATTTGCAACACTGGCACATTGTATGCAATGATATTCTAAACATGGCTGTGTCTTTCTCAGGCTCCCAGCTGAGATTGATACTACCAAAATCGTATCGACGCTTTCTGTGGATGGTATCCTGACCGTGGAAGCTCCAGTTCCTGAAACCTCCGTTCCTGCTGCCATCATCATACCTATAAAGGTGATCACAACTGGGGAGTTTATTGACATTTAAACTGGGGATTTTCAAGAAAAGCTCTGAACAATATACCCCAACTGTATCCAATTCATTACTTGTCTTTCCACTTTCACTGAAAGGGCCTGGCGTAGAAATTCATTACTGAGGTGGGGTGTGGAAGCTGAGTCAGCTGACCTTTAATCATAACCACTCACTAAATTTCACTGCTGACATTTTCTACATATTTATCCACAAACGCAGGTGGAGATGGAGGTTGCTGAAGAGCAGGAAGAAATCACAACTGATACAAACCCAGAGTTTCCATCTGCAGAGGATCATGCGGAAGAGTCTCCACTAGAGGTCCATGGTGATCAAGTCCACCCTGGCAGCTCCACAGATGGGCTTCAGGAGCATGAAGAGAGGAGGGAACAGGAGGAGGAGACCCATGAAAAGCCAGCTGGTGAGTCCCACCCTTCAGTGCCTGGAGATGGCGAAGGCACAGAGAGTCTTCCCGATTCTTCTAAGGACCATGAAGCCCTGGAAAGCCAAGAAAGCCAAGAAAGCCCAGACACAGACACGTTCCAACAGCAAGAGCACAAAGAACCAGTCGTGGATGTAGAGATCCAGGTAATGGCAGGCTCAGGGGAGGCTGCTGAGGAGATCACCCAGCCTGAGGAGCCGGAACTGGGCAAAAGTCCATTGAGCGAAGTCCCAAGCCAGGAGCTGGAGACTCCTGAACAACAATACACCAAGTAGACGGAAACACAAATATCGCCAAAATGTTGCTCACACCACATATACTGTCACAGCCTGCATATGCTTGCCTTGCACCAGTTCTACAGATGCATTTTAGTGGATATCTATATAATAGCCATATAACCATGCTGTGTTTGGAGCTCCAATAAAGCAATAGCATGTGAAAATGTTCAATATTGTATTGGTGTTACTCATCATTTCAACATGTTTTTACATCCTCTCAATCTTAACCTGAATAGTGCTGTCATTGTCTGAATTTGCAACTGTTTATGAATATGCAATCACATTCATGAGGATCATATTCACAGCTACCTCTGAAAATACGTGAGTACAAAATTTAAAAAGTGATTAATCATCATGCTGGTTCAGCTAAGAGGTTTTGACATTAATCAGATACTATATGTTTGCACAGCTGTGCATTAGTCACTGCTACATGAGTAACTTGCTCAAGGAGAAACTGGCATGGTTCCAATTATGCTGTTGCCATGGCAGCACAAGTCCACACATATCATCTGATACCAATAAATACAACAGTTTACGTGAGCTGGCACATCACAGAAAGCAGTGCAGTGCAAAACTGTGGAGGCCTTTTGTTGTTTCCACAGTGTGGCTCCAGTTTGAAAACTTTAAAAATTCAAACTGATCATCCCTCTTGATTCCAATACACAGAGAAGATTATATTATTTTGCATCACACAACATGCAGTGGAACTGCCCCAATTTTTCCACTCACATTCAAAAGCTCTGGCATTGCTGCCTGCGTGCGTTCGGCCCATTCTGCAACACACAGCAGTGCCAATCTCACCCAGCACTAAGCCCTCCACAAATCTGCTGCCCAATTCCTTCTGTTATCCAACAATAACACCAAAGGCTCCCTGGATCCCTGGAACCAGGCTGGTGAGTGGCACGATTCTCAATAAAAGACACAGATGTTAAGACACACTGGGAGATTGGCTGGACATTTTTATTGCGTCAGCCAATACAAAGACATCAACAGAAAAGAAGGCAGGAAACAAACGTCTTTGGCAAAGAAGTCAGTCTGTCCGCACCAAAATCATGCAGCCATCTTCCTGAATGCTCAAATAGAAAAGAAAATGCAAACCATATTGCAAAACCTGGAACACTTCCGATTAATGTTTATAATGAATTGTCACATATTAAAGTATATTTACAATACACTTTGGTAGAATACAGTATTAATGCACACAATTCACCCTCTAGTGAAGCCACAGGAGGTGACTTACTTGCGTTTCTTGTCAGTTTAAGTGACATTCATTAACTTTTAAAGATAACAGTCGAACTGAAGGAAGACACTCAAGTGAATAAAGGCACATTTGTCAAAATTGCTTAAAATACTTATTTTTTTAACCAAAGAAATCATATACAATAGATTTTATGCAACTGTACCACAAAATTAGATGTTAATATAAATACAAACATAAATGTGATTCTTGAAAAGTTCACATATGGTGTCATCTTAACTTACTGGTTGGTTGAAAATGCTATGACTTATAATGCATTAGTGGCCCAGCAGCTCTAGCATAACCTCAGGATACACCCATTAAAGCTGCACTAGACAAGTTCACACACTGAGGGCTCCAGGAGCTGTTTGGGAAACACTTTTTTTATTTTGAGTAACACTTGAACAACTTTTGCATTTAAATAGTGGTAAATAATCAATCAATAAATTATTTATTAAACATTTTAACACACTATAATGTAATTATATGCAGATTAAAGGACATTTTAGCAATTACAGTATAAATCCTTAAAAGCATTGGTTGCTGGTGTAACAGTTAACATATACTTGGTATGATAATATAACGTACAGTAATTGCAGCCTTATACATTGATATGTCTTCATTAATAAAACATTTTATAACACACTGTAAGGATTTGTTCATGTGCGTTATCATTCATCATTATATATTATTACAGCAAAGTTATACTAATGTAAATGTAATTAATTGTGTATAAACAAGTTATAGATGCTTCACGAAAAGATTTATAGTTGTTGATGCAATAATTAAAGAGTCCTGCCTCCTCTGGACACTTGTCATTTGTTTTTGAGGTTAAAATGAAAGAGAAGTGAATAAGAATTTCATTTAGGCAAACTATTGCGGCTTGTAAAAAGGTGTATTTTTAATTAAAAAAATCTTGCCTGGTGCAGCTTTAATATGGACGTCAAACAAGAGGTGTTTAACAACATGAAGCTGAAGGCCACACATTTCATATCAAACTTCAAATCGACTGTGCTGTTTGAACTGTTATGTCAGTGGGAAGGTGGGGGTTTTAGACCACAGGGGTCTCCTGGGGCTTGGGGACCTCTGCCTCCTGAATGCTGCCACCCTGCGAGCCCTCGTTGCTGAAGAGGTAATATGGAGGCGTCTGCCGAGCTTCGATGATGAGGACGCCCTCAGGGGACAAGGAGGCGAAGACTGTCAGAGGGTCCACATCTATCGGGATCCTGATGAAACAGAGAAGAAGAGAGGATGTGATTCAGGTGTTTTTTTATGCAAGGATACAAGTTTAGATGTAAGAGGAGGAGAAATTTACTTGGTTGAAACTCTGTAAGCTGCTGTGTGCGTTTGGCATGTTTAACCCTCATCCTGCCAAGATATTTAACATACAAGGACGACCGACTGGGGTCCCCAGAATAAACTACTGTAAGAAACAAGCATCATAGCAAATTGTTAACTTATTTCTTCTCAAAACATTATTGTAATTTGTAATGTAATTATTGTCATCTGCAAAAAACAGATTACTATTATTTTAGGAAAGTTGCAGTTAGTTTGTGTAAAATAAATATACTTTAAATTAGTACCCATGGTAATCATGAATTCAATAAATGGTCAATCTATTAAAACTGCACAGGTGGAATTGGGTCCTTTTGACTGGGGTCCCCCAGGACCCCAATACATTGGTATTTTTAAAAAGCACTAATTAAAACAGAAACAGAAAACA
Organism: Scomberomorus guttatus; assembly: GCA_038419695.1. Classification (NCBI taxonomy): domain Eukaryota; kingdom Metazoa; phylum Chordata; class Actinopteri; order Scombriformes; family Scombridae; genus Scomberomorus; species Scomberomorus guttatus. The sequence goes on along the minus strand of CM076450.1, from coordinate 28,328,204 downwards.
ATGATATGAAGTCATTAGGAACAAATTGATTGACAAAGTCATGAAAAATTGGAATGATAGAATGAAGCGAGTGAGATATGTCAAAAAGTATACCTCTGGGGTCTGCGGGTACCCCAGCCAGTAGGATTAAGGTTAAAGGCCCGCGTGGGAGGAACAAAATAGGGAGAGCAGTTCCTGCTTGGAGGTCACGCAAAACTCTGTGACATTTTCCACTGCTAACATTTTTTAAATGCTAGGATTTTTTATTGACACTTTGTCAATACCCGTAATCAGCTTCCAGTCGGATGATTTTAGTGCTGTATGTCTAGGGGACAAAAAAAAAAAGAAAAAGACTTGGCACAGGATTTTCACTTATTAAAAACGTTCACCCTGTCCTCCTCAGCTAGCACTCATTCTAGACTCACAAAAACTATCTCACACCAAGGAGATGAAGTGAAAGCTATCCCGAGTTTTCATTAAAAAATCCTCCTGCTCTGCGACACAGAGGAGGGAGAGAAAACACACAGTCGATCCAGGTGTGGGGTCTGCAAAAATGAAGCCTGATTCCAATTAAAGTGAGCGTCTGCTTGCAGAATTTTAACACCTGTAAATTTCCATCAGTGTATACTTTCCTAATCTGCTGCTCTCGTCTGTCATATAGGCAACTGCTAATTTGTGTCAGGTATTTTTTTGCCCTAATTGCTTCAATTTATGACACTTCTCATGGTGAAATATTACAGCATTTACTATAGTAAATATTCTATAATATTATACTTCTCATGGTGTTATATTTTCCAGAGCAGAGCAGGATAATTGGCTTCCAAAACTTGCAGGAAGATCAGCCAGAGGTACAGTACAGCATGTGACAGCTTCATGTTATACAACTGACTTTAGGAACAATGATATCTAATCATCTGAAATTGTCAAACTGATTAGTATTTAGTTCCAGCTCTTCAAAATAATGCACATATCACTTAATAGAAGCCCTCCAAAATCTTCTGTAGTGGTGCTAAAGTTCAACACACAGATCCAGGCAAACTCTGCTCGTTGTCAGACAGCGTGGCCAAATATGGGTATTGTAGGTTTTCTGTGTGAGCAGCCAAGTGTCTTTGGGAGTTAATATAAACATCAGACTGTGTTGTTAAGAGGAGACTGTGGGTCTGCCCTCCATTTAATTAGAGGAGTCTCTCCAATGGCTTCCCACCCCACTGAGAAATACAAGTCAGAAGGGACTGAGGCAAGACAGAAAGAAAAGGACCTCACCTCACAGAAGCAAACAGACATAGAGGTCGAGTATAGCAACAGTACGTCAAGCCTATTTGTGTAACCAAATACCACATACACTGTCTCATGGAGCTTTACAGGTCAGCTTTAATAAAAAGTTCCACACATAGCCCAAGATCTCTAAAAAGACAAGGAAAAACTCTGCCCAAAAAAGTTAAGGAACACAAGGAGAAAACTAAAATTGGATAAATAAAACGTGGTGACAGGACAACAGGCTGTAATAGGAGTTTATAATAATCTTTAAAATTTAATCTGAGAGGAAGAGGAATGTCTATGCCAGGTTCCAAGGCAATTTATGAGACATTTCACTCAAAATCATAATGTCAACCTCATGGTGGCGCTAGAAGAAGTGACAGCAAATCACTTAAGCCAGCAGGCTTCATCCTCTAGGGACCATGACTGTTGGTACTAAATTTCATGGCAATCCATCCAACTGTTGACCGACAACAGTCCGACATTGTCGTCCCTGGATTCATGCTGCTATTCAGTGTAATAAACAGTATAAACATATCGGAAAAAAGGATTTTAAAAGCTAGAGTAAGACTTCACTTCAAGCCCCCTATTTAGCACTTATAAGTATTATGAAAACATTTAATAAATGGTTTATAACACACTATAATGGAATTATAAGCAGAAATACACCAGCCTTCAGTTATGGGTGCCCACAGGAAGAGCTATACTGTAGTTGTTGACAAATATATAAAAAATACTTATATCTGCTTAACTACATTATAGTGTTTCATAATGTTTATATACTGCTTATCAGTGCAAAATAGGGGGACTTAAAGTAAAGTGTTACAGTATTAACCTTGAATTTTTTTTTTTATCAATTCCCTGCTCTAGCCACAAACACACATACACACACAAACACCTACTGTACCTACACATGTTTCAGTATCTATCTCCCCCCACCTTCCTTCAAGGAGCCATTTGCTGCAAAGCAAAGTTGCCCCTTTTGACAAAGTCAAATCACTCAGTCAGCCCATTACGTGGGACTCCGGCAGAAACCTTATCTGTGCAGCGCGGTGAGTTTATTTACCTCTGGCAAGCGAACATTTTATCTCAGACATTGATTTTGTACAGCTGCCAAAAAATTGTCCAATATACTTTTCCCCCGCAGAGGTGCTGAGACAGAGAGAGACAAGACAGTGAGACCTGACAGGGTGTGTGTGTTAAACATATAACCCATATGTTCCTTCCAACAGACACAGTGCACATATGGACTGAGTGCTATCACGTGTCTCACTCCAGAATAACAAGCTGATCTCACTGTAGACTTTCAGACCTACAGTACAAAACAGAAGCTACCTTTGCTCTCAGGACTGATTTAACAACAACATATTTGGTTAATAACTGACATATTTCTCTCTTATTTGGAACAGAAAAATTGACCCTCAGACTTTGTTACACTGTTATAATTTTACTTTTGATACTGAGTACATTTTCATAACAGATTAATCAACCAAATATATTCTCGATTAATGGAATAGCTATTTTCATAAATGCCAAGGTAACACCTTCAAACTGTCTGACCAATAGTCCAAAAACCAAAGATATTCAGTTTACTATCACTAGATGTAGAAATGCCACAAAAAATGTTATATTTCTGATGGATTTAAGCTTTTTTATCTTGTTTTTACATGTGGCAGGTAATTGAAAAATGTGATGATTTCTTTTCATCTTTGAAGGGTAAGGCTGGCAATTTTCCATATTTCTCTTTTTGTCAACAAATTTCATGTGCATTGCCAAACCAACAAAATGATCCTATTAAGTATTATATATATACAAAACCTGATATACCTTCCTCTGTGCTGTAGAGCTCTGTTGTTGTCCAAAAATGATTAAAATGAGCGACACTGTTGCACTGGGCGACATGTTCCTTCCCCACAAAGATTATGGTCACGTTAGTTTGTTTGGAAACGGCTCCAAAAGTAATAACAGTGATTATGTTTTCAGCCTCGTTAGCTTGTTGTGCTGCATATCACAACCTCTTGACTTTGTACTACATTGTACATTGTAAAGAACTAAGAAGAATAAAGTGAAGAGGCTGTGATATGTAGCACAACAAACTAGTGAAGCTCTATAAACAGAACAGCATTCTGGCGCATGTGCAATACCATCTGCCTTACACAGAACTACTCTCCAGAGACTGAAAACGTGATTGCTGTTATTACTTTTTGTTTGAGTTTGAAAGAAACTACCATCACCATAATCTTCATGAAGAAACATGTCACCCAGTGCAACAGTGACGTGTTTTTAGTAGTTTTTGGACAATAATGGAGTTCTAGGGCTCTGAGGAATAAGATATATCAGACTTTGGATTCACACACAATACTTGTAAGTATATTTATTTATTGTTGGTTTGGCTCTGCACATGAGATTTGTTGACAATAAGAAAAGTATAGAAAATTGCCAGCCAATCATTTTGCCTTTTTAAAAACTGTAGTACAAATTAAATTTATTGATATTATTACAATTTAAACCAGAATAAAAAAGTAGTTGTGTTTCAATTAAAAGTACATTCTCGGTCATGCGAACTATCCAAAGGAATAATATGTCTGCCCCATGCTCTCTCTCTCTCTCTCTCTCTCATAACCAGCGTATTTGTGTATTGAGGGCAGTTATTTATATGTGTGCCCTCTCCCCCCTCCACCACCATCTCCCTCTCTCTCTATATATTCTATGTCATTCGCTTTAGGTTTTGCTCAGCGGAAGAGCACAGGCCTGATCTGAGAGCTTTCCAATTAAAAGGATTGTGATATGAACAGTGCTAGGCTAGCACAACTGCTTACTAATTAGCCAACAGGAAATTAGAAGAACTGGAGTGACGCGCCAGTGAGACGGCGATTCGCACCAGCGATTAGCGCTGCTGTTTGAAGTCTTCCCGCTGTCCAATTAAACAGGCAGAGGCGGAGAGCCGGGCAGGTTGTGGAAACTTCTGTGGCCTGTTTGGCTTGGATGAGTTACAATATGAAAAGTCTCCTTCTCCTCCTCCTGCTCTACAAACTACAATACTTATTACAGTACTTATGCATGTAGTGCCTGCTTTAATATTCTCATGTTAGGAAAGATTGTTTTTTATCGGTGACAGCTATTTGGAGATGACAAGTTTTGATTGGAGAGTTGTTTGTCCACTCAGAGCTGATATGACTCTGGAGCAGCTGTTCAAAACTATTTTAAGTGAGAGATGTGGACTGACATAGTATTGACTTCTACAATCTTACAAGATGAGTAAACATCAATGATACTAGAGCCTCAACGATTAGTCAATAAATCAATGAATCGACAGAAATGAATCTGCAACTATTTTGACAATCAAATAATCGTTTTAGTCATTTTCTAAGCAAGATCGCAAAATATTCACGTGTTGCAGCTTCTCAAATGTGATGATTTGAAGCTTTTCTGTGTCATACATGGTAGCAAACTGAACACATGTATTTTGAACAAAACAAGATATTAGAAAATATGATGATGAGAAATTATAACAATTCTATTATTTATCATTTATTTATAAATATAACAGTGCAATTTTCACTATTTTCTGACATTTTATAGACAAACAATTAATCAATTAACTGAGAAAATAATCGAGAGATTACTCAATATGTATGTATAATGAAGATAATCGTTAGTTGCAACCCTAATAAACACGGATTGCTCTATAGTGAGCAATAAATTGAGATTTCTGACACTAATTCATCGTCATTATTTTGGGTCATTTCATAAAATGCGGCACATTGCATTCAGGGACTGTTAGCAGAAAATAGTGTACATGATATGGACACTACTCCAAAATGCCACTACGTATTTTATTCCGTTGTGGGGATTTATGAGGGCACTATAAAGAGGATACATTTTACAGAGTACTCGGACACCCCGATTAAATATCGAACAGTAAATATAGTGCACGATGTAATAAATAGGGAGTGATTTAAGACACACAGTCTTGCCCCTCTTCCATGTTCTGATACACTAACTTTTAGTTCTCAGTGTATCGTCTATTTTTTGTCTGTATTCTAAAGTAAATTGGTATCTACCACTGCAGTGGACAGTTTATTTTGTGTATGTACATTTTTATATTCAGAAAGTCTGCAAACTTTATCTGCAAACAGTATACAAATTCAAATGATTTGCAGAGGGAAGAAGAAAAAGAAGGACTGAAAGAGGCAGAGAAGACAGTATATATAAGAATATATAGAGTTAATAGAATATAAAGTTTGAAATATTAAGTTATAAAGTCCAGAAAAAGCGACTACAGCTCCCATGATCCTTAATCACAGGTGCGATATCAGAACCTCATCGGATGTCGCTGTTGAATGCTAACAAAACAGTTTTATCTTGTTTAAAGTCAGTATGTGCAGATTTTTATGTGATTATAACATATTTCAGATACTTCTGATTAACAATCACAGTGAAAATTGATACAGTTTATGTGCTGCTTTCAGCTCATTTATCTTTGTGTCCCTCGGTTGGAATCATGAATGGAGGCTGGATGTTTGTGTCTTTTTTGACACAACAACTGGGGTACATCATTACGTCAGAAATGTTTAAATCCTACATGTGGCGGCTTTAAACTAAAGGTGTGCTCACATTTTACTGTCCAGTTTTGTAGTAGATATCTATTGAGCTTAGTACATGGACACTTTAATGTTTCCGCTTTCTAGAAAGAGGTTCTTTATGGGAAAACACATTGTCTGGCTAAAACCATTAAAACAGACATCAGCAGGAAAATGTAGGCTCACTATGACAGTGGTTCCCAGTCTTTTTTCACTTTTGGCCCATTAATATGAAGCCATATCTGCTTGTAGAGAGTGGTTTAATCGAAAAATGATTTTCCCCTCAACAGACTATTTTGTTTTAGTCATTTTAGAGGTTTGAAAATATAAAACTATTCAATATGTAATCAGGGAAAAGGCTGAGCAGCATTTTCTAGGCTGCAGACTCTAGAGTTTTGTTTCTTATTACTTTTTCTTGGTAATCATGTCTTGGCCCCTTTTAGGCGCCCCAACCCTCAACCACAGCTCTGTAGCATTCACATTATGTGTGCAATGGCTTAAGCAAATAAGATTTAGGTATATAATGGTAGATATGTAATTTAATTACACAGTAAAACGGTCAGTTCAATTTAACACTGCCACCATAAAAATCAAAATGTTGGTAATATTTCTATCAGTCTTCAGCCATTAGAGATGATTTAACGGTTTTCATAGCTCTGAGAAGCCACTTCACAGTCCTATTAGCTCAATGTGTGGACAAACAACTCTCCAGTAAACACTTCTATATTTCATAATCATAAATTATGCGGCATGTCATTAATATGATGAAAACTGAAGCTGTTTGTGTCCATAATGAGCAGAAAGCCAGTGAGGAAAACAAGAAGGACGAGTGAAATTACTCACTGTATCTTCTTTGTGAAATTCTTTGTCACTATGCCTCCTTCTTCTTGCTTCTCTTCATGTTTTCCTGTTTGGAAAAAACAATGAGTGAGCCACATAACCTTAAATAACTTCAGGGATGATTAACCTCAGCGTTGCACAATAGTTTAGCAAGGTCGTGGATCATAAATGGATGTCCTCATCACCAGTTCAAAAGGACACTAATCATATATACTTGTCATTACTCTTTTAAACTTTAAATCTATCTGTGAGCTTCACTGTGGAAAGAAATCAAAAAGGTGACGACGACACTAGAATGAAGAGATTTCATTTGATACACACAGTTTCCATTGCTCAATCCCAAATGTGTTTTTGTTTTGTGACATTGGGTGGGGTGCGATGAACATGTTGAAATGATGAAACACCCTTTCATTCTCTCAGATATGTTGAACTTGGGGGAGAACATCTCGGCCTGGAAAGCCCCCCCTCCCTCCCCTCCTCCCTTCCAGAGCAACAGGCCTTCTCTTCCTAGCTCTGTTTATGGCCGTTCTATCTCTCGGGCCTGCTAGCAGCTGCTCTGGGGCTGCTAAATGTCAACGCCGCCGCCAGCAGCGTGGCCTGCCCCACCCCTCAACCCCCGTCTGGCTCGACTATGCGCTACCCTATACCCCCCCAGTGACGTCTCTGCCTGCCGAAAGTGCTGGACTCCACCAGAGATCCAGGCTGGAATATGTAAAGCTCCAGAGAGGACTGAGCTACAATCACCGGTGAAGTCATGGGATTATTATATAAACCTCACCATGACTTAAAAAGTAAAACTGCTCCCCTGATTATCTCTGTAAGATTTTTCATGAATAATGGAGGTTTGGACAGAGAGTATCCTCTCGGCTTGTTTTCATGTCTCTTATGACAGAGATACCAAATTCCAGATGCTCTGTGTAATATATTCTGGCAGGAGAGATGGCAGACAGTGTGTTATTGTAATGGATAATGCACTAAAAAGGTTTTCTGCCTGTACAAATATCAAGGACAGGGCGGTAGCTTTCACATCTGCAGACGCAGGATGACGTTTTTTGATACTTTTGTTGCTGTGGGATGAGGGAGGTATATGTTTTTCCTTCTTTCTATGCTGCAAGACTCAGATAGAGGTAGAAATCAAGGAACATGCTTCTGAAGGCTGCATATAAGCAAACATGCACAAGTGACATAGGCTGCAACTAACAATCACTTATTCTGTCAATTATTTTCTTGATTCGTCTATAAAAGACTAGAAAACAGTGAACGATGTCTATCACAATATCATACAGTACATGACTTCAAATGTCAAAATATTCAATTAATTATAATGTAAAGCCAAGAAAAGCAGAAAATTCTCAAATTTAAGAACCTGGAACCATCAAATATTTGGCATTTTTGTTTAAAAAATGACTAAAATGACTATTTGATTATCAATTTTTTTTCGTTTTTTTTTTTCTTTTCCGTTTCAAAGCCGACTCTTGACACTAAGTTTAACCAACCAGTCACACGACGTTGTTTGGGATTAAGCCTGTGTGACTTACCCATAAGGGCCGTTTCTGCGTAGATCCACAGAAACATTTACATGCATATTCACACAACTTCCAGCCTTACAAACCACTTTGCTTATTAGAATTGTTCAGTTTAGCTCAAAGATTTGTAGTAACTGAAGTAGATTTTGACCTGCTGTTTGAATACATAGTTTAGGGACAGCTGTCTAGTTGAATGATTACTCCAAAGATTTAGTATTGCACTTCCATAAAGTTGGAGGGCTTACAAGAGAAAGATTAACAAAAGAATGATCAACATTGAAGCAGGAGAGGATGAGATATGCTGACGTTTAGTCTCCAGTATGAGTCAAGCTCCAAAATCACTTGATCCTACATTTCCTATGATGCAACTTCACAAAGTCGCCCATGCTCTTTCAAACCCCACATCTCCAGTTTTAACACAGACTTTCTGTTATAAATTTTGTTTAGGGCTGCAACTAAAGATTATTTTGATTATCAATTAATCTGTCGATTATTTTCTTGATTAATCGATTAGTTGTTTGGTCTATAAAATGTCAGAAAATGGTAAAAATGAATGTTCGTGGTTTCCCGAAGCCTAAAGTGACGTCCTCAAATGTCTTGTTTTGTCCTGACAAACAGAAAGATATTCAGTTTAATGTCACAGAAGACTAAAGAAACCAAAAAAATATTCATATTGAGAAGCTAGAATCAAAAATTTTGGCTTCTTAGAAAATGTGATCAAAGTGATTAATCAATTACCAAAATAGTTGCCAAATAATTTTCTGTTGATCGACTAATCATTGCAGCTCTAATTTTGAGCTGAAAGCCGATATAACCCTGATGATATCATTAGTGTTGTTTTCTTCTTACTTTAGAAAGCTTCAGAGCCACAGAGGAAATTATTTTTAATGTAAAATTGGTGGATGGTCCCTCTAAGAGCCTCAAATTAAAGAGGCCTTACCTTAAAATGCCTTAATTTTCTTATTAAGGTGAAAATTTAAGGGTCATTTTCATGGGTTTTGGTATGTTTGGTATGTTTTCAGGGATACATTAAAGAGTAGTTAGTGGTATTTTAAGGGATTCTTGTTTCATAGTGCACCTACTGTATGTGCAACAGCGTCATCACATCATGACTGTTTGCAACAGTAACTGATTTTTTCAGTGACAACAATCAGCTGGACGATTCTGTGTTAGGAAATTGTTGGTTCATGTAGTGAGCACCTCTAGCCTCAAACATTCTTGTGTCATACTCCCCAGTCACACGTTTAGAACGGGGTCGAGTCACCGTGGCAGGCAGGCCCAACATGGCGCTGATTGAATAACCCAACTGGCATACCAATAATGTGTTTATAAAAAACTCAGAGTTGGGGGGCCTGCTCTCCTCTGTGCTCCCTTCAGTGCGGGGTATCCCTGGAATTTGTCTGTCTTTTGAAGCACGGACATGAGGAAGCAAATTTCTACAACATTCAGTGACCAAGCTTGAACGTGATACCAGCGGAGACAGAAGCTGCACAAGGCCTTCTGGGTAAAAGTGTGGTCCTATTTCCAGAACATTCTCTCCCGTGTTTAATGGCAGCGAGTGGCTTGTCTTATTGTAAACAGAGACTGTTGTCACGGGCCTTGCCTTAAATCTAAATCGAGCTCATGTGTGACTGCGGGAGTGATTCTCCAGGAATCTGAAACAGGTGTCTAAGCTTGAGGATCTGCCTGCCAGTGTGCAAGTCCCAGTCCCCAAAATCTGTCCAGCTCACTCCATATCAAGACTCATTAACGCTGAGACCATGTTACACTGCCGAGGCTTTTCATTGTACTGCTTCGAGTCTGCTGCCAAACTAAAAGAGATGATCTTTCTTGGCCAGATTTGAACAAGAATCCTCAGAGATGCTCAGTAAGATGTTGTTTAGGCTTTGTTTAAATAAAATCTGCTTAGCTCTGACATTTTGATTTGGCTGCACTCCCGTTTTTAAAAAATTAATTTTACACTTCAATAGAGCTGCAAAAATTAGTCAATTAACTGATTAGTTGATTGACAGAGAATGAATGAACTATTTTCATAATTGATTCATCTTTTTGGGTCACTTTTTTTATAAAAAATGTGTATATTTTCTGTTTTTTAAAACTTCTATGACAGTAAACTGAATATCTTTGGGTTGTGGACTGATAAAACTGGACATTTTAAGGTTGCATCTTGGTCTTTGGGAAACAGTGAACAGTGAACATTTTTCACCATTTTATGACATTTTATAGAGCCAACGATTAACTGAGAAAATAATCAACAAATTAATCGTTAATGAAAATAATTGTTAGTTGCTGACCTCAAGCTATTTTGTGATTTTAAATGTATTTTACTTGTGCATGTGGACTGGTGAAAGTTAACTACAAATAAAAATAAGATTTCTGAAATATCGAGGTCAGAAGTCCAAACTCCCTCAGCATAATCCCACCTCCTTAAATCAGCTTTTACTAGCCACCCAAAAAAATCTTGTTATTTTATATTATTATTATTATTATTATTATTTTAAATATACTGTAATTGTAACTATATTTTGTGTCAATTTATAATCACTCTAAATGTTTGTCAAACTGCTTTTCCACTTATTTCGGGTGAAAAAAAATGCTTTTCTTAGGAAATATCACAAAAGGCCTTAAAATGTGTGATTTCTATGTAATTACAGAATGTAAACCCCTCAGATCATTAAACCCCCCAAATTATGTTGGGTATATACTGAGGGCATGACCTCCATGTCCTCGATGGCAGCTACAGTCCAGCAGATAATATTTCTCACAACACAAATAGGCCTATCTGTATCTATTCTGTTTATAATCTATTTAATGCGGTTTCTGTGCAACTTTTCAATGTAATTTTTCATTCTGATTACTTAACTGTTTTCTGTAAAAGCACTTTGGACAGCATGTGTTGTTTTGAGATGTGCACTATAAATAAAACTCATTCTTATTCTGAACTGATGGTTGCCACAGTGTGAAGTTGTCTAGAGGCTCACTTTGACCTCCAGTCACAGCAGTCAAAATTGCATTTTCTTCCCTTTATCCATACAGGTTTAGCCATCAAAACAACCTCCGAACTCACCTGACACTTCTACAAATCCGTCTCTCGTTTTGACGTTTAATTCCTCTGGTTTGAAGCTGTGGACGTTCACACAAACTTTCCAGGGCTCCCCCCCGGTGGTGATGGGGGAGCTCCGGGAGGAGGGCTCGCCGTACCTGCTGGTGTACAGCGTGGGCCCTCCCGTGGACTGGCGCGGGGGGAAACCTGTGCGTAAACTGCTGCTGAAGGGCGAGGAACTGAGGCGTGTGCTTAACCGGCCCGGCCGAGCCCAGCCCGGCCAGTCCATTGAGAGATCATCGGGGAAAGGTGGCATCCCAAATTCATCTTCCATAAACCGAGATGCGAGCTGATCCCTGAATGGAGACTGGTCTCTGAACGGCGATTCTCCAAACGGATCCCTGGGAAACCTCTGTCGGTTTCCCATCGTGTAGAAGTCTCCCTCTGCCATGTCCAGCTGAGGTCTAAACCTGAGAAAGTTCAGCTATTTACACGAAAACAACCCTAACACAAAACCTTTTCCTTTTTCAAACAGAACCACTCAAATCTATGTGTAGTAAAACTTTTATCTCTTTTGGATTACGCGCATCACCGTTACGCAATCAGTCACCTGTTGATCCAACAACAAACACTTAAGACGACTCACTTTCTAACGCCTTCAAGGGAACTGATCTAATTCCTTCTGGCTGTGGGTTTTATACTGGGCTACGATTTCCCAGACGATGAGTCGGCACAGGGTAAGTGTCTGGAAAGTGCTGGGAGGATCTGGAGAGCATGCACACTGCAAAAAATACCAATTTGCGAAGTAATACCGAAACTTAAACGCTTTAAAGTCCTTAAAACAAGAGGAAACTGTAGCTGGTATGATTCTAATCAGCGTTTTCAGCTGTTTATTAGGGTCAAATTACATGTCAAAGCTTTAATAGAGGTGACATGTCTCGCTATGGTGGATATTTTTTGCAGTGCATGCGCAACAGCTGACCAAAGACCAGCCTTCCTTTTACCAAATTAAGTCGCTGTCCACATGTCACTCACACAGAGTTGGAGCTCCCTCCTCTTTGTGACTCACTGGCTTTTTAATAGAAAATAACGCAGAGCTTCAGGTCAAACACACTGAGGTCACAGTACGGATAAAACAAAACCACTAACAAGTCAACTTTGTGAAGGTAAATTATCTGTTTGTCAGAACACAAAATAAAGACTGCGATTGTTTTTTTTTTTATTCAGAACATGATTTTATATACTAGCTTATTCTGAACACGCAGTGAAAGGAAGGGAGAGTTGATTTCATGGGGTTTATGGCGGGGACAATTCAATTTCCAGGTGACACATTATTACAACGCGGAGCTCACACTGACACAAGATAAAATGTGACAGTATGAAAAACATGTGTTTCTGCAATATGCTGGTCCATATGGGAAACGGGAGAGTAGCCTATGCATAATTTTAACACCAAAACACTGGATCACTATTGCTATATGAGCTTCTTATTGGAATTTTTCAAAATAACAAAAGACATGATCAGAGGGATCTTCAGCACAAAGACATCTAGAGTCCATTGACTGATGCCTAACTGGCATCTTTTCCTCCTCCACACCAACATCATTTTAACACATCCAAAGCCCACATATCACATTCTGTAAATGAAATAATCACATCCTGTGAATAATTTATACAATGCAGATGCATATTTACACCACGGTAATTACATATTCAACATTATTTTGCACAAGAACTAATGTAAACTTTACATTGTGAGATGGGGAGAGGTGCCCATCCAGAAAGTTTCTCAACATGACTGCACAAATCTTCCGCTGGCACATAGTCAACACTGGTTGAAGTCATCATCCTCTTATACTTTATGGATGACTTTTGTGCCAGGTTCCTTCCTATTCCAGCGTCATATTTCCCTCATTCATTCAATTTACTTGACATTCAGGGAAATAAGCTGCAAGTATTGAGTGCATAGAGAGCAGTCTGTCAGGCCTGGAGCAGTTACGCAGACAGAATGATGGATATGAAATGATAGAGAAATATGACTCTCTTAATTATGCGGAAAGGCAGTTTCAGACTTTTGCAGAATCAAAGTCTGGAGTCAAAGCAGCCGCAAATTTAACTTTAAAGGAATAGTTGGACACTTGGGGAAATATTCACTTTCTTGCTGAGAGTTAGTTGAAAAGACTGATACCGCTTTCATGGTTGTCATAAATATGAAGTTATCATCATTAGCCAGTTAGCTTAGCTTATTACAAAGACTGGAAACAGGAAGAAAACAGCTAACTTGGCTCAGTCTGAATGTAACAAAATCAACCTCCCTCTAAAACTTGCTTATTATTAAGTTATATCTGTACAAAAACCGAAGTGTATAGAACAAGATGCAGTTTTACATGTGCTGTGCCTCTATTGAGTTTTGACAAATATTAAAAAAATCCAAAAATATAAAAACTTGGATCGCGAGAGAAACAAACTTGTAGCAAGCTAACCTGGCTACAAAATATGACTTTATATCCATTATGATTAAACAAACATAAGTCTTACAGTTCTATTATCGCAGAATCTTCTCTTAAATTCTTGTCGCCAGGCTAAACATTTTCAGCTCTGTTCAGAATATCTGGAGAAATATCAGATAATGAAGAGGACACAGCTCAGTGCCATTAATGTAATGATTAGACAACAAACATCATTTTAAATAATCAGTTTTCAGATAAAAGCTCACAAAACAATATTGTCAAACCCACAGACAACAGTAAACCTGCTAGTAGCTCGAGAGTCTCCCATTCACTGGCTGCTGGCTGTAGCTTCATATTTAGCAGACAGCTATAAGAGCGATGGTTTTCTCATCTAAGTCTCTGCAAGAAAGCAAATACACATATTTTCCAAAATGTCAAACTATTCCTTTTTTGTTGTTGTTTTTGTGTTTTTCCTTTAAACAGCCAAGACAAAAGGTCAGACAGGAAGGAGCTTTTCTGCAATTCCAGTTTTTGTTCCTTCTACTTTTGAACACTGCCTTCTAATTTGAGGTTCGTGTGTGAGTCAGGTGGCAAAACCAAAGGAATTATTTACATACCATACCAAAAATAAATTACAGCAGTGTCGTAACTATAAATTGACAGTGTTGCATAGAAAGATTGACCACTACTGAGAGGGACAACAAACCAATAAATATTAAATAAGTAATAAATATGTATGCTTCTGCACAATTCAAACTTTGACCTTCTGTGTTCATGTAATGCAAGAACAAAAAAAAACAAACAAACAAAAAATAAAACAAAAAAAAAATCAGTTGACATATGTGTTTGGTTCTAGTCTTGTAGCAGGAAAACATTACTCAAGTATATTACGATTCAATGCTATTCATAAGTTCTGACTTATTTTCAGTGTATTGCAACCAAGTGAGGTGCAGCTTTTTCTTCCTGTGCTCGCTTTTAAATCTAATGTATCAAATAAACAAAAATCTGAGACTAACACATAGCTACAGACAATCCAAGGTGAAAATGTAAGCATTGAAGTAGATGAAATGTCTATTACATTTAGCTTTAAAGTCTCCTTTTTGCAAAACAAATTAATTACAAATTTTATTCACTTTGTCAAGAAAATACCTCTGGAGACACTGTGAAGATTTTGTCAGAAGAAATCCCTCTCCCTGTCCCTGCACAATATTTCAATCGCTCTCTGTTGTATTACATGGACTGACATTTCAATTGTTTTCCACTTGATCAGAGGATAAATTAATTTGACATTTGAGCTGACAGGCTGTTTGCTCGCTGTCAGGCCACCCTTGCCGTTTCATTTTTCAGAGAAAACATGTCTGTTCTCCACCTTGTGAAATGCTGAGATCAGAGCAATAAACCATTTCCTTATTCCTGATAACGATCCCTCTGAAGCCATTTGTAAACACTCGGATCAAACGGCTGAAATGTTACCTCAATTCCTCACTTCATGGTGCAAAACCTAGAACACACTGTCCTGTGAAACTTTGCCTGTCAGGAGTGTTCCCCTGGTGCATCTGCACTTGCATATGGCCAAACATATATTGCAAGATCAAACAATTAGGGGAATTAAGCCATTTCAACCCATTTTAAAATAAATATTAAATTTACAATTTTAAAGTAATAATTTAAGGGGAAGTGCACAGGCATAAAAATAAGGATCTTGGTTGACCAAATACAGTTAACATGTTTCTGTCTATGTGATATTGTAAATATCTAAAAGATGAACAGTCTCAGGCCATTGTGAGTGCTGATGCAAGAGGATGCAGTACATGAGCAAAACAAACAAACACGAAGACATTCGGTCTTCAGTGGTCTCTGTGGGCAGAGTGAACAAGACTGCCTCAATGAAAGACATGGTTGGACCCCTGCTGGGACATTTCCACTCAAGCGTCAAAGCCGAGCACGGAGATGCACACAGTCGATTGTTCCAACATCCACCACTTTCCTCGCTCTCAACCGGAAACACGGCAGATGCTTCTGTCCCTTACTGTTCTCTGGGAAACCTAATGCCTGGTTTTGTTTCGTTTGTTTAGCGAACCGCGGCTCCGGCTGCGACTGCGGGTCCCAAAGATTGAGTTCCAGGATGAACTGCGACTGTAGCTCCTGTAAGAGGAGTAACTGTGGCTCCGGCTCCTGCTCCGGCTCATGCTGTGGATCGGGCTGCGACTGCGGCTGCGCGTGAAGAGGCTGCTCCAGGATGACACGCTGGTGGATCGGCTGCTGGAGGAAGGACTGGGTCGGAAGTAAGGGATGGGGCGCTTCCTGGCACTGTGAGGAGCCAAATAGATTTTTATATATGAACAATGGGTCAAATTACCATGTTTAATGTGATAGAATCCACAAAGAATTTCCCAAAGAATTGCTCTACGGAGCATTTTAGTGTCTTTCAGCTCATTGTTTTGATTTTACAGACTGCAATGTTACTGTTTTGGCTCACTCTCACTCCCCTCAATGTGTCGCTTTCAGTCGCAGCTGGCAACTGTTTCAGTGCAAAAGCTTTAAAAATCCACTGTACACTACCTACTCAGCACCAAGCAGCAAACAGACACAGTTAGAGACTAGCTGGTGAACATAATGGAAGCTGAAGATACTTTCCACAGGAGGCAAAAACAGAACTAAAAAGTGAGTGAATATGAGGCTTACAGTTGTCAGGTGGACACAAACATGACTCCAAATGAATGCTAATATTGCTGCATATCTTCTGGACGGGTAAATAAGCAACTGTTTGCCATATCAACTTAAAAAGTGATAAAAAGTTAGGGCCAGGTGGCCCAAAGCATCAATTAATGCAGGTTTAAAGCTAATAGATTTTTTTGGCCAGTTGGGGAAAAAAACTCACAACTTTAGTCATAAAAAGTCATAAAGATGTTATAGCTAATGTGTTACCAAAAAAGTGTCTATTTACGCATCCAGCAGATGACATTTTGGACATTAGTAAACACAAAACAAGACTTTTGCTACAAGAAATACTGGCTGGGAGAGCTAAATCAACTGAGTGAGCTTGTCTGCTACACACAGTGGGCCCAAAGGAGGACACGGAATTAGGGCAAGTGCGTAGGAGTGCAAGATCAGTGCTGGTCACTCATTGACATGCACCAGCTGTCAACATCGAACTGAGACATGTACCAGTTTTTTCTCTTGGGAATTTATATGTTTTTATCATTTTTAAGGGAATTTTTAGATAAATATCTTTATCTTTCGGTTGTTGTTGCACTGCTCAGCTCAGTTTTGTTCCCAATGTAACTAGGAAAAGATCTGTCTTTTTAGCCTGCTAGATGCTCCACTGTGTTCACCAGCCAACATACACAAGCTAACAGTAGCTAAATTTATCCGTCTGCCATGTGATGCAGGTAGTTGGAAAATGGGGTTGATGGGAAGAAAGTGGCTGTAAAACCAAAAGGTAAATAGGCTAAAAAGCTTTGTGATGCAGCAGAGTTGGATGATAATTCTCTCTGGGTTTGTCACTACATGTGACCAATTTGATTCATGTTTTTTTTAAAAAGTAAATTCATTTTTAAAGTATTGATTAGAAGAGCTTTAAAATAGCATTACTAGTACACAGCTCATGAACATGAGGGAAAGATTTCAGGTTGGGGACTTGTCCAACTGAGTGGGCGGAGGGTGGGACCAGCAGTACATTTTTGCTGCCTTTGGGCATAAAAATCTATATTGTGGCTATAAATAACCGTGATGGGGAAGCCGTACCTCGTGATTCGGCGTGCCTCCAGATGGCTTGGCGAGTCTCTCCTCCTTTTCTTCATAGGGGAGTAGGATTTGCGTCTTCGTCTCTTCCCACTAACCTTATGCTTCACCTCTGTCTCTCTGAAGCTAGGCGTTCTCTTTCTGTCCCGTAGTCTGAGAAGCAGACATAATAATGTGAACATTTAAGCACCAACAATGTAAATATATATTTGTTGTACGCCACTAATGAAGAGTCATTAGCAGCAACAAAGTTCACCTGTCAGCGCTGTATCTCGAATAGCTTCCTCTGGAGCTCACGCTGGCCACGCTGCCTCGTCGCTTCAGATCAGCTGAATAACTTGGTGAGCGTGAGTACGAGCTGCAACCAGAAAATGACTATTAACCCCTTGAATTGAGCAAAGCACCAGTAGTCACTGCTCCCTGCCAAGAAACAGGCACTATTTATACTGTCCACTACTTTATTTGAATGTCCGAATTAACAGTGAAATTAATACACAATAAAAAAAAATGGTTTCTACTAATGACCCCACAATGCAATGTGTTGCATTTTATAGATGACCGTTTTATGACTCTACACCTGTCAGAGATTATACAATATGATGATAATACATAATTTATTGCACCCTATACTGAAGAGTAAACTAATGAGTGGTATACAGGGAGTGTGTGGATGAGTGAATGAGGAAAATAAGCACATAAGCCCCAGTAAAACCACAACCTGCTGTTTTTACAAGTTATCAGGTGTTAATTAGTGAGCTTTAGAGGTGCTAGCTGTTCCTCCCTGTTTCCAGTAAACCAACCTGCAAGATGACAGCGACAGGCTTCGAGAGTAGTGTCCGGAGTATCTGGAACTCCCCGATGATCTGCTCCTGCTCCTTCTGCTGGATGAGCGGGGTTTCAGGCGCCTTCGAGAAGACTCTCTCATCCTCTGCGAACAGCTGGAAGTCTTTGGAGATCTCACAACCTCTACCTGACACCCCAAGCTTATCTGCTCTCTGCAAAGCAAACACATAAAGACATTTCAGTGCTTTGAGCGATAAAGCCTAAAACATATCCCGGGTTGTTTTTAAGAAATGCTCTTCCTTATTCTCGCTCATAAGATGAATATTTCAAAAGGAAACAGAGTGTGGGAACAGATGATAAACAGCTTGAAATTTCCCTGAGAAGCATTCGCTCAGATGCACTATTTATTCCGAACACAACCTTACCTCTTGCCATTTCCACTGAAAAGCGTGGCAGACAGGCCGTCCTCCCCGTAAGGTTTGCACAAGGAAGCGTAGCTGGTCACAGAGTTTCCTGAGTCAGAGGCATTGTCTCTGTCAGTGAACTTCAGCTTCTCTGGTGAGGCCAGACGTTGACAGTGGTCCCGCTTGTTGACAGCGACACTCGCTCGAGAAACACCAGTTTTGCTCGATGGCGGCGAGGACGTGTCATTCCCAGAATCGTAATCGTGTGGAGCGTCAGTCTGGCTCAATAAATGGTGAGACCCTTTTCCTTGTAAGAGCTCGCTTCCAGGTTTTGATGACAAAATCTGTAAACAGACAAATAGACTACAGCTTAAAACCAAGCGTGTGTTGAAATATGGAACCTGCTACCTGTTTTGATGCACTGTGAATACTCTAGCACAAAGGCACATATTCCCTTGAAAACACAGAGAAGAGATTTCTTTTTTTTTTTTTTTTCTCGGGACAGAAAACTTTGAAAGATAAAGACATCATGCAAATTTGAAGCATGCGATTAACCTTAAAAGAAAGTCTGAACTCAACTAAAGTCAAAGAAGTCAACAAAAAAACAAATTTAGAAGAAATAAGTCTAAACTAAAACAATTATATGAAAGGAACAACAAAAGAGCAGAGAAGAAAGAAAAACTATGCGTTGAAAGATCTACCGGCTCTAACTCGAGTGAAGAGAAAAAGAGTAAACAATAGCCCCATTGAAAAGCCTCATTTAAAGAACATTGAACAAACATCACAAAAATGGGTATTATGTAAAAATGAAAAGGATTGCAGACAAAGAGAGATCCCATCAGTCTAACTAAGAAAGCCCTCAGAACAGGACAGATGACTGTGCTCTTTCTCCTGTAAGAAGTAAATAATTAGCCTGCACCGACCTACAAGTAAATCCCTAAATCTGCGGATAGCATCGACTTACCAATCAAGATTTCCTCCTTAAGTAGGTAAGGTGTAAGAAAAAGGGAAGAGCGGGCAACATAAGTGCATCATTAGAGTCGTAAATTGCAAGAAAAAGACAATAACCCTCTCTTCAAACCCAGAGCCAGATAGACTTTTATTGGCATGTTCCTTTTTCTTTCCTTAATGGTGCATTGTTTTAGAGTTTTTCCGGAGCGAGAAGTCCCCGAGTACTTTAGGTGTGTGCTTGTATGTGAGTTTAAGGACTGCACACAGAATTTAGAAAAGTTTTTTTTTTTTTCTGTAAACATCCACAGATGGAAAAAGATACAGGCCCTCCAAGGACCACAGTTGACTGATCTTATTAAAATTATGATCTCTCTTTACTTATTGATTACGAGAAACTCAAACTTTAATCCAGTCTGTCCTCCCGAAGGTTTTCCTATTATCTAGTCTAAAGTCGACACAACAGACCAGCCCTGAGGGAAATTTAAACAAATCTTTACCGGTCGCATCTGCACACAATCTGTGCATACACAGGAGTAAAAGATTTCACTATCAGAGAGACAAATCTTAAACAGACACATTCTTCAATGTCACCTCGAGATATTTTGACAAGGCTGCCTGCTTCAAATAAACATTTCATCTCTGTCTTGGTATTTTTGCAAATGTTTTTTGTGTGCTGTCTTTTGTTGCTGCATCGATTCTTATGCTTCCACCACAAAACAAATTCACCAATACACCACTTATATGTATACAAGAGGTTGACATATGTTATAATCAACCACATTCATGTAGATTATTCATATTTATGAGGGTTTTTTTTCTGTTCAGTTACTGTATGACATACCTACCTTTCCCTTTATGGATTGCTTTTTTAGGAAAGAAATATTAAGCAAAGAAAAATACTGCATTACTTTTGAAATGATGTACTTTTATTAAACCAAATCGAAGCCCATAAATAAATGCAAGCACCAATGAATAACACTGATACAATAGGTCTACCCCTCAGTAACCAACTATGAAGTCCTGCTAAAATACTATGGGATATTGAATGCCAGGCGTGATTCAATCTATGGATTAATTTATTGAATTTCAATTAAAACCCTGTGGTGTGTAATTAAAAACACCCGTCTGTGCAATTAGCATAATTTAATGATTGCTGGAGAGAAATTCAATATATTTTATGCTCCAATAAGCATGAGACAATGAGTTTAAGGACATAGCTGCATTTATGAGGCTCTTTGGGGAGAATATGGCTTTAAAAAAAAAAAAAATCAACTCGTAATAAACAGCACAATTTTAAAATTCAAGGTCGGTCTTCTGGAAGTTGCCAATCACACTTTTAAGATGTTTGTTTTCTCTTGGTTTCATTTCAGCTTCAAGTCACGTCTGAAATCTGAACAATTGAAACTGTCTGCTGGAAATATAACATAAAACAGATGCAATGACCGGAGGGGACTGAGAAGAGCCAAAGTGAAAATTATTTTTTGTCGCTTCAGTATCATATGAAGGCTCCAGGCTCCTTCAAGAATACTAGTATGCGAGTATTTAGAGGTCACAGACAAAATAAGATATTTTTAAAAAACATACTCTGTATGCGCAGCAGGACAAGATATACCTCAGTCTTATTCACTGTTTTAACAACAAGGGTTTCAGTAGGTCAGTCTATGAAAGTAAATACAATTAGCTTGGCATAAACTAAAATCTTGTCACCTGCTTTTGTGGTTTTGTTTAGGTCCAAAGGGGAATGAAAATGCTAATAATTCCTAATTATAAAGTTATTTTAAGTGTTAATTGTTCATTTTAGTCTCCTGCTTCAACCCAGGCTATGTACTGCTTATGTTGATACTAGACAAGTACATAATATTCATCCACACTGTTTTCCAAAACAGAAAGCAGTTTGCCATTTATGTAGCATGGCATGAACCAACGGTTTATGTCCCATTTCAAACTGTCCCTAACCTTTAAAGCACTACGTGGTAACTTGGCTCAACTGCAGTCATTAGACAATGAACAAGTATGTGCTGCCTGCTGCTGGCAGATCACAGTTTAGAAAAAAAACCATGTTTTTGTAATTTCTGTTTATTATAAACAAAAAATGTCTCACTTCCTATCACAACACTACAGTTTTGAACCAGTGTATTATCCAGTACAGTAGGAGTCCTACAAAGATCAAATTTAAAAGTGAAGACATCTAGTGTGTCAAGTGTTTGACTTGCCTAACATTGAAGCGTAACTGCACCCAGTCTAATAAACTGCATGGCCCTGCCAACTAGTGGTGACAACATGCTTTTTCCTCACCCCTGGGCAGCAGTGACATCTGTATGTACCATGATGTTGGGTGTGGTCAGAGGTTAAAGAGACTTATATCTTTTAACCTATACATGCCAGTAAAACTACACTTCCTCTTTCAAAAATCTAGTAAAATAATCTAAACTAAATTATTTAACCGTACTATACTATAGTTGAGAAGTGCTCTTTTTGTAGATATAATTCATTAAAAAACACTGACACTGCACATTCATTCACATCGTCAGTGAGTATAATTTAGGGCTGGTATACTGTACTGTACATATAATAACAATAAGATGATACACAGGTGTACTCAGTGCTAGTGCTAGGGCTGTGCAAAGTCATAAAGTCTAATATTTGCATTTAAAAATGACCCATTATATCTTGATAAAAGGAAAAATAAGCTAAAAAAAACTCTACTCACATTGCTTTGTTCAAAATTGTTTTGTTGTTTGGAGTCCTTTCTACCAAGCATGTTACATATTTAATGGTGTGGGTTTTTAAAACAGAAAAACAAGAACTTACTGCAAAATGAGGAATTACAAAATTGAGCTCAGAGTCAGGCCATGTACAGTTTATTTAATATTGAAAGATTGCCCCTTACAGGGTAGCTAAATGGGTTTAGACATAATTTCCAAAAAAAGATTCTATTTTGGCTGAATGGCAATTGCAAGAGCTTTTATCCAATAACCAGGATGTGAAATGTGTATCTTAATCGTGAGCTGATGAAGAAAGATGTCTTTATTGAAAAGAAAATGTCCAAACCCAAGTGCCTCACTGCAGGTATTACTGTATATTTTGACTGACATAAAGCTGTTTTACATGGCCATAACTGAGAAACCAAACTGAACCTTTGGCAGCATTGTTAGAGTCCCAAAGAGTACTTACGGTGCCGGTTGAGAGGATGGAGCGATATTTTGGAGCCATTTTACACACTGATTTGGTTGGAGGTCTCCACTTCATGTCCGTGCGGTCCAGCACTCCATTTGTTTCCCCTCTTACAGCTGCCAGGTCTCCTAACGCCTGATGTACCACAGATTTCTGCAGATGGTGTCTGTGGCAAAATTCTGAATTTAGTTTTCATGACACAGCATCATGACATAAAAGCTTCTGCTCTATTACACACAATACAGCACTTCAGAGAATAAAAAAACTAGTATTCATGGATATTTGATGTCACTGAGTCATTTGAATTTATATCAGCAAAATCATTTTGCACTAACTTCCCTAAAAATGAATTGTGATCTGTTTTGTAAACATAGAAAAATTTGTAAAGGGGATGGTTTCTTAAATTTTATTCAAGCTGGGAAGATCCGCTGATGAGGGATCATACCTCAGCTGTATACTTGAGTTAGACTGAATGTAGTTTGTCTCTTAAAGCTCAATATTCCTTGATTTTAACTGTGATAATATCCTACACAAACTCTCCGTAATGAGTGAGTGATAAAGAGCTCTAGACATATTTGGTCATCAGGACATGTTTTGATATATCAGGATATGATTTGAATCCTAAAATTGGACCTAATTTTTGCTTGCCAATATCTGTATGATAAATTGAGTAAGTTCAAACTGAAGTGAATATTACCTCATGTGTCAAAGTTCACTAACTGAGCTGTGCCTGAATGCCGTTCTGACTCTAAATATAATATCCTGCATTCAGCAGCATCCAATGAATGACCAGTGGAAGTATCCAATTATTCCAATAGCTGCCAGAAATGCTATCAGCCCTGTTCAGTATAATCCATAAAAGCTGTCAAGAACAACATCTTTCATATTATCACATGGCCAAGATTGTGCAATATGTCATCATAATTTAATGCATCGATCCGTGGAGTGAATTTGGGGGCATTTCCTGTGAAGCTGTGATAAGAGCTGGTCATGCCTGAGATCAGGAAGTCACCTCTGCCTTATCAGTCATCGCTGTGATGTGACCAAGAACTCAGCAGACACCTCGGCCTGATAAGATAAAGTGAGGATCAGGGGGCAGACGGGGGAGGGGGGGGGGGGGGGGGGGGGGTGGATGGGTTCCTACCTGTCCTCTGTGGAAGATTGGCAGGAGGAACTGTCTGACTCTGACCTCCGATAGCGTCGTCTCCGACGTGAGTGAGTCCGGGAACTGGAGGTGATGAGGAGAGCAGAAGAGGAAAACACTCAAGTGGATAAGGAGCCAAAAGCACTAGTGCCACAACTTGATTTACAGCCAGTCGATTGACAGAAATTACTTAGGAGCAATTTTTAAAATTAAATATAGCCGCAAGCAGCAATTTGTGGGTTCAGACCTTTTTGCGCTCAACAGAAGGAAGCAGCTCAATCAGCCAAAATAAAAGCAACGAGAAGCAACGAGTGTGTTTCAGGCTTCACAAAGGTGAGCAAAGTCACTTCAGCTAGTTTAATTCTGTTTAAAGAAGGAGTGAGACCAATGACATCTGTTTTCATCTGTTATCTGTTTTTATTACTGTTGTAAATTGAATACATTTGGGCTTTGGACTGTTAGTCTGACAAAACAAGATATGTGAAGCCAGCTTGGGTTCTGAGAAATTGTGGGAAGCATTTTTGACCATTTGTTGGTAGTTTTGGCCATAAAGTAGAAACAAAGATCTGGTAACACGCCAACATGGCTACAACAAAGTTGTTCGGGGTAAGAAACAGTCATACAATCAGACAGGTTGTAAACAAGCCAACAGATCTTAAATAACTTTTATTTAATGGTAAAACCCAAAAGTGAGCTCACCGGTACTGCCTGTAATAAGCCGTCATTGCACAGGAAAACTGTGTGTGTACAACTATGGAAAGTATGATAGGTCAAGATTGAACCAAGAAGTTGGTCTGTTTACTGTTACGGAGAATTACAACGGACAGTTTAGGTAATAAGTTTAAAGTATTCATGACAAAATAAGCAACAGCAATATTCTAACGGATACATTCATTGAAAATTAAAATAATCATTAGTTTCAACCCAAAAGAGCACATATTGTATGCAATGTTGGTGACATTTCCAAGTATTTGGGTCTTGTTTTCTGACCATTATTCTTATTTGAGCTGAACTGTATGAAAATATAAGTATGTGTATGTGAAAGTATTTCTTTCCACTGTTGCATCTTCACCTCTCTCTGTTAAGGTGTTGCATCAGTTATCCACGTTTTGGCACTGTTTCCAAATACATTTACACAGATCAGATTACACGATTTGGATCACTTGATGGATATGAACCGTCTTTCAACAAGACTGGGTCAAAACCTAGTATATGCCTGGACTATGTACGAAACGCTAGAGGGCTTTTTATTTGAAACGATGGATACAGGAAGTGGCGACGCTCGGCTGACTGATGAAGCCAATGGTGTAACTTTATCACTCAGGGACAGGCTTTCGCGTTTGTAGGGCTGGCCTGCTGCGATCCAGCCAAAAATAGGAGAGCACATCAGAGAAGGTGAAAGTACAAAGGAACAGCAAAGACATGAAAGCGCGAAGTGATCTGAACAAAGGAGGAGAGAGCTGTACTGAGCCGGAAAGCAGAGGTTTCTGTTGAAGTAAGCAGCAACTGAACTTGGCTCTGTGCTTACACACAACAGCCCGCTCATCCAAAGTCGAATTATAAAACGTTGCAAGATCACAGCATGAAATTGGTTTCTCTTACCCTCTCTCACCCCCTTTTTTTTCTCTTTGTGGCTCAAGCTTTCAATCTGCTTTCCTCTTTACGAGGGTTTTTTCACGCTTTGCCAAAAAAAAAAAAAAAAAAAAAAAGCTGCACATTTGTGTATTCACCCATCGTGCCCTACATGAGAGCGGTTTGGAGGATCCTCTTTCTTTCTTCCTCAGCAATGAGTGTTCTGAAAAGGGTGGATGGGCTTATAACATGGGGGAGGAAGAAGGGGTACTGCAGGGGGTTAAAAAAGTTGTGTAGGATTTGGAATGT
This sequence comes from Scomberomorus guttatus, assembly GCA_038419695.1. Lineage (NCBI taxonomy): Eukaryota > Metazoa > Chordata > Actinopteri > Scombriformes > Scombridae > Scomberomorus > Scomberomorus guttatus. The sequence goes on along the minus strand of CM076450.1, from coordinate 28,302,445 downwards.
ACATGATCCTGATGCAACAATCACAGACTGACCTTTTCTTGTGCTTGCGCTCATCCTTCCTCTTATGTTTTAAACTTGAAGAGCTGGTGGGATGAAAGAAAATAGAATCATGAGCGAGGAGTATTAAGACTGACAAAGCCTGCACAGACACCCCGCTTTCTTGCTGATACATAGAGGGTATTGGCTTTTATGGTGGAAATTCAACAATCTTATGGAAAGCAGGTGCTAAATGTTACACCACATTTATGACAGATATGCATCCAGGTGAGAACTGTTTGCCTTTGAAGTTTCTTTGAACTTTTAATTAAATATTTGAACCTTTAGAAATGACAGATACACAGTCAGAAGACATGCTGAAATTATGCATAAAGTAATCACATACATACCTGTGTTTTGACTTTTTGGAGGTATACCTGGAATTAAAAAAAAGAAAGCTGTACTTAGTCACCTAAATATAAATGTTATTCCATAAACAATATATTTATCATGTATAGTAAACAAGAACTACCTATGCCGCTTGCTTTTCTTGGAGCTCTTCTTCTTCTTCTTTTTCTTCTTCCTCAGTGGTGAGAGGCTACGGGAAGGAGACCTAAAGCGAGGGGACAAATAAATATGAGCTCTCGAGAGTACCGAACATCCTCCTGTACAGATGCAAACATCACCGAAGGTGTCCAGCAATACACCTCCTCACAAAGAGTCATCTCATTTTGGGAACTGACCTTCTCCTTTTCCTCTTCCGTTCGGACTTTCTCTTCTTCTTCTTCCCCTTGGGCCGAGGAGAGAGTTCCTCATCAAAGGAGGGCCTGCAAGCAGAGATAGAGCAGAGGGGACACTTCTGTATTCATTCCAGGAATGGGATGTGAAATGTCAAATCTCAGCAGTGAGGTAATAACATTTTTAGACATGAGTTATAGTTTCTGAATCTCAATATTTGGACTTTTGGACTTACATATTGAGTCTGCTGTTACTTAAAGTGTTACACCCGAGAGTTCATCCAAATGATTTTTTTTTCTCACTTACCTGCAGTGATTTCTAGACATGTTTTGTTTTATTTGTCCAGGTTTTCAGAAATCTTTCACTGTGTTAATTTGCTTTTCTTCATATATAGCATATAGTAAATGAGCATATACACAGTATGTATATTATTGAGGTAGAGATAATAAATATGCCCATCTGGGCTTTTTTCTTCTCCCTGTGCATGAATTTTTAAATGTTATTTGTGTGTCTTTGTTGGATTTTAACCTGTGCAAATAAACTGAAACTCAGTTGGCGTCGAGGGAGATGCTGAGGAAATCAAAACCTGAGCAAATAAAACTTTGGGTTGCTTAACGTAATCCCCGGTTCTTTGATAACAGAGTGAAGTGTTTCACTATGGGGAATTGTCTCAGCATAACCAACTATGGAAGCTCCAATGACACCATATCTGTCAGTGACAGACAGGTCGAACTGTGCCTCATATTGCTGCAGTCGACCAACCCCTCCCAAATCATTCTAGACCGGTTTCTTTCCCTGTTCCCTGTGTTTCACTATGGGAAATATAGACCTCTCCTGTATTGCATAAGTCTCCTGAAGCCATAAACAATGTTGAGCCGGGTAGTGATTATCACACGGACCCTGGCATGTTTGTCTCTAACACTGCTTGTGCCAAGGATGGCCCCAAGACATCCAGTCTGTAAAACCTTACAAAAGTATGAGGACACAAATGTCCTGTACTGAAACTCCCTGGAACAGGGCCCATGAAGCGGCCTTGTGGAATGAGCCCTTAAACCTTGGGGGGGATGCAAACCCTTACATCTATATGCCAGAGATATAGCTTCCACTGGGACAGCCTCTTGCAGGACAATGGCTTGCCTTTATGGGGAGTGGCCCAGGACACAAACAGCTGATCTTCTCTCCTGAACCCTGCTATCCTCACATACACATGCAGAGCCCACACTGGGCATAATGTGTTAAGAGTTTGCTCTTCCACTGAGGAGAATGGAGGTGGATGAAAAGCCAAAAGCTCTGCTGTGGAACACCTGTAGGCTGACTCCACCACCGTGGACACAAAGGCCGAGTTGGGCAGCAGGCAGACCTTGGTGAGCTCTGGGGCAAACTGCAAGCAGGAAGGGACAAAGTCTCAGTACATTTTAATGGTAGAAAAGGCCTTCTCCTTATCTACTAATTCTTGCAGGAAACACAGCAGGTCGACCACCAACACTGAAATGGAATGGTGTGCCTCAAGTCGCACCACTCCTCAAAAAGCTGCCACTTCCCACTGTAAAGACAGCGAGTGGAGGAGGCCCCTTGCACTCTGAATGGTGTCAATGACCTGCACAGGCAGGCCTACAGCGTTCAGGTTCCAACTCTCACGGGCCAAGCCCAGAGCGCTATGTGGTCTGGTAGACCTGGGACGGAAGATGCCTGTGTATGGGGAGAGGCCACGGCTCGCCTGCCAGAAGCTTTATTATTTCCACTACCTAATGCTTGGATGAACACCGCAGTGCTATCAGGATTAGCAACAAGCCCTGCTCCCTCACCCTGACTAGAGTGGGGGAGATCAGGTTAAGAGGGGGGAATGCATAGAGCAGCATGTTTGGCCATAGGTGGGCCAGAGCATCCACACCCAGAGGTGCATTTACATCGGAGAGAGAAAAACAGCGGACACTGAGCATTTTTCTTTGAGGTGAAGAGATCTATGGCTGTCTGGCCATATTTCTGCCAAATTTGCTCCACCACCTGCGGGTGGTGACTCCACTCTCCGTACAGCCAGCCTCAAGCCCCAGGTGCCATTCACTGCTCTGCCCAACATAGTCACCCCTCACCCTGACAGTGACGCATCCATTGTCATGGTTACCCTGATGACTCCGCCCCCAGTGGGACACCTGACGCAAGAGCCATCAAGACCCTCCATGGGCGGGGAGAGCCACCATGCACACCGGTGTTATTTTCACCTTGTGGCTAAGGTGACAGCGTGGGCACAGGTGCAATGCTGCAACCCAGCGCTGAAAATCCCTCATCATTAGAAGCCCCAGATGTACAACAGATATTACTGAAGCCATGAGGATGAGCAAGCGCATGCATAGTCTGAACGATACAGCTTTTCCCAGCTGGAAGAGGGAGAGACACTGTGTGAGAGACGCTAATCTCCCCTCTGATAGCGTGATGCGATAAGAGAGGCAAACCAATTGCCTGGACAGATTGAAGAACAGAGCATTTTGTGTGTTAACATCCTGAACGTGTATTTTCGTAGGTGCCTGTTTAACACACAGAGGTCTAAAATGGGGCAAAAGGATGAGCTCCCTTTCTTCGAATCAGGAAGTAACAGGAGTAAAAACCTTGTTGAGCTTCCTCGCTCGGGACGGCTCTGATCACTTGTTTGTTTAACAGGGATGCTATTTCGTCCTCTGGAACTCATGGAGAATCCCCCCTGGCCACTGAGACTACCACACCATTGAATCTGGGTGGTTTCATAGTGAACTGTAGTTTGTATCCCTGAGAAATAGTGGACAAAACCTGCGGGTAAACTGCGCATGTGCGCCACTGGTCTGCCAGGGCAGGAAGTGGACCCTTGTAGTCGCACTGCAGTGACATCACCTCTGGGACTTGGAGGGAGTGGTCTAGCCTTGGAGGAGCATGAGCTCCGTCTGTGGGGATTAAGGGGGTTGTTTTTATTTTGTTTTTGGGGAGGCATCCCCTGGCTGCGAGAGTGCATGCTTTATTTCTGTTATTTCTGAACAAGGTGGAAGTGCTTGGTGACACTGTGTTACCGTCCAGCTCAATGTGGCTCGCGGCTGATGGGTGCTGGTTGTGGCTTTCAGGGTGGCTCATGACAGGCGTGGGTCCTGATTATTGGCCACTGCCACTCTCAGCCTCCTTTCCAGGATCTTTTCTGGCATCTAGCACAGTGGGAACATGACTGGGCATCAGCCAGCAATGCTTGAGCCTACAGCACCCATGCAAGCTATGCACATGGGATGAGGGTCCTTGCCCGAGATGGACACCTCGCACGACGTGGGGCACAGCTTCATTAATCTTCAGTTCCAACCTTTTGGCAGGAGCAGCAGCCAAAACATGGCCACCAGAAAGGAAGAAAATTGTATAAATATTTAGCTGCACTAGACATGCTGCAATTCGTTAGGTCAGTAGCGCTAGCACACAGGGTTTAGCCTGAGCTTACTGCAAGAGTCTGCTCGTCGTGACATGTTAGCTGAACTCTGGGTATTTGGCAACAGCAACACTGGTAAGCAAACACAGGGTAGCCAGATGAACAGCTCGCCTTGACATGGACACTGCTCCGAATTACCTGTGTAATGGAAAGTACACTTCTTGCGAAGGACTTACTTAGCAAATCCAGACTGAAGCCGGGAACTGTGTTCGGCAACATAGTCCTTAACGGGTCGTCTGTGTACTGCTGAGCAGATATCCAAGCTAGCCTAGATGAGCTGAGAGAGCTTTGTATAGTTTCTTCATGGGAAGAAAGCGAGAATGATCTGAGAGGGGTTGGATGACAGTGGTAATATAAGGGGGTGTGCTACGAGCACAGTTTGTCACTGACAGACGTGGTGTCATTCCATAGTTGGTCACGCCGCTGCGATTCTTAAGTGAAACACCAAACAACGTTAGAAAAAGAACCACAAGTATCTGCATGGCAATTTGGGTGAACTGACCCTTTAATTTGAGACATCCTGTTAACAGTTTCAAAATGGTGAGTGAGCACTTCAAATAATCACAGCAGTGCAAAGAACTCCAAAAGATTCTATTAATAGCTACATTAATACATTATTTATGTGAGAACTTGCACAGAAACACTTATGATGATATAACAGAGCTGTTGCTTACTGTTTTCTCTGTGCATTTCATGCACAGTAAGTGTGAAACTCACTCTATAATAAAGTCCGCAGAGCCTGTGAAAATCCACAGCAAATATTTGTGGAATTGGTTCCAAAAGTTTAGACGTTTTGCAAGTCTGAACCAGGACTCCAGAGTTCAAATATACAAATATTTTTTATAGAACCTAATAGGTTGGAGTTCCTACTTGCTCAGAAAGCTACAAAATACTACCAAAAATATATTCTTTGGGAGTTTGCTGTAATTTTTTATTCTTTACAGACAAATACCCCAAACAGAATGGGTGGGGTAAAATAATCCTCATGATTCATCATTGGCATCGCATAACTGCACATAAATACTTCCTGATTCCCTCTCACAACAATCATAAACAAGATTATCTGTGAGCCGAATGTCCCATATGAGATGATCCCATCACAACAGGATGATGAAATCCTCTCCAGACTGGTATAAAGCGGAATACTGATCGCATGCCAGTGTGCTTCACTGAAGTCAAGACTGATGGCGACATGGCTGCACTCATAAGGGGAGATAGATGTTTGTTGCATCCCGTGGACTGTCAGTGCCCAAATCTGACTTCACAGCAGTCTTCTATGTTGGGTTGCCCATTACCCTTTTTACTCCCTTTCTTACTGTTTCACACTCTAACATACATATAACACAGTAGGACACAGTTTAACACTTCAGCAAAGTAAAGGCTTTCATATAATGTGATGAACCATAGTTTCTCAGCAGCAATGCCTGATCACTCTCATAAATGTGTAGTTTTTTTTACAAGGAATTTGTTATTTATGCCCTTGATATTGCAACATATAACTTATCAACAAGGTACATGTTGGAGAGCAGAATTCTTAATCATAGTTATTAATTATTAAAGCAAATGAGTCTTTCAAATAACATGCACACAAGTTGTAATGCAGGGCTTCAGTTAAAAATTCCTATTCATGGGGCGCCCCCGTGGGTTTGGGATTCAGACTCTGACCATGAACCACAACGTCTACAGCTCGGTTCTGTCCAAAGACGGTTGTTGTATCTCTCTCACCCTTGTGTCCTGTCATGACTGTAATACAGGCATAAAAATGTCCCCCTGAAAATACCTGTTATTCACCAAACAGAACCTTAAAATTACTCAAGTGATGTCGCTTGATTATACAACTGTTTTCACAGTCTGAGAAGTGCTCTTCATGACCAGAAAAACTTTCAAGGAGTGCTACTCGCTGTGTACTAACTGGTAAATTGAGTTCCCACCGGTGAAGCTTAAACAGTTGAAATGCATTTTCATGATGACACTGATGCTAGCCTGAAATATTCCAGTCTTCCAACTACTCTTCTCTGAAAGTGTGAATTTGTCATTATAAAGAAAAGGAACGTGTCAGATTCCATCTGTTGACCAGCTTGATTGCTGTCCAGAGGTTCACTTCATTTGCTTGCTGAAAATGACTGATGTGGAAATGGAGATGAAGGCCTTTGAAGCACCACAAGCTCATTGAGTGGGCCTTTCAAGTACAGACTGACTGAAATTCATAAGAAGCAAAGGCAGGAGCGTGCATGTGGGGCGATATAGACTAAAGCAGAGATGTGCAAGAAGATGCTGTTGACTGCAATTCATTTGGGCAGCTTCACCGTGGCTTTGATAATGATGTGGAAAATAACCTTTTTTGGGAAAACTAGAAAGCGTGTCTGGTGTAGGTTGACTCAGAATTGATGTGAATTTTATGGAGGAGTGATGGAGTATTTACACCATTAATGGCAGGCTAGTAAATAAAGGAGAAGAGTGAGCTGGCAGGAGACATGAGGCACTTTCTTATTACACCAACATGCCCATTTACTCTCGCACAGACAGAGAAATATATGGGTACATGCAGACACACTGCCCTGTTATATGAATCAAGAACTGTAGCTGATGATGACTGATGTTTCTGTCCACAGGATGTCATTTTCAGTCAACACAGAGGACGTAGTTAAAGCGGCTAGGAGCAGTTATCTTTGGGTTTATTGTTACAATCAAAGTAAAATGTTACTTGTGATATGTAATGTTTTTTTTTTTTTTACTTGACTCTTGGATCTTCTCAACTCATTTCCCCAAATCATGGGGGGATTTGGGCTCTGGTACAGTTAGATGACCTTCCCAACATTAGTTCTTCTGTACCTACAAAAGCTCCAATTCAGGGCTGTATCTATTGATTATTGTCTTTATCTATTACTCTGATGATTATTTTTTTTAATTGTTCGATTAAACGTTTAGTCTAGAAAATGTCAGAAACTAGTAAAATATATTAATCACAAGGTCCCAGAGCCCAAGGTGATGTCCTCACATTTCTTGTTTTATCTGACCAAGAGACCAAAGCCCAAAGACATTCAGTTTATTATCATAGAAAACTAAGACAATTAGCAAGTATTCACAGTTGAGAATCTGTAACCACTGAATTTGTGGTGTTTTTTCTTATGAATGACTTAAAAAACAACAATCAATTTATCAAAATTGTTTCCTATTTTCTGTTGACTGACTATATGATTAAGCAACTAATTGTTTCCATTCTACTCTAATTCCAACCATGGAAACAAGCATATAAAAGAGCAACACTAGTCTTTTGAATCGCTGGGCTAAATTTGAGATTCTAGGCTACAACAAAAGCACTTTGAAGTGGAATCAACTGAAAAATAGATAAATCATTTTTGCCATTTGAGACAAAAAAGAAAACCAAAACCGTTTTAGAATAATATAAAAAAGCAAAACTGGAAATGTGTTTTTAAGATAATGAATTTTGCACTTTAAATGCTTTTGTAGGACTTTTCTCCTTAAAACTATTCCTGACTTTGTAATTAAGAATCATTAGACCTTATTTATTATTTTTTTATTTATTTATTGACACCTTATCAAGACATGCCATCAATTATTTTGCTAATATTTGTCAAACACTGAAGACAAAGCTCTGCTTTTGTAAACTAATTGTCTGAAAACATCAAGCATTAGCTTATATTTGAACAGCACAGACTTAAGCTTAATTTAGCTCTGGTTAGAACATATCAAAATGTCTACAAGTAGTAACTGCATAAGACACATTGTTAAACACTTGCTTACTGGAGGATAATCGTTTAATTTATGCGTCAAATTCAATGAAATGTACCTCCACGTTACACAAACAGCAGGTCACGCACACAGGTGAGTGTCCAGGACTCATTCAGACATTGACAAACTGCACTTCTTCTTGATATATGCGAGCACAGAGCTCTGGAGACTATGTGCCTGTTTCATTGGATGCAGAAGACTGTCTTGCTATAATAAATGGCCCTGCTTGGTGTAGTCGGCAGTTTGGGAGCATTAGGAACTGAAATGCATTAGGGCTGATTAGACAGACCAAGCCCAAGTACCCTCTCCTGGTAATGAGAACACTTTGTCACTCATTAACACCTCTACTATTCTGGCTTTGTAGTAAGAGAGCACAAGGCAAGCATTTGCATTTTTTTTTTTTTTGACAGCAGAAACAGTTTCTTTTGATGAGGTGGAGAGAATGAAAGGGAGAATGAGAGAGCAGTCAATTGCTAGCTACACTGGGAATGGTGATTGTGCGAAACAATAGTGTATGAAAAAAGGGATTTGGGGACATCTGATGAGAATATGCTCAATGCTGAATGCAGCCTGTTTTCCTGAAGAGCATGTTGCTTTTTTCTCAGGCTGCATTCACGCATGAATACCATAAATGAATACATGTAACTACATCCTAGATATGCCATTATATTAAAAAATATATCACTTGCTTGGTGACAAAATTGTCAGGCACTGTATTGTGCTGCATTTATTTATATGTATTTATAGGCAGCGTATTGTGTTTAGTACAGTTGTGATCAGGTAGATTTTTCTAGTGAACCAGGTTTGGTTTACTCTCTCAGACTCGCTGTAGCTAACTTACTCTACAGAAAGCCAACGTCAGTGGCTTGTGGTTTCATGTTATAATTAACATTGGTTGCTCTGCTAAATTGGGCTGCTGCTGTCCAATTAGCAAGATAACAATCCGCAGAACAAATGTCTCTCTCAGTGGAGGTAACTCTTCTCAGGCGGCAGCTTGCAGTGCAGCCTGTCCTCACAAGAAAAATGACAGTATAGGTCTAAAATTCAGCCGTCAAAAATGACCTATAGTTATGTTTACACCATCTAGCGGCCATAGTAATTAAGACCCAGGGAAGGTGGTTTTGCCTTATTAGGAGGAGGTGGGTTGGGTGGGTGGCTAGATGGTTAAATGGCAAAAAGGGGACTTTGCTGTAGATGGTGTAAACGTAACTACAGGTCATTTTTGCCCGCCTGAATTTTAGAACTATACTGTCATTTTTGTGTTGTGTTCATGTGTTGTATAATGCTTTGTAATTCAGACAAAGAATTTGGAAATGAATCTACCTCATTAGCCACTTTTTACTTTTATTTTTAAATGGTGTGTCCTCTCAGTCCCTCCTCTTCTCTGCTGACGTTGTGGTCAAAGGTATTGATAAACAGGTACCTGGTGGTGTTTATTACTTATGACTATCAGATACTCTAAGTGTCTTAGACCAACTTCTTCAATGTGATTCTCTTAGTGAATAATATACGTGGTTGGACCCAAAAAATTCCCGGAAGCCATCAATAGCACAGGAGTAGGGTGTAGTTTTCAGATTTGCTGCTAGCGTATGTCTACAAGTTGGTGAAACTAAAATTGGGGCTGAAAGGAGGAGGTTCTCCACCGTGGAAGAAATCCAGGAAGAATCGCAGGAGACTCTGAGTCTGGGCACGGTGACAAAAGATGACTATAGGAAATGTTTCCAGGAATGGGAGAAGCACTGAGACAAGTGTATCACATCTCAAGGAGAGTACTTGAAGGGGATTAGAAAGGTACTGCTGAAGACTGATTTATAATGACAATTAACAATATTTAACATTTCCAAGAATTTGAGTCCCCCCTCGTAAATCGTAAGCTTTCAGTATTTCTCAATATGTAGTCAATGATATTTTATTTTGACCACTTGGATGGTAGTTTGGGTTTATCATTGTTTGGCAATAGCCTGTATAAAAAAAATAATTTCCTCATTGATTTCAATGAGACCACTGCATTGGCACAGTGGGCTATTTGGCGATAAAGTTGAACCAGCTCAACATTATCCTGGTTGGACAATCACATTTGTTCAATGACACATTATTAGTAAATTAATTTCTAGTGTGAACAATGTAATTCTATTGTTTACTACACAATCATGCAGATGGCAGACAAAGATTGATACCATGAAAATTTGCCGGAGTTGTAAAGTCCTGTGTCGTAGCATTATAAACTGCTGTGCAGTGTTTTGGCATCTGGGAGGCCTTCAGACTCATGGATGTGTTACTCAAACTGGACATTATGGGTCGTACTTAATTGTCTCACAGGTACATGAAGCAAAACTTTCTTCCTCCAACGCAGCCCCCGGTGTTTTTTCTTTCAGTCTGAATGCAGCTTTAGTGTTAAAGGTGCACTTTGCAAGATTTGCATGTAAAAACACAAATGCCTCACACTGTAAGTCTAAATCTCACAGAAGGGCTCAGGTAGAGTAAAGGTAGGTATTCCTATAGTGTCTCTGCCAACATCAGAAGAGATAAATACACTTTGCAACATAATAAGACAGCAAAGCCTGAGTATTAATGAGTAAGGTGATTATTTAAACCGTCATCTAGTAAATAAAGTGATAAAGAGACGAGATATGTTGTCTCATTTTGGCATCCTTACTTAGGAATAAAATCTGGTAAAACATAAGCATGCTGTTTACACTTTACTGACGTCATCTGTGATTCCTCAGTACTTAAGTTTCAAATGACTTTATATATTTCAGAGCCATTTGGAGCTGCTGAAAAGAGAAGTCCTCTAGTGTAGATTCCAGTCAAGGAAAAAGTTCTCAGTTTCAAGGATAAGAAACACCATAAATCTTTCTCACCATGCTGTTTCTGTCAGATGTCTTTTTTTGCACGAACAAACCAGAAAAATGATAATCAGAAGCCTGCATGCCTGCGTTTTCTGTGAGCTTGCTGCTAAATTAAAAAACAAAGTGAAGCAGCCGTTGGGTAATGTTCATCCAAAGAGATGTGATTCATGTTTATGATCCTCTCAAACACTTCAGATGCGCCTTCAGTCGTGTTTTACATATCACTGGCTGCTTCCCTGCCGTGTAACTGCAAAGGCTTTGAAGGTGTCAGATTAATTAAGGTTTCTTCAACAACAATAACAAAAAAAAACAAAAAAATGCCTGAAATGCTTTTTCTCACCTCAGAATAAGAAGAAGAAAACTATTCTCAGCGTGTGAAGGAGTTTTGGTTCAAGGTGTTGGTGAAAGAGAGGATCTGAATGACAAAGTGTGGAATTCCTTGATTTGATTCTGTAATTTATTCTTTATTTTCGTTGTAAATTGTTACATTTTTTTAAAATGTCTGCAACCTTGTTAATGCTGCTGCCTGTCTTGGCCAGGACACTCTTGTAAAAGAGACTTTTAATCTCAATGAGACTTTTCCTGGTTAAATAAAGGTTACATAAAATAAAATAAATCTTTGTATTCCCCCACTGGGTCTGACCTGATAAGACTGTTTACATTCCCTCCACCAGAATATAGAGATTAACTCTGTTTTCTCACTGAGAGTCAAGCCCTGAAGGAGTTTTGCTGTACTGTTAAAAGGCTTTATCATCTGCACAGTAGTCTATAAAAATCACCTCCAAAAACAAATAATAAAAAAAAAAAAACAATTCATCATCAGAAACGTTCCACTCTCTGATCTACAATCTTGCAACCTTAAAGGACGTCGATTTCTTGACTTTCTCTTTGCAAAGCTCTCGTTCTTTGAGCTCAGAAAATCTGCTTGATGGTTTTCAAGCGTTGCTGCTGGGCATTTGTGAAGGCATGAAGACTCACTCACCTCCTGACCCTGCGATGACTGTGGTGTTTGCGTCCCTTTCCTTTGATGCAGCCATTTCTGTCCGCGGTGTCCACCCGGGTGTCTGCGTCCACCCCTTTCCTCTCATCAGTCTTGAGCGGCAGGCAGGCTGTTGTCTCTGAGCTGTGAGGAAAGAAAAAAAAGAGAGAGAGAGAAAAAAAAACTGGATTTAGTTTTTGCTCTTGTGCCTTCTCATGAGAACTTTTCTAAGTGATTTTTCTCGTTGTCCACACAGTTAACGCTTCCATCATACAATAGCGAGGAGGATTTAGCATGCTTGGTTAGCCTTATTCCCTCTGGTCTACTGGGTATGTGTTTTATTCCCCTCCATTTCTCCCTGCCAGCAATTCTCTGGGAAAATTGGAGGTCAGCCATTTACCATTCAAATCGAGGTGTCAATTGAAATGTAGTTATTTACATGCTTCAGTTGCCCTGACATTTTAGGAAATGGAGTTTTCTATCTTGTGCTGGGCAGATACAGCCACAGGAGATGCATGGTCATAAGAATAGCTCTCCTTGAATTCCCGATAAACAAGAGCTTATACATTTTTTGCTGTCAACAAAGTAAAATAATAAAGACACAAAAATTATCCACAATGTACACACTGAATGTCATATTTGAGCATATTCTCTGCAGTTTTAAAATGGTGCCAACTGCTTTTTGGCTCCCTAATAATATTGCTATAAGTCAGGTTTTTAGCAATTCACCCACTTCCACCTGAACCTCCCAAAAATCTCCACTGACAGACAAATGCGGCTGCAGAACGAATGACTAAATAAACTGAATGATTAGATGTGAGCACACAGTTCTAGCCCTGCTTATTATCCTCTGTTTTAGTCATGGGAGATTTGAGCGTAATTACACATTCTCCTCTTCTTCGAGTGGTTCCCGTCTGATTGTAATGAGAAGATAATCAGAGCCAGAGATTAGGCCGTCAACGCCGCCTCCTCCTCTTCCCCCAGCGACGAGCAGGCAGGAGCCGTCGCTTTCTATCTTCCTCACCTTCGCTTTCCTCTGCTTCTCTACATAAGAGGGATTGCCCTCGGCAGGGAACCAATAAAAAAAAACAAAACGGCAGACTGGATGCTCCAACATGACCGAGTATTTGAAAGGTGATAGGGCAGATAAAGTCAGCCACTGGTAGGATGATTAGTCTGATAAAGGAGGCTAGGAAGAGGAACCTTTAAATATCCTGGTGCTTTGGCTAATACTTTGCCTGCTGTCGTTGGAGATGCAAATGAAACTCTGCTTATAATGTTTGCTGGATTGCTGTCTGATACTGAAGATGTTTGACAAAGTGAAAAATGACTCATTCCATTACATTAAATTAAAGCTGAATTGTGAATAGAAGGACCATCAGTAGTGTTGTGCTTTTATATTGTTTGTCTTCATCTTATTTTAATTATTGATGGTATTAGTTTATGTAGCAAAGAGAAATGTCACCTAGTCTGGCTGCAGAGCTTTGAATCATCGCCCAAATCTGTTGTGTTGTCTGATTTGTTCAGTGATTCGTTTAGGTTTGGTGTTGTGCTCGTTGACGGCTGTTTCCCTGGTTGGAGAGACAATCAGAGCTTTCTATCGTTTATCGTTTTCTATCGTCTATCATTTAGTGTATATAATGGCCTTTTACCAAACCCTTTTACCAGTGCTACCTGTGTTGTGACACTAGCTACATTCATGGAAAGAAAACAACAGAAACATGGCCACAGAAATGGCGACAAGCGTTGATGAGATTGATGCAGTTGGACGTGGAACATCACTTGTTACTGATTTGTTAGAGTGTCAGGCTGGAAACACCACAGACCTACCAAGCAACCTTTTTATTAATTTATGTTCAATACACAAAAATGGACACATAAGAAGTCATCAGTAAGCACACAAGCAATTTAACTTTGTGCAGCTCCCCTGCGTCCTCATGCGCTGCATTAGCATTTAGATTTACTGTACGCGATTCTGAATGTTTCTTTCAATATGTGTTCAAGTTCAGTACATATATACTTCAGGCTCTGACACAAATGAAACAAAAACCAAAACAGACAAAATGAAACAAAATAAAATAGTCAAATCAAATATCAGGTAACTTGATTGTGAATATATTACGTTTTCTGTCTCTGTCAGACAGGATCTGACAACACAAACAAATTACTCAATTACTCAAATGTATAGTCAGAAGAATAATCTTTTTTTTATTATTTTGATCATTGCTGACCTTATGTTTCATAAATAATCCAATTTAATACAAGGATTTAGCACAGTCAATTCACACCTATGAAGCAGCTCATTATATACACACACACTGCACAGTAAAACACTACAACTATAGTAAGGACTATTTTCTAGTTTGCCATTGAACCTCCCTGCTTCTAATAGTAATTTATCTAACCTTAATTGTCCATGGAGATCTTTGGCTGCTGAACTCGTTCAGTCTGACAAAAGATATTGATGTTCCAGCCAGTGGTAATACAAGTGCCGCACTTCCTGCAGAGATCTGAACAATATACACAATTTACTCGACACAGGAGAGCAAAAAACATTTGCGCTGTTGAACGCTCCGCTCCTGTGTCCCCGAATAAAGCAGGAGGGGAAAGTGGTCCAAAGCTCCTTTTATTGCCCCCCTTCTTCTCTGCTTCTTTGTTATTTGCTGTCACTCTAAGAGCTGCATTTGATGAGTTCTAAATGAAATCGATTTCACCATCACAGATGCACATTCCCTTGATCCGGCCCTGCAATTTATGGCTGAAACTTTCCAAGCTATAAGCACCTGGATTTATCGCAGGCCATTTGTATCTGTCAAACAACACCCCTCGCTCATTCCACACACACACAAACACATACACGCAAACTCTCAAGCATGGACAATCCTTTTTGTAGCCGTAATTCATAACCAGGCAGCGGTTGAATGTACTTAAAGGGACAATTCAAAGTAAACCAAACTGGCAAAAAGCTTTAAATGAATGCAAATACTGAGCGGATTAAGTGAGAGTACTTGATGATGAAGAATTACGTGGACAGTAATCCTCCAAAATCCTGACTGGATTTGTTTACCATAAAACAGGTAAAATGGAGTCATAGGCTGGGATGAGCTCCATTAAAATCCCTCCTGGAATATGGCAGGATGGGAATGCCACTGATTGAAACCATTGTCTGTGTACAGCAACCCTGCAGATACAGCCAACATCCCACTTCTTGACTTTTTGACCTCTCGCTTTCATCATGTGTGCCGTACTGTACATGTATGCACTTGAACTGCTCCCTTGCTGACAAGTAATGCTGTCATTGGACCGTGCTGTGACGAGCTCCTGTTTCAGTCTTTGTCACAGAGGGAGCGTCTGACTCCTCTCGGCGTGGGGCTCCTCTGCTCGTCATACATCGCTGCTGTTCACCGTCACGTGGATGGGTAACAAATACTGACAGATGGCGCGAAAAAAAAAAAAAAACATGCTGCAAACAGGAAGACAAAGCTTTGTTTAAGAGGGTGAGGATGTGATTCTCACCGTTGTGCGTTTCCAAATTTGGATGGAGAGATGGGTGCATTGCAGGTGTGTGTGTGTGTGTGCCATCCCTGTGTTTAACACTACTTTTAGTGTTAACGATTTTTCCAATCTAGGATGTGTGGAGCTCTTACAATGCACGTCATAGGGAGGAGTTTGGGGTTGATGGTTGGGAGCACAATACACGTGACTTTGACACCAGAGACCAACATTTGCACCCTGCGTCCAACATGTTGTTAGGTTTAGGCTCCTAAAACACTTGCTTAGAGGATATTTCTTTCTTATTGTCTACAAATCCCATGAAAAAGATCAAAACCAACAATGAATTGTTCTCACTAACAAGTATTGTCTGTGAAATAGCTTCTTCCTCTGTGCAATAGAGCTCAATTGTTGTCTAAAAACCATTATAATCACATCAATGAGCCAGTGTAACAGGTTCTTCCATTACGATGATCAAGGGCACTGTAATTTATTTTGAGTCCATCCCAAATATACTATCCTGGCTCCATAAATACTCACTAATGCACCAAATCTGTGGCTGAGAAGTCCCCAACAAATACACACTTTAATTCTGTTTGAATAATGCTTGCTAGGAAATGACTAAACCTTTTTAAGAGTGTATGTTGATGATTGGTGAGTGCCACAGGCAGGCTGGGGAAGTGGAAAATGGTTGGATTTGGATTTTCTATGCGATTTGTTGAAAAAAACAAAAATATGGAATATCATCAGACTTATTATTTAAGATTAGGAAAAAATAATGTTTTACTGAAATACAAGACGCATCCTTTATCATCCTACACGTCATCTTGGACTTTCCCTGACCTTAAACTTAAGTGTTTTAGTTGTCTAAACCTAACTAGAGCTGCAACGATTAGTCAATTAATTGATTAGTCGTTTGACAGAAAATTAATTGGCAAATATTTTAAAAATCAAATAATTGTTTTAGTCATTTTTAAGCAAAAAAAAAAAGCTTCTCAAATGTGAGGGTTTGAGGCTTTTCTGTCTTGTAGATGATAGTAAACTGAATATCTTTAGATTTCAGACAAAAGACTAAAAAATGACAATCAGCATTTTTCACCATTTTCTCACATTTTAGAGATTAAACGACTAGTCGAGAAAATAATCAGCAGGTTAATTGTTCATGAAAATAATTATTAGTTGCAGAACTAAACCCAACCATAAAAATGTTGGTAATGCTTTGGATGCCACAAGAGAATATTGTATGGAAAACAAATAAAATACAGATTTGTTCAGTATTAACATTTCATGTAGTTTGTAGAATTATTTAATATAACATAAAAATATCTTTGTTACGCTGATAAGAAAACAATCTGGGGGAAATTATATTTTTAATGCAAATTAGTTGTTTATGAATGAAATTCTCAGGAGATGGTTGGTTTGTGCAGTTTTCCTATTGGGGCCAATTGATAAACATTGTCAACAGAAAAAAAGGAAAGACAAAACATGTCTAACCTTTTCATTTTTTTTTTTCCTTGCTAACCATCTGCTTGTTTGTTGAACTTCCAGCTCTGTGCGGAGATATTCATGAAACATCATCAACTTCCTGAGCCACAGGAGGATCATCATAGTTTGTGTACAGTTTCATTGTCCACACCCCATTGACGATGTAAAATTGAGATAAAGTGCTACGCTATCTGCCAGGAGCTGCTCAGTAATCTGCCAGCTGCTTTACACAACACCGGCTCGCTGTCGGAGGGCTCAAACTCACAACATCAGCTGACATCGTACAGGTGTGCGAGAGGCATGCAGGCAGCCATTAAACTAACCAGCGAAACAGTGCTACACAGCTCCGGTGTTTGCATTAAAAAATGTGTCAAAATCACAACGGCGATTAACACAAATTGCATCCTCAGCTGCCCCAATTACAGTCTGCAAGTTATGTTTTCATCTGCACTCTTCTATTTCAAATCAAGTGTTTACTTGAAGCATGAGAAGAAAACTGCCTGACAGTTTGTTTCAGCGAGCCTTCTGGGGCGTTCGAGTTCGAGCTGGATAAGCCGGGGGGATCTATGGGGACACAACAAAACACATAGCGCTCGAGTGCAACCTTTTCCCTCCGACCCCTGTGTCTGTAGATACCCCGCTGTGACAGAATGAGATCTTACAAGATCGAGTTAAGAGACGCTCGAGGGGCATTTGTACATTTTCCGTTCTGTGATCTCATCTATTCTTGAAAGCACAAAAAGACAAATGTACTACCTTATAGTTGTGTTTTCTCAGCATAAATCTTTGTATCCTCACAACCTTTGCTTCTAGGGCCCATTTAGTTCAATTAATTTTCTTTAATTACCTATGTGTTCAGCACCTGCACACACCGCATTATCCTCGTGCTCTTCATGCAAATTTATAAAAAGTATTCTTCCTTTAAAAGTGGTCTTGTAGTATCCCTTGACTATTGAACAGATTAGTGGTTCTACGTACAGTATCTCAGTACTTGTGACCTCACGTTACAGTCTATGACCTAAGAGTGGACATAAGTTATCATTTCCCTTCTCTGATTGTTTCATTTGAGGGACTTTTAGAGGCCTGTAGAGGTAAAAGTATCTAGCACTTCAAAAGAGGAAGAAGGAAAAGAAAACTATAAAAGTTGTTGAAAAGTAAACATGATTTTGTGTCTTTTTTGTTGTCTTTTTGATCCCTTTAATAATCATGTTAAGTCCTTTTTAGTCCGATTTAGGCTTAACACTCCCAGATTGGGAACTAGTAGAATAGGTGACCTGCTAATTATAAAGATTATTGTGTCTAATCATGATCTTTATGGTGTTTTAGTAGCTCTTCCACCTTGCCAAGAACAAATTTCTGATATTTGGCATGCAACTTTTAAAATCTAAATACACTGAACAACAAAAAATATTCACTCAATAGTCACTGAATAGAGTGTAAAAGTACTGAATGAAGTAGACGCCAGCTGTCAAAAATCCATACTGGTCGCCCCTCCATTTTGTCCGTCATTTTGGTTACCATGCCATCCTCATTGTTGCTCCGCCCTGCTGAGTTCTGAGAAGATTCACACCTAATGGAGCAAGTGAATAACAAAGTGTGGCAAACAAGTTAGGGGATGTGCATAGAAGGATCAATACAGCTACCCTTAAAGCAAAACAGGAAAACAACATCAGCCGATCGATGGATGATGCGTCACCTGAAGAGGTCCTAACAAGAGGGAGAATTTCAAGCTGAAGTAAAATTACCATTCAATATTTTCCTTTTCTTTCTAGATTTGTGAGGCATGCATGATTTCAGACTCAGTTAAGAAATCATGTTGAAAATACAGGTTGACATTAACTGCAGGGCTCTTATAAGATTCTTCCCAATAAATGATACAGGAAAAGAAAAAATCCTGAGCTAAATGCAGAATGTCATTACTCTGCACAATGGTGTGAGTGGTCCTCAGTCTAAAAATCCAAACATCCTGATTATACAAAGTGGAGGGTTGCCAAATTCTCCAAATTAGCACTTAATTAAGGAGCTCTGTTCTAAGTTACATTCTTGTAAACATGTCGAGCCTATCGGAGCTGATAATGGAGACTGAGGAAGGACTTGCATGGCCTTCATCCTCTCAGGGATCAAGAGAAATTTGTTGAAGTGACAGGAAAGTGTGCCAAACAGGAATGCTTGTATTTTGTCTCCCCGGTTTCACAGATGACTTAAGAGTTCCCCAGTCACTCTTGAGGTTCAGAGAGGCTAATAAACTTTTCATTATCCCTGTCAAAGCAGCCAGCAACAATTGATTATCGTTATTATAGGAGTGATGATAGTTAAGATAATTACCAGGGAAAGAGATGATCTACTACCACAATTAAAACCCAAACAGGGTGGTCCAGAGGCACTTTACTTTAATTTGCACTGAGACTGTTTATCCAAGTTTCAGACTCGAGTCAAGAACAACTTTATCACCACCCAAAGGACACAAGCAAGCAATTAAATCCAAGCAAAGTGAATCTAACACATCCCTCACCAGGCAAACTGTTAAGTCACTTAAAACCTGTTCAAACTTTTCAATGCAAAGTGGACACTTTGGGTGAAACGTTAATGATTAAATGTTAAGAGATCTTGAGGCAATCATTCAGCTGAAGACCCACATAAACACAAGCATGTAATCAAGCAGTCTCAATCAATTAGGCGCATAAGCAAAAGCCGCCGCCACTTGATCACTAAAGCTGCCTTCAAAAGTTGAGGAAAATGTCATTAGGTTTCTGCACTAAAAGCTTCAAACGCACAGAGAGACATTCGAAAAATCAGGAAGTACTTAGATTTAAATGAGCTTCTGAATGAGCTGGCGTTTCTTGTGAAGTATAATCTCAGATATCTGACTATTGAACACATATGCTGCCAGGTGATTAATTGCTGCTCTTGTGGAAAGCAGTCTGGGGGTTGTCATGTCCCCTGGAACAAGTCTATTCAAGTGAAATTGCTGTTTCTTTTCTTACGGGTAAGAAAATCACCTTATGTATTCCCGTCCCGGTGGAGGTAATTTTTCTCAGAACATCCCAAACGTGCGCAGATGGATAATAGATTTTTGGTGACATTCATCCTGCCAGAATAAATTGCAAGAAGAGATGCAAATCTTTTTAGGTGGCTGAGATCTGCCCCAAATTGGCAGCCTCTTCTTTACAATGCATGATGGGAAGTCAGAATGATAGAAGTGACCATCAAAGATTTAGTTAGGATATATCAGTTGCTCTGGGCAATTTTCCTTCTTTGGTAGTTTGTTCCAAATCTAACATCCAACTTCAGCATTAAGCTTTGACAGTATATTAGGCTGTAATTATGTAATGATGGGTGTGTGTTTTCTGTTTTCTACT
Organism: Scomberomorus guttatus; assembly: GCA_038419695.1. NCBI lineage: Eukaryota > Metazoa > Chordata > Actinopteri > Scombriformes > Scombridae > Scomberomorus > Scomberomorus guttatus. The sequence continues at coordinate 28,282,381 of CM076450.1, read as the reverse complement.
TTAATTTCAAGGTTGATGATTTATCATAAATTAATTCTTTCAACAGTTTTCACTGAGCTTTATTCATGCATATTTGCTGAAAACAAAATGGATTATTTGGTCCTACCCCTGATGTATAGTTTATAATGCGGCTTTGTGATTAAATTTGAACAACAACAGACCCTGATTATTCCAATCAGAAAGCTACATTGTCTTTGAATATAAAAATAAACTGAACATCCTCGCCTCACTGTCGGCCGCTCAGCAATAGCGAGCCCTTTACCTTTCCAGTGGGTACGTACGCTGCAAGCCAGAGTGACTTTGAAGACAAGTAAGGTTGGTTTATTCAATTATTGTGTCCTGATGATAAAATGGGAGCAACATAATGGCTTGATTAATTTCCTTATCACGGTGAGCACAAAGAGTAATTACAACCAAATCCACCGCTTGGTGAACCACACATCAATCAAATTAAAGCAGTCTGCACTCGGCAGCAATCACTTTCAAACTGAACAAATGAGTCGATTGGCTCAGACCTCCGCCTCCGGCCAGGGAAGTGTTTACCTAAGAACTGTAACTCCAAGCTAAGGTTACTCAGGGTGATTAGAACACTGTGAACATGTCAGAAACCTTAATAGAAATAATGTATGCACAATTATAATGCCAGTGTGAGCGAGGCAGTTCAGGACCTCGGTGAATGTATTTGCCTAAAGCAATCATAAAGCTCATGACAATCTTGACGACTGACCGCCTCAAACCAGCAGGAACATTGTGTAAATGTGAGGCTGCATTCAAATGCCAACGCATAATAACTCAAGCAACTCCATGACCTCCAATCACATCCACCAAAGAAGTACTCGCAATGCTCATTTTCTAAGATGTTGGTTTAGTTACATGAGTGTCCAACTGAAGACTTTGCCTTCATGTGTGCAGTGGTGGAAGAAGTATTCAGGTCATTTACTTAATTAAAAGTACCAATACAGCAGTGTAAAAATACTTCATTACAAGTAAAAGAATTGCATGAAAAATCCTACTTAAGTACATAAATATTAGCAGCAAAATGTACTTAAAGGTATTAAAGTAAAAGTATTCATTTCGTCCCTCTGACTGATATATTATTATAAACTACATTGTTAGATCGTTAAACATCAATGTGTCGGCAGCATTTAACTGTTGTAGCTGCTGGAGGTGGAGCTAGTTTGAACTACTTCATACACAGTTAGCTAAATCTGAGGGGTTGTGAGATGATTAATAGGAGAAAACAGATGAAAAAGGCAGTTTTTGGACTTTTTCTCTAATCTTTGATTTTTGGTGAAATATTGGATCATATGAACATTTATTGAAATGAAACCATGTGAGAAGTTTAGAGGGAAAAATCACAATTTGGTGGAGCTGTTAACAACTCATAGACATCTGAAATGTGACCCCGACTACACACTGCTTTTTGTAAGACGTCAAAAGCCAAAAAGGTTGGAAACCACTGGATTCATCTTTAACAATGTGTTGTATTTTAAAAGCTTGTTATATTAACCATTGTGTCAAATCTTCATCTGCGAAGTAACTAAAGCTGTCAAATAAATGTAGTGGAGTAGAAAGTACAATATTTCCCTCTGAAATGTAGTGAAGTGGAAGTATAAAATCGCATAAATTGGAAATACTAAAGTAAAGTACAAGTACCTCAAAATTATCCTGAAGTACAGTACTTGAGTAAATGTACGTAATTGCTTTCCACCACTGAATGTGTGAGGACAGAATTCTTTGGCAGAGACTAAGTGAAGCTCTCTGGCAGGTGAAGTTGGAGTGGGATCGATAGAGGAAGAAAACTATGACCTCTGACCTCAGCACTCGGTCCTAACATGGCTGTTCATTAGAGCAACGGCACGACTCAGCCTCCCTCAGCCTCCGATGTGGATTTTGTCATAAGCCTTAATGATTTGTACTAAACGCCCTGTGTCCAAGTCAAATAAAAACTAAAAAATAGGATATAAAAAATCACTGCTTGATAATTTTACATGTTATGAAGCTACAGGTGCAAATTTACAAGCCTTACATGACTGAAATACTGTACTCAAAACAAGTAAATAGTAACTATTTAAGTCACACAGTTAATCTGTACTCATAAGAGAGAGAAGGAAAGAACTCCTGACAGTCCTTTTAAGATACCCACCCTCAAAAACAGAGAATGTACACGCAATAGAGCAGAAAATACAGCAACCATATACTTTTCCCCCCAAAAAAACAGAAATTCTACTGCATCAACATTAATAGAAGCTCCTCACTGCCTGCTCTTGCAGCTAGGCAGTTATTTTTTTTGCTACTCTCAAATCAGCCAGAAGGTATTTCTCTAGCTAATTAGCCTTTACGTCTTAAAATGCTGCACATTAAAGAAGGAGTTCACTTTGAGTAAAAAAATATAACTAAAAAGTAAATGTTACCACAAAAAATATCAGTGTCAGTAAAACCAGACCACTCTATCCCCAACACTGGCCTCTGAGCCATAGAACTAAAGTCAGAACATCATTAAAATTATAATATACCTAGATGTTCCTCTCTGGACTTATGTAAATGAGGATTGTAACATCAACTGGAGGATGAACTCTTTTGGAAAATAAATTCATTTTTGTGTGAATCGTAGCTTAAAGGCTTCATTTGACTTGAGTAAACCTGCTGGTTTCCATTGGCAGCTCTTTCTGTTTGCCTTCTCTCTGTAGAGCTAAAATCAAATCACCGCACTCGCACCGCGCTCTGATTCACAAGAGCTGTTAGCGCTGTGGTTCATTACAGGAGCCACTACAGGCCAAGAGGAGGAGAGAACTTGTAGGAAGGAATGTTGAGGAATGTTAACATTTGAATAATGTCTTCATACGACATGCTGCCGCTGCTGCTGCTGCTGCCGCTGCTGCACAGTTGAGTAGGAAATGTCTTATTGGACAGTGACATGTCAAATATGGTCACGTGTATGTGTCAGTGCATGTTAATAACTTAACAGCGTGAGCTCATGTCAGAGTTCAGGCAGCAGCGTTTCCCTGTGAATTGGAGGCTGAAGCTCTGAAAAAGATGGCACCATTCCCTGTAGCAACTGCTTTACATTTCATTCCTGTTACAAGCTGCTTTTGGCCTGGGAAGCGAAGTTTACTCCAGCGGGGAGCATGGAGCCAAAGGCCAACAGAGTAATCAGCACCAGTTCAGTTCCAATAGGAGAACAAAGGGATTTTAACACGAGCATAAAGACTGTGCTCCAAGCAACAGAAACGCGCACAACAAAGCTCCCCTGACTCTTGATTAGCCTACAACCTCATATGAATGCCAACACTGTGGCACTGCCATCATCATCACCGTTGTCATTGTCCTTATGCCCTTTGTGGTCAAAATCCACATTATTTTAGAGACAAGACGAATAACTGTGGCGTCACATGGTCCTCTTAGCCCAGACTGTTAACATCTAAACTGGTAGTATTTCTCCTCTTTCACGCATCATAAACCTTGCGTGTGCATCAATTACTTGTTTCCAAATCGAGTTAGAAGTGATTAGAGGGTTCTTTGTGTGAAGGCGGAGGGAGGGAAGCAGACATAGTTGGGTGTAATTAGCAGCTTGTGAGGCGCACTTCCTCATTGCACTTCTTCCTGTGTGAAGGAGATTACTGAAGAGCCTTCTGCAGATGCTAATGTATGTGGAGTGCAGCGAGCAATAATCATTGTGCACCCTGTGTTTAATTAGCACATCTATGACACCAGAGATGAACAACGCAACAGGGGGAAGCTGCTCAGGAAAAAAGCCTCTGGGTGATTGACAGAAGATGTTCCTGCAGAGTTTGACCAAAGACGAAGACAAAGAGTCAAGTCTTTGAAGAAAAGCTGGATCAGGAAGTGGGCCTGCCAGTCTATGCTGTGAAAGGGGACTTATTTTTCCCAATGATGTCTAATTTCACCACTTAAACAGCAGCTGACAGATGGGTTCAGGATCGGACATTTCAGTTGCTCTGTTTCAAATGTCACTTTTGGGCTTTTGAAAAGAAACTATTTTTGGGAGAAACTAAACAAATGTTTTAACTTTTGCAGCACACCTCTCCAATTTAATTGAGAGCATAAATAGGGAGAATAAAACTGCCATCTGGCTGAAACTTAATCAGCCAATTAAACAAGTATTATTTACCAGCAACTGCAAAGGAAACTGTAAATAAGTTTTTTCCATGACACTGAAACTAATTTAAAATCTGCTTGACAGACCATCAGCCATAGCGCTGTGCATTAAGGGCCCTGTGAGTTGCTTTTTCCCATTTCTGCCTCCAATTATCCACCATCACGTCTCGTAGTTGCTCTGTGGGAATAATTCCTAGCATTAACTTACAGGTTTCTCCACACACCTGTCTGGATACACAGTACTCCATGGGCGAACAGATTGGGACCCTACACTTTGCTATTTCAATCTCCCCTCTGCCTTAATGAGCTGCTCAGGTTCCACACTAATTTGTGTCAGTAAACATATCAGGTTTGCAGCCGGCCATGACAAGCAGAATGAAACTCAATGGGGCAATCGACACCTCGGTGTAGGAGAGAGAGTGAGGGAACACCTGACAAGATCTAGATCTACGCTGCTAATTAGCGAACAGGTTTAGAATGGACCAACATGTTCCATTAATCTCAACTTTCCATCTCCCTTTCTTTTCCTTCAACCTCATCCTTTGCTGTGACGCCCTTTACAATGCAAAATAGCCATGTGAATTATTCATGACGGCCCCCTTATGACCACATTTCACAGTTTCTGTTCCCTCATTAGATAAATAATGTCAGTGGAATAGAAAATGTACCATAATTGTAAAGAAAGAGGGTTTTTTCCCCCCCTTTACTCTGTCCTGTGTATTAATAAGCCCTCATGGAGCAGTGAACAATCTGGCAGGAGAGGGGTGAGGCTTAAAATGATGTCACAAGTAACATCTGGATGCCTGGATAACGGTGTGTTGTCACTCTCCCTTCTCATGTCAGTCTACACTGTCCCATATAAATGACAAACTAAGCATATGTATAGTAAATTACCTCTTGGCCATAATGTTTCTAACTGCAAAGTTACCTAAACCTGAGCTGCCTACATAGAGAAAACAGATGTAAAGACTAAACTTCCTTTTTAAACTACAAAAACCAAGTCAAATTTACAGCACCATCACTGACACACACTTCACCTGTGCTATTAGTTTTCCCAATATGCACTCTCATCATGCTGGTTTTGGCGTGGAGACATGAACATGTGAACTATCCTCATGATCTTTCCTCCTGTTCTCATCACAGCTCCGTCTTTGCCACCTACCAGGTGTGGCGCACAGGCAGATGGAGGCTCAGCATCTTAACAGATCAGGCAGACCTAACACCATTTTTATGCTATAAATGTACCTTAGTGGATGGCATCATCCGCTGTCTCCAGCCAGATAACTCCCCACTTTACTCATATGCTTGTATCAGACCTCCGGGCTTGTTCGTCTTCATTTCTGTGCTGCTTTAACCTTCTGTCTCTGTCTATTTGAGTCTTGTCCAAGAAGCTGAGTCCCAGTTTTGCGAGTATTGCTCTACAGTCCCACAACACCCGCTGTCTGTGGTGTATCAAAGTCATGACCTCCTCCCACGCCTGCTGCTACACCCTGTGGGCTGTTACATGGGCCATGGGTGTCATATCCTCAGTGTAATCTCTCTCCTTTGACATCTCTCTCTCTGCTTTTTTCTGCTTTTTTTTCCTATTCACTTGAATGCGTTCTTTGTCCCTTGCATTGTCTCCATCTCTGTCATATATCTCCACTTATGTCTCATTCCAGCATCCTTAGAGAGGCAATTTTAGACGTTGTTGGTCGCAGCACTCTTTCTAACACCCCACCATTTCCACTACTCACACACAACACCATTTGAAGGTAGCAGTCCACTGCTGACTGAAATTTGTGGAACCAGTACTAACATGCTACCCTCTATACATGCATGTATGTGCTGCATATCTACGTAGGAGTGTGTGCAGGCGTCGGTTGAAGTGTGGCTCATAAATTTTGGCTCTCAAAGAGATTTGCATTAGCTATGCTAAAATAATCATCTTAGGGTTGGAGCAGGGCATGCAGTATGTGACGACTACAGAGAGCAATCAAGACACCCGTTGATTTCCCCTTCCTCCAACCATCTTTCCCCCTCGACGCTAATCAGTGTGGCTGCTCCTGGCTGCCTGATGGACATGATCTGATTTTGAGACAGAAACGCTGTTAGTCTGTACAGGATAAGAAGAGAAACCCGACACAATAAGGTATAATCAGAAGTGGCATGGTGGTCCAGTGATCTAGGTGTCTATGAGGGAGAAACTGAATGCTAATCAGCTGCAAGGGTGTTGTCCCCTGACGCCTCCTTTGGGGTTAAGTGCTCATTTTACTTTTCTGTACTTTAAAACATAGTTTTGCCATCGTCTGTGTAATTATGCCTTCTCGTTTGGAATATTTATCTTATCTTTATAAAGTTTACCTGGACATCAACTCTGGAATGATCTGCAGGATAGAAACCATGTTCTATTGAAATATCTTTTAAAATCACATTTTTTTTTAGACTTAGTCTTTTCTTAAATTGTTTTATAATCTGTGTCTCTTTGTGCTCTTACTTTCAATTTTATTTACTAATATTTAATTTTATTATTACTTTGTTCTTTTGTTTTTAACTCCTATATTTTGCAGGTTATGGAAATGCATGAAAAGTTGCATTAAATTTATATTGCCTCATAGATACGAGTGTTTTTTTTCTTCTTAAAGCTGAACCAGCAGACACAGATGGAAGTTTTATTACCTGTCTGTCCTTTCAATTAATTGGGAGATTTGTGTTGCAGCCCAACATCATGATTTAGCAACAAACGTTTTGCATGACATATTGTACCTTTGAAATCCCCCCTTTTACATTTTGGATAGTTATTATGCAGAATGAGTTTAAATAAAATGTTTCCTTATCTGTACATTTTATATCCCTCTTCTACACTGCATGCAGGTTGTCTGCATTGTAGGCCACAGAGCACAAATGGAAGCTTGCTTATTGTAAACGGACCGAATGTGAAACCATTAGCATTGAAAAATTAGATTTTTTAATTAAAAGAATCTAGTTTAAAATCTCAAACATCTTTTTTTGCGCTGCATAGAGATGATATTCAAGAGATCGCACTGTGTGGAATACGCATCTTTAGTTAAAAAGCGTAAAAAAAATAACCCCGATGATGTCACCAGAGTGATCTCAGGTTGGGCTTTGGTACTCTGCCATCATGTTAAATTAAAACCCAGTTTACAAAAAATGACCACTTTGCAATAAATTCTGTACATTTAACGCAGTTGTTCATGAAGACGAATTTCCTCTCATCACCATGAAACCACACAAATTCAGTGACACATGCCAGTTTTAATCTATGCTAAAACAACAATGTTCCACAACACAGCTTTACATATTTCCTCTCTGGAGGTTTTCTAACCAGTTCCTGGGGATGGCTGGAGGTCACCTCAGCCCATGTTGGTACACATAATTATCATTTCCCTGCGGGAGAACCTGTGATCAATGAGAAAGTGACCTTCCCCTCCATACGCACCTTCCTCAAAGTCGGATAATAAATTGGTTCATCTCACCTCACCTATCGTCCATGTTATTTAGAGGGCTATCTGAGGGAGTCCATTACCTTTTTATGGAAAGGAGGTTCATTCAATTTGCTGGCGATCCAATAAGAAGTTCTGTATGGATGCACGGCGAGGGGCTCAAGGGCAAGTGAATTATTCCATTATCTTTAATGTGTGGGAAGGCAAAAGCCGTCGAGGTCCTGAGGGGATTTATTTAGCTGTGTAACCTCTGTTCCTCAAGAGGGAAATGATGAGAGTAAATAAAAAGTGATAAATAGGCTCCCTTTTGCTCATTCTGTCAGCTTTAATTGATTTGGAGAACCAAAAGGTAACTTCTCTGCTCTCTGCTTTACATCATTATTATTATTATTTAATTCTTTTTATATGCTGTGAACTCATCACTCATTTTGTTAAGGATGCAACATTATAGTGCTGAAACAACTAGCTGATTAAACGATTAGTCGATTGATAGAAAATTAATCGGCAACTATTTTGATAATCGGTTGAGGTTTCTTCCCGTTAAAGGGGAGTTTTTCCTTGCCGCTGTCGCCAAGTGCTTGCTCATGGGGGGAATTGTTGGGACTCTGTAAATAAATGAGTACGGTCTCGACCTGCTCTATGTGTAAAGTGCCCTGAGATAACGTTTGTTGTGATTTGGTGCTATATAAATAAAATTGAATTGAATTGAATTGAATAATAGTCATTTTTTCCTGCAAAAACGCCAAACATTCATTGTTTTTAGCTTCTTTATTGCAACGATTTGCTGCTTTTTTGTCCTAAACTGAATATCAGTTTTAGACTGTTTGTCAGAAAAAACAAGCAACTAGAAAATGTCACCCCTGGTTTAAGTTTAAGTTTTCACTATTTTCTGACATTTTGTAGATCAAAAGATTAATCATTTAATCATCAAAATAACTAACAGATTAATTTATAATAAAAATAATCATTAGCCCTACAACAGTAGTTTTATAATTTACCTTTGGGTCGATATTGACTTTAATATTTTTTCAATTTTCTGCTCTTCTACATGTGTATTTATTGTACTGAACATAAAAACTAAAAACCAGGCTGCATGATTTTTGTCTAGTCATGCACATGTACTCAATAATCTGCATCAGTGCCCTGTCTTGATTTTCTCTCCATTCCAGGTTGGATCCTGATGTGATGAACAGAAAACTCTAATGACATCTAATTGAAAAGCATCACAGCCATATGGTTTGAAATGATTGGCTTAATTAAAGAGTCTTCTTAAATTTGGCTTAAACCTTATTAAGGGATAATCCCCCTCAAAGTCAAAGGTGGTGTTTAAAGGATTCACCATGCGGCATAGTCAGGCTGCACATACTGTACTGTATTAATGTGGATATAATGAGCGGTATACACAGTAAAGAGACATGCACATATGGTGCTGTATTGTCGCTTGTTACTTGTAGTGATGCTGTGGCTGTGACTGACCATTTTGATTATAGAACGAATTTCACCCACTGTGATAAAGACTGATAGAGAAGGTTTAATAACTGAAAATAAATATCCTTCCTTGAACACTATTATGCTATTTAAAACAACAACTCCTGGTGGTAAGCCACCAATTTAGTAAGTAGATGACAACCTAAACGCAACTTAAACGCTCTTTAAATATATGGCATTTGCTGTGTGAATAACTCTAGCACTTTTCTTCCTAAGTTTATTGAAGATTTTTTCTTTGTTTTCAGGAAATGGCCTACCTCCACTATAAAACACTGTGGGAAGCCAAGTTTAGTTGCAAAATAAGCAGTAAGGGGATGAAATAGCCCTTAAGACTGTAGCAGAAGTCTCCTCTCCAGTAACAGGAGCTTCAATGGAATATTTTGACATTTTGGAAAATATGCGTACTTGCTTTCTTGCCGTGAGTTGATGAGAAGATTGATAGCGCTCTCATATTTGTCATTTAAATATAAAGCTACATGTACAGCCACCAGCTGATTAGCTTAACTTAGCTTAACCGCGGTACCTCGAAAACTGACCGATTAACACGTTATAGCTACTTTGGTTAATCAGTACGAAAACCAAAGTGTGCAAATGACAAATTGTGACTTTTTGGACTTTATGACTACCCCCGGCAAAGAAATAGTCCTTCTCATTTCACTTTCAGTCAGATAGTAATTAAGTGTATTTCCCAAAATGCATATTGCTTTAATAGGAAAAAAATACAATATGCACAAAAGGCTTGTTTTGTTGTGTTGTGTGTTTGGATGTAGTCTCAATCAGGCAACACTCACAAGCTAGTTAGCTCTATCTAGTTAGCTGTAAGTCCTCACCTCTTCTCTTTGGGTTGTGAGGCATTCTGGGAAATGTAGGAACACTCCATACTCTATAAACCGATTAAAAATGTATTCTTTGTTTTTTTTTTTTTTTTTTTTTTTTTTTTGACCAAGTGGTAAAACATCCTGCCAGCTGAAGTGTAATATTTCTCCTTTTCTAATGCAATAAATCTCACAGTGGAAATACTGTGGATACCATCAATACAACAGGACACATAATGTGTAGGCATACTGAGCATATTGGATTCTGATCTATTTTGAGAGCTCTCTGAAAAGCATCACTGCTTCATAACATAGGTAAACAGGCGTAATATTATAAATTGCATATTTCATATCATTTTCCACTGTGCAGGACATATTGGGAAATAAGATATTTTCAAAAATAATCCCTTAAGGCATGTATGAGGCATTTGGCACAAAGCCTGTCAGCCGCTTCAAACATCATCAGTGTCTTGACAGCATGTTTTTTTGTCACCTTGTTGGCAAACGCAGCCGTTCTCTGAGTGAACTGAAGAGCAGCAGTGCCTAAGAAGTGTGCATAGATGTAAACTTGAATCTCTCTTCCTTTGTCACAGAAATCCTATAAGCGTATTTTCCAGCGAGGAAATAATAGCCAGGAAAGGGCGAAATAAATGTGACTCAGGAGTGAGGAGTCCACTTTGTGTTCTCAGGGGAAATGGAGGAGACAGAGTTTAAAAGAAGGTGAGTCTGATCCTGCAGTGTTTTGAGCAGAAGCAGATTATGAAAAGGAGGAGAGGCCTGATGAAAAATGACTTAAGCCTTATTCACATGGGGCCATTACCATACAGTATGTTGAGAACTTCTTGCAATTAATGAATAAACCTGTCAACCTCTGTATCCCTGACTACAAAAACCACACAGTTCTTCCTCACAATGAGAATGTGAATTTTACAAATAGCTGTAGAAAACCAACTTATTTAGACTTCTAGAAGATGACATTTTTAAAGTTTCAGTGTCACTGCGCTCTTGAAAACACCCTGTTGTATATGTGGCCTAGAAATCGGATTTCTCCAGCAGATATCTTGCTGCGTTAACCAGGTTTCTCTAATTCCATAACCCGATTACAGAAACCGGATTTCTCGCTAACATGACATTTAAGATATGATGTATTACAGACAGCTGGCAGCTCAAGTGCATGCACAGTAAATAACTGTTTCCACCTCTGTCTCCATTTTTCATGACGGTAGTAACGGAGCAATCGTGCATTTAAAAAAGGAGAAAAATACTGCAGCTTGATTTAGTTTTATCAGGGGACTTCTGTCTTCATATAAATTATTTAACAGTTAGAAATTTGCCCTCAAACCTTAACTTTACAAATTGTAGACATAGTGGATTTACACAGAATTAAAATCACTATCAATCTTTGAAATTATTGCAAAACCATCTCACGTCCCCAAGCAATATTGCTCCTGTGGGAATGGGGAACAGGGCTTTAGGTCAGGATTAGAGCTGATAGCACAGGCGGTCATCCACAATGATGGCTTGAGGCTTAGTGCTAGGTTGCTAACTGGCTTTTTAACTCGACTCCGCCATTCTGACGTACCCTCACCTTGGCGGCTGTCATTCATCCAGTGAGCCAGTCTGTCAGTCAGGCTGGAGGACTCTCCTCTCGCCTCAGAATTTATGAGAAAAGATAGGGTGCCTGTGAGATTATTCCTCCTTTCCAATACCATATTAGCTCCTAATCTCCTGCCTCTCTCGGCCCATTCTCAACAGGATGAGGTGTCGTTAAGGGCAGCGACAGATGGAGAGAGGGATGGTGGAGGACTTTGCGGGAGAAGGAGTAAATATGTCAGTCACTCGACGCACTGAGAGGTTTTCTTGAAGAGGAGAAGCAAAGTCAACAAGTCAAATGTCTTTCTTCCTCTCCAAAGTCTCTACATCCGAAGCATTCAGACATATTACTACACCAGAACACACGTCTCCTGGATAGTTATTATGCAGAACGAGTTTTAATAAAATGTTTTCTTATCGACACCCACACACACTGTGGTTTTGATTCATGTGCACCACCTGTATTTCAAAAGCGTTGCATTTCAAAAGCATTTTTCATCAGAATGAATAACGAGGCAAATGTGCATAAAATCAAGGACTCAGATAAGTGGATTAAAAATAGACTCCATTCTGCTCTTTGACTTTGACGTTGATATCTCAGTGCATTAAGTTTGCCCTTCGGCCATCGTGAGAAGGATTATGCCACTAGTCAGGATCTATTTGTTTACGCAAATCATCACCCACCCACCCACCTCAACTGAATATATCAAACTAGATGAGGGCATCCTGAAGTCAAATTGTAGCCGGCAGCTCAATGTCCATCATATTATATGAATATTACTATATATATTACTGCGCTGTGTTCTACTGCAGTAAGTTCTGAAATACTATCCAGATATAGACAATGCAGGTTAATGTGGGAGGTGATTAGATTAGGCAGATGTTGCTGCAACTCCAGTCTGTGAGACATCATAATTATTGTAAACGTGGCTCGAATTCTTTCATTATTTTAAACCTTTGGATTATTTGCCAAAGGTTCCCTCAAGGGAAAGAAAGGCAGGAAAAGAAAAATCAAAAAGTCAAAAACTTCTAGCACAGCCTTAATAATTTAGCAGCCTTCTCCAGAACTAGGAACTCATTTAGATGAGGACAAAAGCCACTCGTGCATCGCCCTGGTCGGATCAAAGGCAAATCATTAATTCTGAGGCTCCCTTGTAGTCAGATCTGGTGTTTTATTGCGACTAGATTTCCTTAAACTGTCTTCAGAGTCAAAGAGAGTGCTGAGACAAAGCAATTCTATTTCTCCTACAAGGGCACTGCTGAGCCCAAGTTTAAATTGAATGCCCCAAAATAACCGTTTAATTATGTGGCTATCGGAGAGGCTTTCATGTTTTCCAAATGAATCAGGGTGAGCGCGATAACCAATTCTTTCATTGATGCAAAACTGAGAAAAAAAAAAAACGTCCTCCCCGCTCCTATCAAAAGTGATAGAAAGCCATTGAAATTAGCTCATATTCCAGAGACATTAATTATATTTCTTATAATTAGGTAGAATATCCCCCCGATCCCTGCCAGATAAATTTAATTAGTGGACAAATTCAACAGCACATGCAGTGTCCATATCTTTATATGGCAGTCTTTCTGAAGTTGGTAGCTGTTTTAGTTTTTCATGTTTTACTGTCAAGCTGTGGTCAAAGACAAATTTCCACCACAACAGGCAATAAGGTTGCATTGTATTGTAGATTCCAGCACAATGTTGTAATGACCAATACTCTATGAAGGGCTTTTTTAAACTGAGGCATTTCATCGGAGTCAAAATATGGATCAATAGCGTTTCACAGACTCAGTAACAAATTCTCAGATGTTTTCATTTTGACTTCTACTTCAATTATGCTTGTCAGAGCAAATCTGCCGAGTGAATAAGCCTGTGATTCATTTCATGAAGGCTGCCTATAGCTAATGAATTACTGGCATTGAATATATAACAGATCACCACTCCAGGGTGAGGAATAAGACTGAATCTGAAGGCTGAAAAGTTTATTAAAGATGGATTGTGGAGGACTTGCCTTGCTATTGACACAAAACGTGATTGATAAATTGATTATTTATTAATTTACAAGAAACCAAAGGCAGAATTACACAGGAAAAAGGCTCGTTTATATCTTTGAAACTCAAATCAAGATATGCCCATCTTAAAAAAAATAATCCTCATAATACTGAATACAACAATAACAGAAACCAGAATAATAACTCATATAACCTGTGTTTTACTAATATTCCTGGCTGACTAGTTCATCATTAAATCCTTAAACTACTCAAACAAAGTCCGACCAAACAAACTGGCCACTGAGTGAATGACTCAGCAATGCATTCTTAAATTACATCTGCAATGTCATCTGTGCATTCACGATATCCTACCGAATTGCTTAAACCGGCCACGTTTAACATATGTCTAATGACTAAGCAGTTCACAAAGCTGTTACTAAACTTAATTAAGGAAACAAATGAGCCATTTCTAAAGACCACAGCAACAGCAACACCAGTCTTGTGGCGTTTGTGCAGTATGCTGATGTCATATAAAAGTGATAACTTTCTTTAATTTTCTGCTGTCTGCAAATATGAAATTGCATGGTGGACCTATACTTTGCTGAAGTCATTGTAATTTGAGAGATAACCTACTTATCGATGACAAAGAGAAAGAAAGATGTGTTTTTGTTGTTTGTCCTTTGGGCTAGTTAAGGGATGAGGGTTGATAAGTTGGTGATGACAATAGAGAGAAAAGTACCAAATAGTGTGAAAGAGGTGATTCAAGTTTGCTAAAAGGATCATATCTCCTATGTTCTCTCGGTGTGATTCGGCCTGACAAAACAGGAGATTTCCACTCGACTTCCTAGCATGTCTCTCTCGCTCCGAGAACAGCGACAAACCTGTCAGCTCCATTTGTCCTAATCAGTTCTCAGTAGGACTTGCTGGCTGCTGGAATGTCAGTGGGAATAACACTCACACTGGGAAGTAGCACACTGGGAAGAGGAGCTTTTGAACAACAAGTCTGCACCCTCTTCACAGCTCTCCACCTGCCACACTGACCTTGAAGTTGACCTTCATATGTCGACGTCTTCCACTGCTCAGAATCAGCTTGTTGCTCGGCATACCTGATCCATCATCTGATGTGGCATTTGGAAGTGTGTGCCACTGAAATTTGACTTGAAGCTCGACAAGGTAGTTTTATTACACTGGTGAGTGAGTCCACATGGCAATGAGAGCTAAAAGCTAAAGCTAAACTATGATAGCTTCCGCCATTTTGGACTCGCCATCCCCTCAAACGTCAACTCTGTCAAGACAGCTTTCTATTGGTCACCAGTGCAACTTTCCTTTGATTTTGGTGCAAAATTATCCCTTTTTAAGTGCTTGTATGACCGAGCTTTTGGATTCACAACACTGCACAGACCACACCAAAAAGAAAACTAACCCATATTAATTTATTTATTATCTCTCATACTCTCTAACTTCCTCACTCACGCTTATCTGAAGGTGAAACAGAAGTGAAATTATCTTCCCATCCTGCCTGGTCATAATCAATTTCTCCTCAGCCCATCACGTTGTTACTCTTCTCTTTAGCAATGCTGTCCCATCCTGATGCCGTTCACATTTCATCCCATTTCAATCCCAAGTAATTGAGTATAACAGAGCTTCTACCCATTAAAAAACAGGCAACATTTTAAAGTGATAATGTTGAGGCTCCTACATTTACCTTTACTAATCCAGCTCCTATTTGTGACAACAGGCTGATGTTTAACAGATTTTCTGATCTGACAGCCAACAGACTGCACCAGGATCATTCACATACCTCATACTTCTCTTCTCTTCTCTTCTCTTCTCTTCTCTTCTCTTCTCTTCTCCTCTCCTCTCTTCTCTTCTCTTCTCTTCTCTTCTCTTCTCTTCTCTTCTCTTCTCTTCTCTTCTCTTCTCTTCTCTTCTCTTCTCTTCTCTTCTCTTCTCCTCTCTTCTCTGAGATAGTGCTAAACTGTGAAGGGTGCCTCACAGTCTGTGACACTGTCCTTGTTACATTAAAATCTTCCCTAGAGCGACTATAACTGCACTAATGAGTACTTGTTATATGCTGGGAGTGTCTTGAATTTGGGAGTCACTGGTATTGATCAACAACCCCGTCAGCCCCTCAGATATAATACAGTCATTTTACTGCTAAAAGGCAATAAAAAATTATATTATCGCTTTTTAAAAAGCATAGCAGAAAAAAAGAAACCTGGCCAGTGGGTACACTTTTATGCTCATATAAAAATGGTAAAGCACAAGGCAACAAAATTGATTCATTATTTATGACTGAATATTGTAAACAAGAATAATAACATAATGAGGCTAAAGTGTTCGGACTATTTAACTGGAATCATAAGAGGCCTGGTGGCATAAATTATTAACGTCGACATTTTGTGGCCATTTGAAATGTTCCCTTTCATTGATTGAAAGGAGCCAAAGCAGATAAAAACAAATATTTCAGACTCTCAACAAAGCAACTGCTTTCTGACGCAACTTTGCCAGAAAGTTTCTACACAGAGTGAAATGCAAACTTTGTCTTTCACCTGTCATGAACCTTAAATGTGTCAAAGCTCGCCTGTCATTGCGTGACATTTCATGTCAAGAAGCGACGGCAGAGGTGAGAACGAGGCAGAGGGAAGGAAGTAATGCGGCGGGCTAATTAATTCCCCCGCTCCCATCTCCGATTGCATTTGTGACATCAACACTGCCACAGTTTGCACCCTTACCCCTGCATCAGTTATGCAAATGGTGGCAATTTCACATGAATGGCAGATCGTCCTCCTGACATGAGGATGGGCAAGAAGCGAAAATGAAAAATGGAGGATGAGGCTGAGATGTGGGAGCCAGTCAGCCTTGAAATGATTTAATTTATGTGATGAGGAGTTGACTTTGATAAGTTTGCATTTTAATAATGAATACTATGACCGCTTCAGGGATCCAGTTACAAAAAAGTAGCATACTCGGCTAACAAAAAAAAAAAAATCACTGTAAGACAAAACTGAGGCTGAAGCTCACTGTCTGCTCTGTGTGTGTGTGTGTGTGTGTGTGTGTGTGTGGACCTATTGTAAATAAGATGCGCCTGGGAGTTTTTTAACTCCGGAGTTAAATTTGCTGCCAGGGGAAAAAGGCTTCAGCCTATTATGTAGGATTTTTCAGATTTTCCAATATACCGACTCTGGGGTGTGTATACATATTTAATGAGGTCTTTGCCTCAGTGCGATTTTAGGCTGAGAAGGATTTCAGCCCTCTGTCATTATGAGTGATTGTACCACCTCATGGCACATTGCAGTTGGATGTGGCAATAACTATCTGTCTACCCCCCAAAGCACCACTGATCTTATTATGATTATGACATTTTCAGCCGCTGTATATTCAAAACCTGTCGCATTATATCATTTACGTTGGGATTCCTACAAACTTGGGAGCTTATTATTAGATTAGATTAGACAGTTTTATTAATCCCCAATGGGGAAACTCATTTGCCACCAAATCAACTCATACAGACAACAAACAATATAGACATTGCATTCACAGTACACAACAAATAAATAACACCATAAAAAGCCATTTGAGACATGATTAACAGCTGGTGCTATGGATCTAGACCACATCTAAAAGTGTTCATTAAAATGTTTGACCGCCGCTGGAGCAAAAGACCTTCTGAGTCGTTCAGTAGGACACTGAGGCATCACTAGTCGCTCACTGAGCCTTCTTGAATACAACATCTGTTCTTTTTCCAGTTTAATTTACTGTCCAGATAGACACCAAGATATTTGTAAGACTGCTGACCCTTAATTATAACTGGGAAGACCTCCTCCTTCTTCCTTCTGAAATATAATAATTAACTCTTAGGTCTTCCCAACATTCAATTTTTAAAAAAACTGCATCACACCAGCTGACAAATGATTAAACCTCTCTTTTGTAGGCCAGGTCATTGCCTTGGTTAAGTAGACCCACTAGGGCAGTGTCATCCAAAAACCTTTGGATTTGACAAGACACCTGACTATGCCTATAGTCAGCGGTATAGAGTGTGAAGAGAAAAGGGGGATAAAAGTTGTTTTTTTTACTGTCAGACAGTTTGTTATCAAGCCTGACAAACTGAGGTCGAGACAAGACATAATCTAAGAGCGTTAGTTGTGCTGTGCAGTTTAAAATTCATTAATTTGTTGACTAAACGATGTGGTTGAATTGTATTAAAATCCAAAAACCTAATCCTAACAGAGATGGCAGTTGTTTCAAGGTGGCTGTAAATGCCGTAAAGCATAAAAAGTAGTGCAACATCTACTCCTACATCCTTCCCATATGCAAATTGCAAGGGGTCTTGAAAGCCTGAGATCTGTCTGCTCAGATGACCCTTTCAAAACATTTTGTTATGTGCGACGTCGGGACCACAGGTCTAAGATTAGTAAGACTACTACTCACATTGTTTTTTTGGGGGGGGGGGGGGGGGGTTGGAACAAGACAAGATGTTTTCCACATTACTGGATTTTTTGATGAAGACAGAGACAAAGAAAAAAATGAATGAAGGACTGACCACAACTGGTCAGCACAGGCTTTCAGGGTGCATGCATGGACACCATCAGGGCCTTAACGCGCCTTAACTGCTGTCAAACCTCATCAATATTAATAATAATATCTGGGCTACAGCCCTCAGGACTTATGCAGGACTGTGTGCTCAGTGTGTGTTGTAAGTTGTTTTTAGTGAATGAAATAACAGTTTGACAACCATTTTCATTCCTTTAGCGAGTCAAAGCTTGTTTTTTGACAGTTAGCAGTAGGTGACGTGTCAGCAAGAAGTAGGTGTGTACGTGTTGTAAATATGTCAGAAGTTAAATAAGTTAAAGGCACAATCACAACTGTAAAACAGACCTCAAACAAACCTGTTAAATGTTGTCACTGCCTTCCAAAATGGCCCCTGTGACTTCTCCAAAAGGGACTTGTGAATAATAATAATAAACTTTATGTATATAGCACCTTTCTCATGAGAAATGCAGCTCAAAGTGTTTTACAATAAAGAATAAATATAAATAATATAATATTATATATAATAATATCAAATTTAAATATAATAAATAATAATAATAATAAATAGAATAAAAATAAAGTTAAGTAAATAGTAAGAACAAGGATAGAATACCATAATTAATGTGACATAAGATGGAAAATAAAACCTACTTGAAACCATTTATTTTTATTTATTTATGTCATTTTCATCGGGGCCTATAGGTTCTGATACTACAGTATGTGACTGTGAATACTGTGAATGTTGTCGCTACCTCTGAGATTCAGGTGTGATTAAGTTTAGAAATCTAAATCTACTTCGTCAAGGTTATGGAAGTTTGTTTTTATATTTAAAATAAATCAATGTTGAAAGTTAGGATTTTGGCAGAGCATAAAAGGGGAGCTTAAAAATATAATGAACAATTATATCCCCCTAAACCAGTGTAATTTCAACTGGAAGGAATACCTGAGGATGTAAATGACAGAGACCAAAGATACAGTGTTCGTGCATTCTCTTAAAGGTTGACAGAAGAAAGTTAACTATAAATTAGATAAAACGTTCTCTCACCAAACCAAGTCAGTGAACTCAATGACTGAACCTGATGTTTTGAATGGACCGCAGTCTTATTTGTGTTTGGAAATACTTAACTCAATGTCATGAATCGTTTAAAAAAGTTTGAAACTAACAAGCAATTGATCTATTAATGTTTCATTTACAGTATATAACATTAAGCAGCAATTAATCTTTTTAGTCATTTTTTTATGAAAAAGTGCCAAACATTTGCTGGTGGCAGCTTCTCTAATGTTAGGGGTTTGGGGCTTTCCTGTGATATACATGATAGTAAACTCAATATCTTTGGATTTTGGACTGTTGATCAGACAAAACAAGACATTTGAACACATTCCTATGAACTCTCAAAAATTACAACAGACATTTTTCAGCATTTTCTGATATTGTATAGACAAAACCAATCAATTAATCGTGAAAGTCATTAGTTGCAGCCCTATTCTTGTTAAAATAACATACCTCACCATCCTATAATGAGAAAAATGTCTTGTTTTGATTATAAGTTGGTACGTCATTTCACAAGATACATATATTTTGTCTATTAATGGGAAAGATGAAGAAAGATCAAGAATGTTTCTTGTATCTTGTTATAACTTGAAAAGGATTTTGTTAAAATGAGAAAATGTTCATTGGGGCTGTAGAGAAGAAAAAAACAAGCAATATGATCATATTTTACATGCAGAAGCAAAAATCTGTCATCTTTGGCTTGCTCACATTCAAATGTGTTTTTGTTTCTCCTTCAGTGGGATGCCTCTCTGCTGCAGGCCATTTGGTTAGCAGTTAAAGTTGAAAGTTGGCTCATATCTTTTTCATGTCCGGGGACATCAATGGTTTGTGAAGATCTAATAGGACGTAATGAGTGAGCCGTCCCTCTCTCAGCCACCACACTCATTGGTAATGAATTGCTCAAAGCAATAGGTCATCTCTTACTGTCTGTAAGATTTACTACCGTCCATTTCATGTAGAGGACAAAGGAGTTTTCCACCTTCTGTCACATCGTCTATTATGAGTTTATTCAATGCTGTACATTATATGTCTACATATAATTCAATTCCCTTTGGCCAAGACTGAAGAAAGGATTTCTATTCAGTGGCAAAAATATGATATTCAGTAAAATGTAATAACCTTGGCTGCTCCAGTGTCCTGAAATGGACAATCTCCAAATCTCTCTCACAGAGCCTCCCCTCTCATTTCTTTATTTTCCTTTTCTCTTCCTTCTTTCTTCTCGTTCCTTCTTCCTTCCTTTCTTTATTTTCTTTCAGTTATTACAGTCATGCTTCGCACTCCTCTCATATTGATTTCCATCCTACCTCTTTATTGAAAATAATATATATTTCTCCTTTTCATTTCTCATTTCCCTTTCCCTCTACCCTCTCCCTGATTTTTTTTCACAAAATACAGAAGCCAATTACATAAAGCTGATTGCTGCTGGACAAAACCCAACGTATGTGTTTTTCACACAACCTTGTACAAATAAGACAAAATGTATAAAACTACTGCAAAGTCTGTGTTCTTTGTCTTTTTTTAGCCTCTTCAGTTGAGTCAGCTTTAACCTTGTTATGTTCTGGTTTGTCAGTGTTTCAATGTCAAAAAAGTACACAAAATCTTATTTTAGACAAGGTTAAGCTATGCAGCAACTACAAGAGACAAAGCTGAAAGTCTGCTGAAGTATTTGAGGCAACATCTGTCTGTATGTGTTACTCACAACTCCAAAAATAAAGCTGACTGGCCATAACATTATAGGACCAAAGCTCATAGAGATAGAAAACCCCTAATGATGTTTGAAAGACTAAAGCTCGTGATTCTTGACAGTTTCTATGAAAACCACAGACAGACACACACACTGTATTTCACTTTTTAAATAAGAAATCTGTATCTTTACATCTTCATCCTTTCATTTACATTTGCCTCATTTGTATCTCCATCTATTATATTTATTCTTGCCGAGGCTGCACTCTGCAAACTGACGTCTTGTGAATAAGCAACACATTTGACAATGTTAATGGCCTTAAACGCCACAAGCCTTTTTTAATGTCAGTGCACTCGATTTTAACATAAAGTAAGTGCAGGTGCAGAATACATCCATACTCCAGGTCCAGTTCAGTCTAGATTTGTGTACATGAAGAGTTCATATTCCAGTCAACATGACAGTTACTTTCAAACAGGGTTTTTATTTTCTGTTATGACTGTGGAAATAAACTAATTCAGGCGTAAAAACGCGTGCACAAACAAAATCAGTTCCCCCCCTTTCTGCCACTGGAGCAGAAAATTTCTCTCTACAGTATGGCAGATTACATTCCTGCCTTATGTTTTACTGATGCTGATTGAACATCTACATCTTTGAACACAGCATTAATAAAACATGTTTTGCTGTCTTATTGTCATTGTCAATGCTCCAAGTTGGAAAGTACACTTACTCAAGCACATAAGTACAATTTTGAAGCATGGCTGCTTTGGATATTTCCATGTTGTGTGTTTTTAATGAGGGATTATTGTATCTTTCACCTCAGACCGTGTATTTAACTGCAGTGAACACATTATGAGCTCATATTGTTTGAGGTTAAATTAGTCAGTGTGACAGATGTGTTGGCTTCAATTTTTAAAATATTTTCAGTCTATCAGCCAAATGAAGTAGTAAGTAGTCAGTATAAGATGCACTCACTCAAAAAAAAATCTTTACACATTTTAACGCAGGGATATTATAGGTTAAATGTGCACTTTAAGATCTATTAAGAAGTAAAAACTAAACAACAGTAGAGGTAAATATGTGGGGGTAAAAAAAACTTGATTGTGACATCTTTGGATAGAAATGAAAGACTGTCTAGAGGATACCTGGATGATGTTAGAATAACCAGGTTGCTTATGTTCCATGCAAACATCATATCCTGAATATGAACAAAAATCAGAAATGCTGCTGGTCTACCCCCAAAAGATGTGGCAAAAAAGGGCCAGAGACAAGCCTGCACCCTATCAGATTGTCATCACACTTGACCTTCAGATTTATAAGCAAAGTTTTTCCTAAAACTAGAAAAAACTCTGTCCAAACTACATAAAATGTTGCACATGAAAATCTGCTCGACCTTACAGTAGCCAGGAGCTGCAGGAAGAAGGCAGTGTGTGGCATTTTCTTCACAGAGGTGGACCACAGGCTGTGATCCCCGAGGGGGAATTTCACAGCAGCTTT
This sequence comes from Scomberomorus guttatus, assembly GCA_038419695.1. Taxonomy (NCBI): domain Eukaryota; kingdom Metazoa; phylum Chordata; class Actinopteri; order Scombriformes; family Scombridae; genus Scomberomorus; species Scomberomorus guttatus. Next base: position 28,260,175 of record CM076450.1, on the reverse strand, counting down.
GAGCTGATGTTTGGAGGAAAGGGTTAACTCTCAGCTCTTTGCTTTCATCTTCAAAAATGCTGCTACTGCTGCTGCTGCTGCTGCTGCTGCTGCTGCTGCTGCTGCTGCTGTTCAGCTCTGGAGGATTTATCATGTTGAACCCCCTATATGGTGCAATGTCAGTCACAATATGTACTGTATGTATATTCCCATATATGTACATGCAAGCAGTTTGTGCACATGTATTGTGCTGTATGTGCTTCTATAAGGGCCAAATATCCGCACAAGGAGAGGCATAAGAAGAAAATCCAGAGTGAAGTCCTCACTTCCTCAAGGTTTGTTATTATTATTATTATATCAGATTATATTGGGATAAGGGCCACGGTTCAGGTTAAAGCAACAATATACTTGCTGCCAAAACAAATATAAATAAATATTTGCAAGCTTATAAAGACCACGGGGCATGTGTGAAGAAAAAAAAGTGCTGCAATGACTCCAAAGTCTTTGCAGCATCAATAATCTTCCCTGTGACAAAGTGTCTCTGTTTACTTTTTAGTCCATTGCTTTTTTTTCTGCTCTAGCATTTCATAATCAATTCTTCAAAATGTCTTGCTGAACAAATTAAAGGCTGTCTGCGTCTTTATGATAGATTCAAACTGCTTCTAAATTCTCACATTTATCTAAGCTGTCTTTGTCGCTCTTTCACCGCAGCCGTTGTTGTTTTTCTCAGAGCTTATGTCATTTCTATTTATGTTTTTTCTAGGTTACAGCCACCTCTTTATATTGTAATATGTTGCTTGTCTGGCGTGGAGAGTAAAACAATGAATAATACAAAACTGCAACGATTGTACATATATTTGTATGAGTTTGTAAAGGGTGGATTTAGGCATGTTCCTCTTCATTCCCAGCATATTGATGCCTTTAAGGGTTTATAATATGTGTGTGTGTGTGTGTGTGTGTGTGTGTGTGTACACTGCCCAGAAGGATTCAGAGCAGCTCCATCCTCTGATTCATAACCACAAACGAGCACACAACCTGACATCTTCTTATGAAGTGTATATATGAGAACAAAAAAAAAAAAAAGAGAATGGCTGGATTCAAATATCAAAGACTCTCTTGAGCTCCCTATTCACAGAGACTTGCTGCTTTCAGGCACATTCATTGTTACCCATCATGCTTTGGCTATATTAAACATCTATCACAAGTTAGCACTGAAGTGCAGCATTTCGTCTCTATAGGTGTGTCATTATAGCTTAAGTCATTTCTCACCAGCGCCAGGTTGCGTCTGTGTGACACAGAGACGAGAGTGAAATTCGGAAATGTCAAAGTGAGTTTTAAAAGCCAGAAATATCACCACTTGAAGTAATTGTTGAGTCATTGGCATTTATCGATAACACCTTCAAACCCCATGATATATTACAGTCATTTTGCTCTGTGGGCCAGTGAACGTCTTTCTTGGGCCTGTTTATAAAATGAACAAATCACAGTGGACTTAAAATTGCAGTTTTATATATATATATATATATATATATATATATATATATATATATATATATGTTACAGATGCAGTAGAGTCAAAATGGATTATTGCAACAACAAATTGCTGTAACTGCTGTTATGTTCTAAAACAGTCTTGTACTTTATGATGATTGAAAATCTCACAAAATTTCTACACTGATGTTAAAATGATTCTTTGGTTTGCTCTTGTTGGGTAAAAGGCTTTGAAGTGGAGTAGTTAGTTCTTTGAAACCGCATTGCTAAACTCAAAAATGCTTGATCTTTAAGCTATAAACAACTCTTCCTTAGTTATTGAAAAGCTCATATTGTCTTCATCCAACAGCAACAATCTATCTTGGTTTCTTTAAAGGTGCAGCGTGTTGGATTTAGTGGCATCAAGCAGTGAGACTGCAGATTGCAACAAACCCCTCCCCCTCCCCTTCCAAGCATGTAGGAGAATCTATGGTGGCTGCGAAACTCGCAAAGACGTGAAAGGTCCTCTTTAGAGCCAGTGTTTGGTTTGTCTGTTCTGGGCTACTGTAGAAACATGGCAGTGCAACATGGTGGGCTCTTTGGAAGAGTACCCGCTATGTAGATATAAAGGTCTCATTCAAGGGTAACGAAAACACAACGATTCTTATTTTCAGGTGATTATACACGAATTATGGCACATTTATGAATATTATATTCCATTTCTGCCAAGTCCGTTCCACTAGATGCCACTAAATTCTACACACTGCACCTTTAAATGGCTTGTAATGCACAGCTACATGCTGTGACAGTGTATCAGGTGTTAATCATAAGACACTAGTTTGATTCAAATGGATTAGCCATGCAGAAATCAATGTCAAATATAAATCCACAACACCAATTTGCATGTCTGCTATAGCTCCTATTCCCCTGACATACTCAATGCATCCTACTGTAAAACACAGTGGAACGGTGCATCAAGTGTTAAGCCACAGACACTGGTTTGATTCACATGGATTGGCTATGTGGGAATCAATATCAAATGTGAATCCATTTTGGCGATAAGCCCTATTCCAGCCTGGGGAGTCGGCATCATCTCCTGCTCTGCTGTCAGCATGCCTCAGCAGCCGCATCCTGTGTGCTCTGAGTAATGTGACACAGACACAGAGAGGGCGAGTTAACGCGCACTGAAAAGATACTGGGAGAAGGAAGGAGAGAGATACCGATGTGAGTCGGGTAAAGATACTCAGCGATGAAGAGAGCAGAAGCGCAGACAGAGAGATGTATAACGGCAGACAAACCCCTCGTCCGTCACTAAATCACGTCTGTCATTCTCACAGAGAGAGAAAGAGAGATGCTTTGTCCCAGCTCTCACTGCTACTCCTTGATGTTTTTGAGACTATATCTTATATTAATTTTTTCCCACATTTTTATGCCTGTATTCTATGTGCATCAGTACAAAGATGGCCGCTAGGTATCACAGTATTACAGGATACAATGGTATGTAGAAATCCTGACAAAAAACATTCACTCCTTTTTTTATTAAACTGATACAGAGGCGCTCTGTTAACATTAAGTGTACTGTAGTGCACAACATGTTCCACCAGAGGTCAGATATGATATACTGATAGGCTCAGCTGAAAAAGATGGGGAGCGCCGGTGGATGTACAGGACTCGTAAAAAAAATGGAATATTTTGGGTTCAGATCCGATGATCCAGGTGAGTCATCTGACATGGACGAAGCTGTGTGCACAATTTGAAGAACAAGAAAGTTGTGGCGAAGGAACGGTCGGTTTATGCTCGATCAGAATTTGTTCGTACAAAGTGTTGAAAGTTGTTTTTCGAACGGCACCACTGCAGGACAGAGTGAAAAGCCGCGAAGCTATTCAAGCCTCCAACAAGCAGTTCATGAAAGAGTATAATGGCCCAAACCTCCATTCGCACCTCAAAGTGCATCTTCCATTAGCTGCTTCAAATGTGAAATGTTGGGAAGGTATTAAGGTATGAAAAAATAATTACTACCCAAGCCTAATGGCCACCGTAAATTTGGCCGTTTGTGCAATGCTAATGTACGCCGCACAAAAACACCACGTTAAAGGACGATTCTGGTTTGGGAATGAACTTGGGAGCACAGCAAGAGTTGCTGTTGCTAGAAAGACTTTGGACAAAGAAAGGACCCTGAGCAGGCAGACAATCATTCAGGCTTTAAAGAAACTCCCAGCTTAGACAATCTGATTTGGAAGAGAAAACAAGGGTGAACGATTTATAGTTTACAAACCTGGATCAGCTTTGACCTACACTGTACTTGCCATAGTTGGGCACACACAATTGTCCCGTTCAATGAAGGACCCACTCAGGCTTAAAGTGCCCTATTTAGAAACAGGTTTGTCAAAGAGAGGGGTACATTTAGAGAAGTTGCTCCTTAAGAAGGAGGTGTTCCAGATTTCTAAATTGAGCACTTTAAGCCCAAGAGGGCTACATGAGGAACTAGACTTAAGCCATTCTTGTAGGCTCTACTGGTTTTTGTATTTGTTCTAAAAAAAAAAAGAAGATTTTTTTTAAACAGTTGGTAGTTTAGTACAAGGATGGATGTGTTAAGGTCAACTGTAATTTTTAAAAAATGTGTTATCCATAAATATTGAGAGATGGAAGAGATTTGAGTATATTTTGTTTTAAAAAGTAAGTTTGAAAGAGTATTAAAATTTAAACCATTTTACCCACTGATGGGTTAAGATAAAAGACTGTATTTGCTAAAAAAAATATTTTGAAAAGTTGGTTGACTAATCAATGGAGTGTATGTAAGGACACCAGAAATAACCCCTGAAACAGAATTCATAATAAACAATAAATAATAAAACTAATGTAATCGAGCACAACAGCCCTGCAATGATTATTTATAATGATCCAATTTTGATCAGACCACTTTGAAGATGTGTTGATTTGACTCCCTGGTTTAAGGCTGTAGTGTGACTGCACTGCACTGTAGTGTAAAGTGTTCTCGTTATTTTGTCCACCCTGCCGAATATTCCCCACGGTGCTGTCAATGTACAAGCCCCTCCAAACCCTTTTCCTCTCTTCCTCGTTAAACCAGCATCTGCTAAGAGGCCTGACCCCCCCCCAACACACACACACACACACACACACACACACACACACACACGCTTTCTCCCCTCCCTTGCCTTGCACTCTCGAGCCTGCCATCTGCCACAGAGTTGGACAAGACCCCACTAACACGGCAGCAACACACACACACACACACATACACACACACACACAAGCACACAGGCACATGCTCTCATTTCAAACCCTTGCAATTGCTGGAAAACATCTCCAGTACAGATGCACATGAATGCACACAAACCCTCACAAACACACACACACACACACAATCGCATAACCCAAAGTTAGCCAAGCTGCATTTTTAATGAGAAGCCCCCCATGAACAAAACAGCTTGCAGGGTCATAATGGTTTCGAGCAAAGCCCCACCCCGCTACACAGAGCCAGTGAACTCCTCCCCTCCTCTCTGTGACTGGCCTGAAGAGGAGGAGACGGGGAGGACAGAGGGAGAACAACAAACTCTAATTACTCCTCTGTGGCTCTCGGGCCCCTCCAGCATTTTTATTTCAGGAGTAAAGAGAGGAGGAGGAGGAGAACGGAAAGGAAAGGCGAGGACAAACAGAGATTGCTGATTGAACATGAAACTTCTCATTGTGGCTCTCCTTCTGTCTTCTCTCTTCGTTCCCTCACTGCTTGTTGTACATAATGCCCCCTCACTTCCACTGCCTTTGTTCATCACCCCTCAGTTATCCACAGTGAATAATGATGTTTCCTCTTGGAGAGAAAGAGGCAGAGGAGCAGGCCTAAGGCCATGCATTCTGATGGTCTAAGCATTCCCTAGTCACACTCTGCTTGGGCAAAATCAAAAGTGCAGTCGGGAGGGAGGGAAGACGCCCGAGCTCCCTTCTGCATCCACATTCACTGGGTGTTGTGTTTGTTTGTTGTGTTTTACTCATTATTTACAATCTGTATCACCCCAAAGTCCCTCTGCATTTCTCCCTCCTGCAAATACACACAGAGCTTGAGCAAAGAGGGACGGTGGACGACGGGGAGGCTGCTGTCGTCTTTCACAAACAGACCCGAGCGAATTAGCGACATTATGTCTGCTCTCTGGGGACGTTCGCTCTCGTCTGCCCCTGCGATGCTGCCATCATCGTCACTGTCACCCGGACGGAGCCCGTGGAGGGGCAAAGCCACTTGAGGAGAGCTTCCTTCCTAGTGAAGCTAAAGCTGAAGAGACAGCTGGGCCCTGCTTCAGAGTCTCCGGCTATTTCAAAAAGGCTGCTCAGTTCATGGCAGCCAGCCACAACACATTTCTTTTTTTTTGTGGGTTCATTTGCTTTGTTTCTAATGTTTATTCCCCAGTTTGCCCAAATAGATTAGACTCTTGCTGGTTGATTGACAGGAAAATTAGGACTTCAATTATTTGCTTGGATCACTGAGCTGGGGCACAATGAAGTCAAAGCATACTTGGTCATATTCTAGCAATAAAAAGTGTTTTTTGGTCATATCCTACAAGCTAATAAAATCCTTTATAACCAGGCCATGTGCAGCATTATGGTCCTGCTGTAATAGAAGCCATTAAAGACACATTATCTGGTTCAGTGTGTCTTTCCGCAGCCTGTGCCGATGTAGGATGAAATGGGCCATTCTAATCCTCATTAACATAGCTAATTTCACATAAGAGAAAGTTGATAGTGGGTGTCAAAACCATTCAAAGGTCACCCAAGCAAGCTACATCATTTGATATGCGAATACGCATGCGCATGTGTGTGTCTGCAAGGTTGCATAAATGTTCTACCTGTTTGAACATTTTTTTATGTGAGCTATTGCATGTATAGTAAGCCTTTGTCAAAGTCAAAGCACTGTAGTTGCCTCTGATGTGTAGAGCAGTGCATAATAAAATAGATAAAGTCATCAGAAGTCAGAAGATGATGGTTGATTGTGCAGACAGGAGCTAAGATGGGATAGAAAAATAGAGAAGAGGAATAAGGAGGAGAAAGGGCAAAAGACTTTCATCCTTGCCTCTCCTTCCTCCGAGGCTGTAAGTGTACAGCTAACCTTTGGTCGGAGGGATGAAAGTGCGAGAACAAACACGTGACATGTTGCTCCTTCAACAGTGACTCTGGCACAAAGCCATGTCACAAGGGGAAGACGGGACGAGTCTGACATTAGAGGCACGGCGATGCTGCCACATGACCTTTAAAGGGGACAATTAACTGAACATCACACCCTTCATGCCAGCTGTGTTTGGCTGTATGTCACACGTGTCCTGCTGCATATAGAAGCAGATACTCACGTAGATGTGCGTTTCACGATAGATCAACACCAAAGACAAATCTGGAGTACTTTACCTCTCAAAAGGTTAAGTAAGAGCTGGTTTTTGGGTCAAAAGATGTCTTGGCATCTGTGGCCACATTTTGTTGAAAAGTTAAAGTTTTTAGGCGTCTAGGTTATATAGTATAACCATTGTTTCGTCAACGTTTAATTGACTATATTTCAAGCAAGCAGCAGGTTCTAACAACATGTTATTTATCCCAGTTTCAACAAGAAACTGCTTTGGGAGAATTGATCAACTTGCTCTTTATGTCACAAGACCATCAGCAGAAAAAAATCCAACCAAATCTGAATTTTTCAAACTTACATTTTAGGTTAAATGCTAGAACCATCCTGTATGCTACTGTCTTAGCTTGAGTACACAACAAGGATACCTATGTGACATTAAAGATGATGTGTGTTGTGTTGTTTCTGGCATCAGTAAATCTAGAACATTGTTAAACAACAACTATCAGGGTCCAAAAACTTGCTGATGTATTGAATGAACAAGCATAACACATATCTTTCAAAGGGAGAAAAATACACAAGGTGTGTGTGTGTTTTTTGACTGCAATTACAAAGAAGAGAACTCACTCAGTCACCCTCCTGCGGGCGGTGATGCTGGCCATGATGACGCTCTCCGGTCTCGGGGTTGCCACAGCCTTGAAAGTCCCCTTCCAAAACTTCTCAAAGAGCTGCTTCTCTTCCAGCTGCTGGAGGCTAGCGGTGCTGCCCTGCGATCCTAAGGACGGAGAGGGGCCACAGGGGCCGAGCTGGAGCGAACAAGGGGGCTGCATTGGTGGTTCTTGGTCTCCAAAACCAAACCTGCGCTGTGGTACCTCACCAGATAGACTCTACACACTCATGGAAACACACACTCACACTGGCTGTCGCTCAGGAGCTGTCCAAGTACTGAATCAAACTGTGTCGAGCGCAGCGACTGTTCTGCGCCGTCTTCTCCTCTCACAGCAGCAGGTCAATGTGTCAGCGCGTCCGTCTGCTCTTCGCTCTTGAGCGGGAGCGTGGGGAGAGGGACAAAAGCTGACCCTCTCCAACTGGAGGCTGGGTATTGTTCTCCCAGATGAGGGAAGGAGGCGTGGGGGAGATTGTGTTTCTCTCTCCGCCTCTCTTTTTCAGTCACATCTGCTGCTTTGTGGGATGGGGTCTGGGTCGGGATTAGGAGTCGGAGCGCTCCTTTTCCCCCTGTGTGCTCCCGTCGGCAGCTTCACACAGAATTAGGCATCACTTACGAGAGATGAAGCATGTTTCAGTCCTTCTGCTGGAGTGAGGAGTGAGAGACCAAGTGGCTTTCTTGTTGCTTGAGTGCAGTGTTTTTGGTGTAGAGTTGATTGGACGCCTACGCACAGCGGCTGAAAGCTGAGCGGGTGTCGAGGCAAGTGTCGCGGCGTGTCTGAGGGCAGGCATGAATGTGCATTGGAGAGTGCGCGAGTGGAAATCGAGTGAGGAGCTCAGCGGAGAGCGGCTTGTTTTGTGTCTCTCAGCCTGTGACGTCAAAGTTGGGGGTTGGACACAAGGGAGAGGGACACCTTCTGTCATCCTCTCTCTCTCTCTGTCTCACTTGTCTCACTCTACTATACCCTTAATTAGATTCATTTCTCATCCTGACTCATGAAAGCATTACTTTCTTTCTTTCAATTTCTTCCTGTCTTTGTTTCTTTCTGTGTGTCTCCCCCCTCCTGTCGTTCCTTCCTTACTTTCTTCCTTCTTTTTTCCTTCCTTCCCTTTCATCATTTCTTTCTTTCAGTAAATAGTTGAGCTGGAACAATTAGTCATTTAATCGATGAGCTCATCAACAGAGGATTAACTGGCAGATAATCTCACAATCAATTAATCAAGTTAGTCACTTTTTAAACAAAAAACTTTCTTTTCCAATATGAGATTTGCTGCTTTCTTTGTTTTATATCATTTTTAACAGAATCTTTTTGGGTTTGGGATCGATAAAATAATTAGAAGATTAAACAATAGTGAAAATCATCACTAGCCGCATTAGGTCGATTGCTTCGAGGTTTATTTACGCATTCTCAATAAATTAGAGTCCCTTTAATTTTCTACATTTTCTTTACATAAACAGTATGAGTCTAAAAAGGATTGTTGATATACTGAATGATAAAAGTACAATATAACAGCACCAAATCTCTAAGACTTACTGTTCAATTACAGAAACTTTGTCACATCTTTTCAGTTACTGAATATTTTCAGCTTCATAAATAAGGTGCATTAAAGAAAGAGGTATTGTGTAGAATGGTATAATATTATAAGATGTTGCTATTATGTGTGTAATAAGTAATATGTCTACTGTATGTATAGTCTGCAATATGCTGTAAACTCTCTGAGTCTCTTTCTTTCATTCTTGTCCTTTTCCCTCACACACACACACACACGCGCACACACACACACACTCCATCAGTGTCTTGGACAAAAGGCAGAGTAAATCAGCATAACAAAAAGGCCTGGCTCTGTGAGGACCAGCCGGAGCATGTGGCTGACACAAACCTCCCCCGGGGGTTTCAGCTTTTCCCTGCCGTTGGATACCTCCTCCTCTCCTCTCCTCTCCGCTTCTGCTTCTACACGACACATAACACAGCAACAGCTCAACACCCCCACCTACCCCCCCCTCAAACCTCCCTCCCTCCTCCTCTGTTCTTTTCTTCTTCTCAGCTTGTCACCGCTGTAACGTATGAAACTCTGCTCGGAAATCTTGGTAGGGATTATTGATGTGGGACAAATTGCTACAGGGATATTACAGGGTTTAAGCTATATACAAGTCTGTGTAATACTTTAAAGGACAAATACTATTTATAGACTTCTGGAATTGGTTACAAGCTGTAATATGAGACAGCAAACTGAGCTGATATATTGAGAGCTTAAATGTAGAACTTCACTTTTCTTACTATATCATGGAAACTGGAGAGGCAGTAGTATACCACTGAAACTCTGTGCACCCGCAAATATTTCTAAGCAACTTATTTTTGACTTTTAAAATACTAATATGTGATATTTAATATACATACTCTTAAGGGTGCAGATTTTAAGCTATTTCCTTAATTGATAGTCAGCCATATTGCCAATCATTAGTAGATTAATTGTTAACAATTCATAAAGTGGACGTTTTTCCATAATAAACCATTTTTTTGCCACTGACTATGTTCGATGCAATATCGGAGTGCATTAGGAACTAAAAGAATAGATCAATTAAACACCAAGTTACGTGAATTATCAATTAAATAACACAAAACAATGACTCCAGTCTGTCGCTATTCAATAATTGGCTCAACAAAATCCAAAGTATTAAACACAGCAAACAATGCTGCACAACTTCCAGCTTCATTAGAGGACATAAATTAGGTAAGACTAGATGTGTTGGACGTATCTAACAATTAAAAATAAATTCTGACCCATTTTGCCTGAGTCAAAAGTGCTGCAGCCTTCAACAGTAAATAACCTGAAACATTATCGAATAAATATTAATCAGGTTAAACCAACCTCTCTGCAATGGACTTCAGTCTGACTGGTTTTATATAAAATAACACTCATTTCAGATCTACATGATGGAGTGATGTGTGTTGCTAACCTTAGTCCAGCTGCTGGAAACAGCTGCTCAGCTGCACACGTGGACACACAAATACTGTCGCTCCAGTTTAATCAGTCCAGGAAACCTTTCACCATTTAGCCACCGCTAAAATACATTTATGCTCAAAGCAGGGGATTGTCACTTACACAATTCATCACTTTACTTTAGATCTTTCTTCAAAGCATGTGTAATTAGAGTTCTGTTTGTGCGGCACATTAGCGCCGCAGCATTAGCATGAGCCTCAGATAGCTAGCTAAACTTCCCAACGTGTTCATCAACACAACTGTCACAGTGAGCAGAGTGAGGCATGCTGCAACTTTTTTTCATCCCTGGATGCATTATTGGTTAATATTTTTTTTAATTATTAACAGCAATCAATCGATAATCGTCTGTTTTGCCTCTATATCTCTGATTCAACAAGTCCTCAAAATTAAACAATAAAATACGCTGTTTGTCCGTGCACTCCACAGTGACACATAGAAACAGTCTGTCATTCGGTCAGGGAGAGAGAAAGGTCCCAGGACAGCCGGATGACTGGATGACTTTGACTAATTTCTACTTTATATATGATCATATCAATAACCATATATAAACATAGCAATGTGTGTGTGAACAAGGTGTCATGAACAGGTTTTCACACACTGAACTGACAACATTGTCATGTGAACCTCACTTTCCCCTAATGAGTACTTGTGGGCGTGGGTGGGAATTAATATCTCTCTGCTAATAGGTATGCATAAAGACAGCGCGGTATCGCGCCTGGATTAATAATGCATATATTAGCTGATAACATGAAACCTTGATGTATAACAACACCAGCCACTTAACGATAAGTGGCTGCTTCATCTGTGTGCTTTGCATAAAGACAGAGCCGAGGCACTCTCAAATCAAACCAGAGGGCAGAGTTGGGCCGGTCCAGCGAAACACGGAATATGTTTCATTTATGGTGGGGAATATCAAACAGCCGTTTGTGCCGTGAGATGAAGTCAAGGTTATATTAGAGAGGGCTGTGCTGAGGGCAATGGGGTGGACTTCCTCCTGCTGAGTGTTTTTATGAAGTGCTTTTGCTAGCTGTGGTTTTTATATGGAAAGTTGAACTGAAGGACACAAAGCTGTTGTAGAAAAAAGTCATTAAACTGTGGAGAGACAATCACTTCATGTTTTAGCCTCGGTGTTTTCATGGAGAGAATTGCACCTGGTGACAGTAAATGGTTTCGAAGTGTTACATGACATCACATACATAAATGAGACTTTGTCATATGCTTCATGATGGTACTATTAATGTAAAGAAAGCACATAACATCCAAAGCTGAAATCATTTCTGACTGAGCTTGTTTTCATGTTGCTCTACATCAACAACTTTAATCCAATTAACAAGACAACCGAACAGTCCTCTGTAATTTTCTGGGTAAGCTGATAAACAGCCAACATGAAGAGCATCCATTTAAAATCAATCACAAATTAGGTGATTTTTTCTAAAAGACATAGAGGGAATATATAAAAAGTTATTGACGGGGTCTATTACGTTGCGCTGTCAAATCTCAAGCTGACAGTAATTGCAGTTGTTAGAGCAGATGGATTCATCTCTATGGATTTTTTAAGTCACAGTTCTATTCAGCAAGAAAGGGAAAAGGCAAATTGTTCAGAAATGTAATGTTTCTTTCTCTTTACCAATCAGAGTTCAAGTCAATACGTTTCTTTTTGTGCTACTTTGGCCACCGATGCATAATTTTAAAGTTATTTTTGTTCTGGTGAAACTCACATAAAAAACAAGCATTTTTCATAACATTGTTCTTTTCTTTTTCATTTTCTCTTTTCAGCATGCACACCTCCACAAAACTTCAAGAGAAATCAATTGCTGGTATTATCTGGGGATAAGCTGTCACCACAGCATTCAGGACAGCCAAGCTTACTTTTAAAAAGTTTTGAAGAGATATGACAGTAATAACGTTTCTCGGTTCTACTTTTTTACTGCTGTGTTATTGTATATTTAGTTTTTAAGTTTAGGACAGAGTTGTAAACTTTATATTTCAGCTAATGAGCCCTGAAAACGAGAAATGTGAAACTAAGAAAAATGTGCAGTCTCCATATTTGACAATTTCTGGTTTCTAAACATTTGTGATTCGTGTTGTTGTCACACAATGATTAATCTTATGCTTCTGTGCCTTCTCCACAAGTGCACATCTGTCCAACTTTGGAGGCTGCCTTAGGAAGGCTCCATAAGCTGCACTTTGCATTACTTTTTGTCTCATTCATGCTTGCACAAAATAGACAAACGATGCCATAAAAATACTACCAGGGAAATAAATACCAGTGCCTGGAGGGGTAAAGCAGCCTCCAGATCAAGATAGAAGCAAAAGAAAGATTTATTAGATTTAGAATAGAGCATTTCAAGAAATTGTATATTCAGTGTATTCAGTCAATTTTGAGAAGTACACATCTTTTGAGGTGATCAACAACACGTCAGGGCTACGACTTGATGTCTGTTTTAAGTCAATGCACCATATTACACTGCAGACCTTCAGTTCAACTTAATAGCCGCTCTGTATGAATGGATAAATGCAGCGACTACACAGCTGTGGTCTCCTATTCAGTAATGAGACATGGTGGTTAGTGGGATATAACTCAAGTTGTAGTATGTGTGTAGCCCACCGTCACTCCGTATCACAAAGTATATAAAAGTATGTAAACACAGCAACCCTGGAAACATAATTCTGGCCAAATTACTTTTTCTCTCAACATAGTGAAAAATGTTGTTAATTAACCTATTTGGCAAACTGCTGTTCAAAAATAACCAATCTTGCAGTTCAGTAACTGCTGCTAGTAACAACTTTTTAATGGTTATGTTTAGGCATTGGTAGCACTTGGTAGCAATGTTAGGGAAAGATGGTCACGGATTAATTCAGAAAAAAGTCTGCATCACTTGAATCACAACGTGATATAACATTTACACAGTTACTGTGGGGAACGGCCTCATCACGTACGTTACAATGCGTTTAATGTTGCGGTGGTAAAATCAGATGCTCCCAGTAATCCTTTGCGTCGATTACACTCAAGAATTAGGTTGCAACTGTTAAAAAAAGGTGTTGGCCTTTGGTACATGGCTTGAGAGAAGTTGCATTTAAAAGTGTTACGACCTGGCAAACTCAAAAAACTGTGATTAAAATGCTCATTTATGTTTACAGTGTCACACAATTTTGACCAAGAAGAATAAATAAGCTACATAATTCTACTACAAATCAATATATTCTCAGAGGGACTGTGTATTGGAGAACATCCATATACAACACAGAACATCTATTCTCTAAGCAGCATTTGAAAGTTGTGTTCACATTTATACAACCAAAGAACTTTGAAGAGCTTTGATCAATCTCTTGTCCGTTTTGTACGTGCCAGGCAGAACTGTTGTTCTGTAAAAAGTAAAAAGTCCTTTTCTCTCGTCAGCCAACTCTCTACAGCTGTTCTGCTTCATTCATAAAGAAGAGAACTTGTGCTTAATTGTTAATAGCGCTGTTAGCAAGGTAACTGTATTAAATGTGAGTAGTGTCTGCTGCAGATCACTATCCAGGGCTTGATCACACCTGGACAGAAGATGGCTGATGGTGAAAGAGTGTCTGAATTCTGAGTGTGTAATTTATACACTATTCTACAATAAAATGTTGCATTTTATGGATACAGAAATGATCATTGTCTTGTCAGTGATGTCAGCGATGGTTTATAAGTGTCCAAAATCTCAATTTGCTGGTCACTACAGAGAAAAAACAAAGGGTTTATTATGTAGGGAGTAGTGAATGAACAAGGGAATAATTTAGGATACAGCCTAGGTGACCCCCTGCTTTACATCCCTGATGATGTAACTATGCAGACATTTACGCAAAGTTTTGAAATGTTTGACATGACTAAAATAAATCTCCCTCTAGTAAAACTTTGAGGCTCCACTTTCAATTATAAACTATAAATTACTTTAAAAGTAGTACCAACACATTACAGCATAAAACCCAACGATCACTGTTACTGGGTTGCAGTATGACTGCCAACAAAGACACAAGCTCTTCGATTGGTTTAATGGTTTACCCAGAATCCCCTCATTAACATGTAAACCCCAAATTCTTGGTGCCTTGGCTCAGGCTGCTCAAACCAGATAAGATATTTAATTTTCAGGCTATAGCAATTTTGAAATTACTTCTATGAAAATGGCATTTTGATCATTCCCCCAGCACCTGAAGGTAAATAGACCTGGTCACACTCTGTTTTGTGACGTGGCACTGAGGTGCCAAGGTGTAAGGAAGGTTGTCAGATAAAAGCAGAATTAACAAAGAGGAGTGTGTTAGAAACGCTGCAAAATGAATGCGGCAGCTTGGGAGGCTGATACTTTTGGTATGTTTGAAAAATGTACTGTAGCATCCAAACGGACAAATAGCAGTTCTACAATCAAGGAGACTGATTTAGCCTTACAGAAAAACCACAATACAGTGCAAAATGACAGGAAATGTGGTGAGATATGTTGCTTTACTGAATCTTTCTATTAGCATATCATACAGAATACAAATGAATATTCCAGTTGTATCTATCACTGTCATAGAGACGGGTGGATACCTGCAGAAAACTGTCTCAGCTTTAGAAACATTGGATAAAACCATGAGCAGTCAATCTCACAGTGTAATTACCCATCATGCTGTAGCTCATGGCTCTTCTTCCTCCCTGTAGGTAGAGAGATAAAATAAAGATTATGCCTCACAACCAAGCTGACTACATTGCAGTGCAGGTTGTCACCATAGAAACTTGGAGCTTAATGCATTTTCAGGATAATAAAAATGTGAAAATTGCCCAATTTAATATGTGCTTTAACCAAAAAGCAAAAATAACAAATAGGTGGAAATCACACAGAGAATGAAATGTTGAAAGGTTGCACTTTGTTTATGATGGCAGACTTGTATTATGTATATACATCACCAGTCAAAAGTTTGGACACACGTTCTCATTCAAGTGAATGGGAAGGTGTATCCAAACTTTTGACTGGTACTGTATATATGTATGTATATATGTTGAATAAAAAATAATTTTATATAAAATATGCATAGAGGTACCACAGCATGATAAACCTGAGCAATATTGCTCCACATTTTACATCATGTGCACTAGTGCACAAAAAAAAAAGAACAGATTAATAAAACTCCTCATCCTCCTTTAATAACTGACACCTTCACACATGTCATCAGTAATCAATACATCTTATTGTTCTGATAAGTAGTAAACAAGTAAACAAATCTGGTGACACTTTAAAGCCAATCAAATAACATGACTGTAGGGAAATCTTTAGAAGGAAATCTCAGTGCCAGTGAAAGCAAGCACATGACTTTGGAATGAACTTCTCATACTGTGCATCTGATAATCACAAGCAGCAAGACAGGAAACTTGTCACTTGAAGTTTGTCATGGGGTGGCATTTCAACTCTGATGAGAGCAAGTAACTGCACAGAGATGCCTGAAAACACGATCCTTTTTCAGAATTTCATGTCATTTCATGCGAACAGACTGTCCTCACCAGACAAATTATAGAATCGGTTGTTTTTTAAAGCAGATTAAAACAATCTATGCTCACACTTTCCTGACTAACAGCCCCATGTGGTCATGAGTACAGGTACTGTATAATGACCGCCCTTCTAAAAAAACAGAAGCAGAAGTAGTGAGACGTTATTATGGTTCAAATCCTCTTAGGGAGGAGAGCTGAGTGGATGGCTGGCTTTACAAAGTGTCATCAGTTGACATCACAGATAACCTTTCCCATCCTGTCTCGGTGGTGGTTTCTTTCAACCATAACCACAGTCTTTCTCTAATCTTAAAGGATAAGGCTGGCAATTTTCTATATTTTTCTTATTGTATACAAATCTCATGTGCAGAACCGAAACCAACAATGAACTCAACCTACTTACAAGTATTGTGTATGTATCCAAAGCCTGATATATCTTATTCCTCTGTGTTGTAGATCTCCATTGTTGACCAAAAACTATTAAAAACACATCAGTGAGCCACACTGTTACACTGGGTGACATGTTCCTCCATTACGAAGAGTTTGGACATGTTAGTTTATTTAGAAATGGCTCCAAAGACTAATAACAGTGATCACGTTTTCAGTCTCAGGATAGTAGTTCCATGTAAGGCAGAAGTCACTGCGAACGCTGTTCTGTTTACTATTCTTGGTTACTTATATCACAAATATTACATCAAACTTTATGTAGAAGTTTTTGATATAAGCAAATGTTTCCCAAAAGGCTTGTTCAGCCAAGTTACACAGTGATATAATGTAGTCACATTAATGACTTTTGACTCTTGAGATGATCACAGGTGCACTTGTGCTGAAATAATTGTACAGGCTTCCAAAATTAAAAACATGGAAAACATGAGTGTGCAATTTAACTTTCCTGAGGAGTTTTCTGGGTTGAAGTTCAAATATTTCCTCTCACAGGCATTTGTAGCTACCTTTAGTATTAATCAAAGCTCTCAGAAGTAGTCAAAAACTACATTTTAAAAAGGTAAGAAAAATGTTAAGAAATGCATATCCAAACAAAATGTATTCTAAGAAGTAGGACTGAGCAATATATCAATATTATATATATATTAATAGATATCGTGATGTGTTGTCTTTTCCTGGTTTTAAAGGCTGCATTACAGTAAAGTGATGTAATTTTCTGAACTTACCAGACTTTTCTAGCTGTTCTATTATTTGCCTTTACCCAGTCATTGCATGCACATTACTGATAAATATTTTTGTGAAAGCACCAACAGGCATTCCTGTAATATTATGAAATTATATTGTGATATTTGATTTTGTTTGAACTACTAAGAAGTACAGCCATGAGTAAAACATGCACTCTCAGTCAGATGTATACATCTCATAGTGAACAAACAGAAAAACAAAACAAGGCAATGTCCCTCCCTGGCTCCCATCCTTACATAACAGACATGCAGACTCTAAAATACTTTATTCTGTGATTCAGCACCGTGTAAGCAGCAGGTGAAGAGGCGGTCAGGGAGGGGCATGTGAAGGAGAGACCCAGCTGCACGGGGCAAGGGTAAGAGGACACTCCCATCTTGCTAAATTAAATCACAAATCTCCATCAGGGTAAACAAACTGGAGGGTTAGAGGATGACTCTGTGTAGCGACTCTGCTTTTCCTGAGCCCAGAGGATACAGAATAACGCTCATCCATGGTGATTGTCACGCCAGGCCATGGTACGTTACATAGAGTCCCTAAAGTCAAGCTAAGGGTCACCTCATGAGCTGTCATCTGAGAGGACAGCAGTCATGTTGTAAGGCTCCCCCAGAATTTAAACACTTCTGGCACAAATGGGGGGAAAATTATTTGCCTCTGTGTGGGAAAAACTGAAAATTTGAAGTTTGAACAGATGCTTTTTAATGGGTCTGTCCTGATTTTCGTGTTATTGTTTTTGTTGATTGCACGCAGTTATATTTTATTACAGGATGCCTGCAAGTTATGAATGAGAATCTGTAACAGCCAAAATTAACAAGGTATGATTGGAAAACATTTTTTTAAATAATTTCCTTTGAGTACACAAACAACACAGCATGGCTAAAATAAATGCATCTTTGAAAACTAGCCCACTTGCCAGATGGCAAAGGTCCGGCTGATGCAATTGTTGCTCCACTCGATGTGCAGCGTTGCCCTACAGTTGGCAATTAAGAGAAGGTGGTAGGTGACGCCACATGTCTGATGTTCATTTGCAGAGCGAAACTTTCTGCTGCCCTGAGAGGACCTGCTGTGACACAGGCCGGGCCTCTGTCACTCTCAGTGTCGCTATTTCCATTATGCACTGTTGGCAAGGCTTTGAGTGTAAAAGCTGTTTTCTGCAGACAAAATCAGGCATCAGATGAATAGTTGAATTATTTTATATTTCTACTGCTCCCTTTAGGTTTAACATTGTAGTTTGCACTTATACTTAAATGCTAATATACATTAAATCCCTCTGTTTCATTTAAAGAAATACATAAGAAAGGTTCAATCAACCTTTTCAGGCAAAGTAATGTGAAGTGAAGACTTTGACGGAATTTAATAAAAGGTATTAAGTGTATTTTCCTTGTATGTGTTCACATGCTTGGCCAATAAAGCTGATTCTGAAAGTTGTAGCCATGACAGGAGACGATGCTTCAGGTACGGATGTTGCTGCAAAGAAGCTACAAATTTTAAAACGTGGATGCTTCACACACATCTTCAACCCGACAGCACAAAAGATCTATACAGTCACCACAGTTTCGAGGTGGGCACCAAGATTAGTGTCACCAATTCAGTATCCGATCAAAAGTGAAATATGGTCACAATCTCCCCTTCTGTTCCTGAGTTATGGCGTTGAATAATGTCCAGAAAAGTGTTTTTGCAGAACATTACGATGTCACAGTGAAGTTGCTTTGACCTTTTGGATATAACATGTCATCACTTCATCATTTTATCCTATTAGACATTTGTGTGAAACTTTGTCATAATTAGCGTATGAATTCTTGAGTTATGGACAAAAAAGTGTTTTGTGAGGTCACAGTGACCTTTGACCTTTGACCACCAAATTCTAATCAGTTCATCCTTGAGTCTAAGTGGACATTTGTGCCAAAATTTGAAGAAATTCCTTCAAGGTGATATCACGTTCAGGCATAAAAATACTAAGATTCTCTCATTCCAGCTTCTTCAATGTGAATATTTTCTGGGTTCTTTGATCCTCTGTGATAGTACCTGGACATCTTTGGGTTGTGAGCTGTTGGTCAGGACAAAACAAGACCAATACTTATGTAAAAGTAATATTTGTGTAAAGTAAGATTTTGCATGCAAGACTTTTACTTGTTATGGAGTAATCTTTCATTGCGGTACTGCTACTTTTACTTAAGCACTAGCATGAGACTCGAAAGCAAACGCTCCTCCCTCCCCTCTCCCTGCTCCGTTACGTTCTGTACCTTCACCTGCATCCTTGCGATCGCTGGGACTGGAAGTAACGCAGCTCTTTGATTGTTTTAAAGCAGGTATCTGGATCTTGTGAGTAAGCCATAGTGACATTTTCCAGCAGCTAATGCTAGCTTGGAGCTTCGGTAAGAGAAGAATAGTAGGCAAGAAGTGTGTTCAATATCTCTGTGCTGCTGTCAGTCTGTACAATGTTCAATACCTCCACATTAAGATATGCTTTGGAGCATATTCCAACTAAAAACTAAAGAAAAAACTTATTAAGTGCCAGTAAAAAATCTCAGTATTTCTTCAACCACAGTTTTTTTTTTTTTTTTTGATGGAGGCAAAGTGATATCTATGCTAACATCACCTCCTTTCAAATCAGTGACTGAAACATAACGCATGCAATAACTCAAACACTGCCTATAACTCTCAGGAATTCACCAAACGAAACACACATGCCTTAAAAAAGACTCAGAGGGAGTTTTTGTAACAAAAATTTAATGAGCTTTAGCCGTGAATAAATAATCCCTGTTCTGCAGCATGCAACCCATTTAATTGCATTACTTATCAACTTGTCAGAGAAATCCATAGCTGGACGGAAGAGAATATCCCACAACAAACACTGTCTCTTATGGAGCTCAGTTTCGTAACGGCTGTGTTTGTCAGAAAGTCATAATTCTTTTTTATCTTATTTAAAATGACTCATCCATGTAGAGTAGAATATGTGCATGGCAGATAAAGAGAGACGCAGACAGACAGAAGAGTGACAGTGATGGCGAGAAACACAGAGAGAGGCAAAGAGAGTAAAACGTATTCAAGGTCAAGAGAGAGGCAGGCAGAAACTGAGAAAAAGCAGAATACCTCCAGGCTATGCCTTTTTCAAGTCACTCCTGTTGGCATCTGCCCTGTTTGCCACTGTCTTTATACACAGTAAAATCGATATGGCTGCTGCTCTGACCCCAGAGCTGGAGCAGCCCATCAGTGGATTCACTTACAAAACAGGCTGTTCAGAAAGGGCACAGTTCAGCACAGGACAAAGAAAGTTTTCAGAGAGGATACGTTTTGCTTTAAAGCCCTGAAAAAAACTATTGACTTAATGTTCTGACCTGATGTAGTAGACTATAGTCTTATTGTTAACCGAAAGACAGCTTGAATGTGAGTGCAGTTGTGTCCATGGACGTCATGCAGTTGAGCAGATGCTGTTTTCAAATTTTGCAAGTTAAAAGAGTGGTTCAACATGTTCTTTTTCATCTCACTCTTCTCTCTAAAAGTGAATATTAATACCAATCTCATGTCTGAAGAAATATAGTCACTTGACATTTACATTTATGTTTGTGCACAGATTAAACAAACAAGATACGACATGTTAATTAGTGAGCTTCTTAAACTTTGGACAGAGCCAGTGTATGTGTTTCCATCTGCCTTCAGTCACTATGGTGAGCTACACTAATCACGTCTGGGCTTCGGCTCCATACTTAATCTCACTCTCGGAAAGGAAATGATTAAGTGTATTTCCCAAAAAGGTTAAACTATTCCTTTAATGGCTCCGAATGGAATAAAAACATCTCGTGATTGAATATAGACATACTCAATTCATGTATAGTATGTAAGTGTATAAAATGACATCAACAAGCAGCACACACACACAGCAAACAATACAAATATTTGACTCAGGGTGGTACTGTGGAGGCCTAATAGTTAAGATGCGTGCCATATACTGTAAAGTCTCTGGTTCAAGTCCCAGCTGGGGACCCTTGTTGCATGTCATTACCCCTTTCTCTCTCCTCATTTCTTGTCACCTCTCCACTATCCACCTTTAGATAAAGGAAAAAAACAAAAAAATACTTGTTTGTCCTTTCAGTGAATATACCCTACATGTAAATGAAAATTCAAACTGATGTCTTTACTTTAGGTAATAAGACAAATGTCTTTTTACTTTAAAATTTAAAAAAAACACATCACAGTGGTACATAAGCTTATAAACAAAGAACAGGACTTGAAATCAAAGACAGCTGCGGGAGGGTGGCGTGTATGTGTATGTGCGTGCCCAACGTCTTCCTGAGATGACATCTGACAGCACAAGGTATATGTAGCTCCCTGACGAGCACAACAGCCTTCGTCTCCAGGACAGCGAACAGCAGAGGTACAAAGCAAAACAGAAACCAGCAGACAAACACAATCTGATGGCCTCAGCTTCATTCTGCCAATCTTTCCTCCCCGAAATACCGTTCTGACTTTCACACCTCCTTGACATAAAACAAGATCCACTCCCAATACCCCGCCGGAATCTGGGATTTATTTTTGCGTATGTGCCTATAAAATAGACTCTTATGCAAGTGCTCCAGTTTTGAAGTGCTCAGAGGGGTTGAGAGTCCATATTGTGCCAGTTCTGTGCACTGAGGGAGAAAAAAAAAAAAGAAAAGAGGAAGATGATGATGACTTGACTGAATCCACTCTAATTGATGGGTCCTTTGGCCTGAGGCATGAGTGTGTTTGTGCTTGTATGCGTGTGCGCGCTCTCATTCAAGTGCACGCTCGTTCTGTGCGCACTAAATCATTGTAATGGACCTCTTATGCCAGAAGAACTCAATGGGAGAGGACACTCACAGAAGATGGCCCCGTAACAAAAATCATTTGAAGGCAAATCGCTTTTATGTGTGGGTTCTCATTGAAATGCATCATGGGCAACGAGGTGTTTTGTAGACTATACCCACCAGACATCACTAATCGCTGGACTGCTTGACAGAAAGTATGGCTTATTCCTCACTATATCTTGGGGAAAATCTGATTTGGGAGCCCACTGGTGTTCTCCAGAAGAGTTAAGTTGGTTTTCTGCTTAATAACATCTGATTTTGAAAAGGTTGATGAAGGAAAATGTCTTTAATCTTGCTTCAAGCAACAAAATTGATCACTTTGTGTATCAGTAAGTATTTTAAATAAAACTGTGACTGTTCAAGGCCACAGTTTGGCAATAATTTCATCCAGCTTGGGCTGTAAAACAGATAAAATCATAAAGAGGAAAAGCAAAACATCTTTGAATTTAATTTCTTTTAACTGGAACAGATGGTTGTAATTTTTCTGACTGCCATGCAAATATCGTTTAATATACTGATTTGCAGTGCATAGAGCATCTTAAGCTGGGCTGTACATTTTTTTACTGATTTTCCATGTTGCTTTAACTCACACTACATGTTTGAATCAGCCAAAACATACAATGTCTATGTTCACACTGTCATAACGTGTTTACTCACGGAGAAAGGATCGATTTTGTCCATTGTCATTTGCAATAAAGTGTTATTAAACCATGATAAGCACATCCTCAAAAATGCTGACAAAAAGAGGAAGTGTTCTACTTAAAACAGAAGAAAGTATGGAAAAAAACACTAACAGAGGAAAGAACAAAAGAAAATAAAAAATATTTATATAGACACAGATGGTCTGCCTGTTTTGCAGAAAAGTTCAGTTTTATTTATATCACAGCAGTCTCAAGACAACAATTAGTCCATATTGTCCATATCTATTATTATTATTATTATTATTATTATTATTATTATTATCATGATAAAGTATTTCCTTTTTTTTAGGAGACCAACAGTTCACACAATCACTTGTGTCTGTGCTCCATGCTTTTAGCACATGCAAGTAGAGAGGTGATAGTTTTACAAGACACCCTGCCTCTTCTTGTGACTGTTAAGCTTATAAATAAATGTCACACCATCCTCTAAAAAGTCCGGACATTTCTCAACTTTAAAAAACAATTTTTTTTTTTTTTGTCTGACTTGTGGCTGTTTTCCTTCGACCTAGAGTATTGGCTTTAACATAAAAAAGCCTCTAGCATGGAAAAAGATTATGTACTGCACTGTGTGAGCATAGTCATTATAATCCTGCTGTAGATGCAAACCGTTCTGAATGCATACATGAATAAATACATGAATACCATATGCTTGACAATTCTAATGACAAACTGTTGCAGTGTCCGATTACAGATGGTGGCGTGGAGAAATCTGTATGCTCTTTTTGGATACTGTCGTGCACACTGAGCGCTGAGGGGTTAGAAAAGTCAATGCAAACAGCAGGAAATTATTAAAAGAGACACACAAATTATCATGAGAGGAGGAAAACAAACTCTACCAGTATTTCTCATTTGATCAAATGGCAAAATCAATTAAAGAAAACACAACCTGTATTTTATGCACATTGTTTTATCTGATTATTCATTCTATAGAGTTCTATTAATTCCACATTTATGATGGTTTTTCATGGTGTAAATAAACACTTGAGACTGTAAAGCTGTATAATAACTCAACTGTGGGCAGCTTTGTTTTGCACACATAAAGTACATCACATTAGCTATGCACCAGTATCCATCTCCAGTATCGGTTTTGCACATATATTCCTGCCAGTGTAACTGATATGAGGAGTTTCAACCCTAATGGAATGAGACATATGAGCCTAAAGCCATGCTAGCAGCTGTGTGAGACTGTAATTAAGCTATTTCAATCCTCTTTTTAAAAATGCTGAGCAACAAACTAAGTAGCAACATTTGTTTGGACCCTCTGACCCTGTGAATAAAAATACCTACTTTTCCTGGTATTATCCAACACAATGTTAAGTCATATTCATTTAAAAAAAAATATAAATTCTGGGTGCAGCAAAATTGTCAGTGCTCACCTTTGTATATTTCCAACACAAAAATGTATATTTTCATCACACACATGCACCTTGTGTGCCATTTCAGTACAGTACCAGTTCCAACCACCCAGCAACCCAGATATTCATGTAACATAATTTAATTTTTAGGTTTATTACCTCCACCAAGGAGGAAATAAGATCCAGAAGCACATAAAAACCTCCAAATACTACTAGATATCTGATGACTTCACCTTGAGCTCTTTTTTTTCTGTATTTTCTGACATTTTATTCACCAAACTAAATGATTAATAGAAAAAAATACTAGAGTGATTGATCATGAAAATAATCTTTAGTTGCAGCTCTACTCCACATATAATATAGTAACACAAGAAGGACAAAATAACAGAAACAACTCATAATGTAATGCAATTCAATATTACACCACCGCAAACTACAGCTTCAAATTACCATACAGTGGAATCAGCACTTCTCTGATGTTATTAGGCCTGATTCACTCTCATACTTGAGGCATTTGCCAGCTGGGGGAGACAAACAAACGTACACAGTGATGATAAAGAGTTTTTATCCCTCATAATTACTTGAAGAAGTATAGTGTAACTGGAATGAAGGCTGGAATGGTGAGAGATGCAGAAAGCTGGAGAAGGAAAGCGTGCAAGGGCAGTATAGCATGGGTAAATGTTTTATGTGCCACGTGGATCCCTCAAATTCCCATACTGTTCTTTTACAGCCGTGATAAATGAAAGCAATATAAAAAAAGACACACACTGTGTAGCAATTTTCTTTCTTCAAAATGTTCTTTTATTAATTTAGATAATGGCCCACACAAGCAAAGAGATTTTGAAACATGTTCCTAGAAATGTTATCAGTTCAGTGGTTGATTTTATAGAAAACGGTCTCTATTACACACCCAATAATAGTGTGAATTCACAATTATAGTGAACTTTGTGCAAGAGTAATGTAGCGAGTGTATTTGAATGAGTTGGTAAATGGTATAATGACAGAATCAAAAACAAGGTAATCTGCAGAACAAACTTTTTTAAGGTACATAAGTTTTCAAGTGTGCTGATTCTGTCTTACAGCACAGTGCCTTTAAAGTCAACATACCACAAACATAGTAGGGCTGCATCTAATGATTGCTTTCATTATTGATTAATCTGTCAGTTATTTTCTTGATTAATGGATTAGTTGTTTGGTCCATAAAATGGTAAAAAAAATTTCACTTCCCAATCCTCAAATGTCTTGTTTTGTCTGTACCGACAGTCCACAACCCAAAGATATTCAGTTTACTGTCATAGAAAACTAAAGAAACCAGAAAACATTCACATTTGAAAAGGTGGAATCAGAGAATTTGGAAATTTTCTTCTTAAAAATTGAAACAATTAATCGATTATTAAAATAGTTGGCAATTAATTTAATAGTTGGCAAAGGCAGACTCTCTGTACAGTACATGACTCATACAACAGGCCTGAACTACTCGTGAATTTAGTTCTTACCAAAGGAAAAATTGATGAATGCAACCAGTTCCTTTAAATTACTTCTTGCATGAAGCCCAATATTTTTAATATTTTCAAAGAAATTCAGGCAGCGGTGCCCTGTATGTGTGAAGACAAGTGGTGATGTAACTATTGTTAAACTTGACTTTACTTGTCGGTTGTGCCATGAAGAGATTCACTTGAGTTCAACTGTTCTGTGGTGATTGGTTCAGAGACGTAAGTGGGGACCTGCTGAGCCACACATTGACGCTGCATCGGTTGCCATGGGATTAATGATATGCTGTAGCTCCCCGAAAAAACCACTCTAATGCCATTGTTGCACGCTGTTCATTATAATTAGCTTTAGATTGCCTCCCTGTTCTCTGAGGGCATGAAGGAATTGGAGTGTTTTTGAGCTGCTTTTTGAGTTTTTCTTCACTGATGGAAAGCTTTGTTGTTAACCGCTTTTCATGCTGGTGGAATTCAAAGCAATAATACCAATTCTTACATATGATGTATACCAAGGTGTTGCAATAAACACACAATAAACAGTGGGTTTAATGTCACAAATATATCTCGACAGTGAGTCATGGTGACATAGAGGCCACTCTCTTTCAAGCAAAGTAATAACACAAATTATTAAAAAGCAAAGCCTATCTGCTCCTCACAGACTTCAGACTATGGTACATGATATGCTACACTGTCAGAGTAGCTGAGCTTGCACTGCTGTAAAAACATATTACAGTCAAGAATGTACAATGTAGGGAAGGCTATTGCTTGTCAAGGCATATCCTTGACAGACTTTCTTCATAACCCCTCACGTTTGTTATCTGTAATACATAATGTACAACTCTTATTAGGTTGGATTTTGAAGAGCATGAATGGGTTGTGAAAATGGGAAAAGACAGTCTGAAAGACTGTGTGAAGTATATAGGGCCTTTGCCCATGAGTGAACTCAATTTCCCAGGGTCCTCAGGTTTTTCACAAATTCACCTGAGCTCAGCCCATGGACTCCTCCAATCACCATTGGTCAGTGTGACCTATGACCCATGATGTCACCAGGTCAATAAATGGGCCAGTTGTGTGTAAAAACGTGTGTAAATTTGACCGGCAAAAAAATCAGATATGAGACTGATCATCACCAGTCACGGCCTGTACAAACAGCTTTATTGTGGGCACAAAAAATTAAAATTGGTAGCTATCAAATGCCACAAGGAGGTGATCTGCATTGTACAAGGAAAGTTGGCTCGTGTGCTGATTATGTTGATTTTTTTTCATCTGATTTGACCAAAAAACAGTACTAATGATATGCTATTTTTAGGCTATTGATAAGATAATGTTTGGCGATTTTCCAAAATCAGTGTGCATGAGATTGATGCAGCTATAATGGTTCTTTTAAGTCAACTTGCAAAACAAACAACTCTTCAATCTACATAATTCCTCAATCATCATGAAATATTATCATATTAATCATGCAAGTTACATCAACTGAAGTCTGAAGGGGTAGTTATTTAGTTTAGTTTAGTTATTTAGTTACTGGTCTGCTAGTACTGGCATTTTTCTACCAATCATGCAACACCTTTCAAATAATCCCAATGCAGAAATAACTTTAATAACTCAGAATTAAACCACCTCCCTTGGTGCCTTAGAAGCTTTTTTAAAAAAAAGACTGATCTCCTGCCTGCGCGGCTCATTCTAATCTACATGGGTAATTGCACGACTTGAGGTCTAAATACAGATACAGAAGGCTAGCAGGGTGCCTGTTCTTCTGATATATAATAACAGTGTACATATAAAATATTCTTGTCCTGGGGACCGTACATGTTTCACAGAGAATGGGGCTAATGGGGAAGCAAAAGCACATATGACAAAAGCTATGATGTTTGTTGTTGTAAATTGCACTCTGCAGAGGAGAAAATCTATGTTGTAATTCATTCTGGGATTAAAGAGGCATTAAGTGATCTATAACTCCTTTCCTATTTATTGGCGACCTGAAGAAACTACAATAGTCCAGCATCTCTGGCATCTTCTCCCACTCTCCTGTCCTGCTTGATTTATAGCAGGTTATAACTGATATCAGTTGAGTCCCATTTTCACACATTTGACATAAATAAATCAGAAAAGATTCAACAAAAACTGCAACAAATGCAATATACTAGTAACACTTCACAGATATAGTCATTTTATGCTACAGAGCAATAAGTAATCTTTACTTACTGCCCTGCACTTAATGAATGAGTAAATGAAAACTTCATGCTTTCATATTGTGCATCTTCAGACAGATGCATCAGCTTGTGAACATGTACATGTACATGTGAACTGCTGGCTTAGCTGTGGTTTGTCTGGCTGACAACCAGAAACTCAACACTTCCATTCGACCCCTGCCAAACCTGGCAGAACCAGCCATGACTCAAGACCTGGCTAATTAGGTTTGGACAACACTGGCCACAAGATCAGGCTTGCATAATGATTACCAATGAGTGACTGTAAACAATGTTTTGTTAAAAATATTGTGCAATAATCAACAGTAACATGTAATAAAGTATTTTACTGCATCTATTCTCACTAGAGATAGATTTTTTTTACGTTGCTCTTTCTGTCTCCCAAGGGTGACAACCTAAATCCAGGACCAGGTTATATTAGTTTTATTTAACACGTGAGGATGATTATCCTCAAGTCAATAAGCAATTGAGTTTTAGTATTTAGGATGCATTTATTCAATTACTTTTGTGTATTTAAATATCTTGTCACATCCTGCCAGGACTTCCTGTTTGTGTTCGGACTTTTAGTTTAGTTCCTGTTTTTTTTAAAAATGTCTTCTTCTTGTGTTTTGTTACCTTTACTTCCTGTGTTTTCCCGCCTTTGTTGATTGACTGCATTGGATCCCATCGGCCTGCTGTGTCCTGCATTTGGGTCCACCTACTCCACTCTCCTCATGACAGATCTACATTTATTCACAATCTTAAATGACTATGGCTTGCTTCTTCGGAAATGATTACACAAAGTATAATCTTTTAAGTTAAAGCCAGTAGATAATCTTCTTCTTCTAATTGTACTCCTGTAATTGTGGTATTGTACTTCCACAAAGTTGTGTTGCATTCTGGATTCAGAGGCGTGATGTGTAACGCAACAGCGTCAGCTCCCTATCAACTCCCTGTCCCGCTGTGCCAGATGTCCCTTTTACACACACAGTCGATCCGGCTCTGTGACTACCTCCATAGCTGGCTTATTGGCAGAGCAACTCTGCCCTCCCACTACGTGTCTTTTATACAGAACAGGTGCAGCATTCCCACCTTGAAAAGGCTGTGTAAAAGGGGCTTATGTTTGCTCCAAAGGTTTGTGCTTTGTCAGTAGTGGCGCTTCACAATCGCCACGGTCTCGGAGCATATGAGACAAATTGGCTTTGAACTGCCCGTAGGAAGTATTTCCTTTATTTTATGTGCGTAACTATAGTCATTGTGTATTGGGCTCTGAGCACTTCCAAAACACTGGTGACATACACTCATTAATGTACCTGAACGCCTCCTATGTAGTCACTCCCTAAACTAGACCCTTATTTTTTAAAATTCTGTGTCCGATTTAGTCCCACTGCATAAAGGTGGTGATAAAAATTATCTTAACTATCGATTACCAAATTGTCCTGTCTTGCTAAAGTCCTGGAGTCATTAGTTGATGATCAGCTCAAATCATTCTTCTCAAGAAATTCTGTGTTAAGTCCACACCAATCTGGTTTCAGAGCTAGGCACAGTACTGTCACTGCTACTACTCTGGTTATAAATGTATCTGCTGTTGACAAAGGGAAATGTGCTGCCCTCTTTGTCGATCTAACAAAAGCATTTTTAATTGTTGATCATGCTATGCTCCTACAAAGGCTATGTGATATAGGTTTTGATTATAAGTCCTGTAAATGGTTTCAGGACTACCTATTTCATAGACAGCAATGTATTTTTACCACTGTGAAAGGGCGTTCCACAAGGTTCAATATTGGGTCCTATCTTCTTCAAAATTTACATCCTTTATGACAAATTGTAATGGCCGTCTTTATGCGGATGATACAGTTCTGTACTGTTTTGCTGATACTGCACACTCAGCCACTGAAATCCTACAACAAGCCTTTGACAAATTGCAAGATGCACTTTTTAATTTAAAAATTGGTTCTGAATTCAGACAAGACTAAATATATGCTATTCTCTAGAGCCAGAGATATTGTGGACAATAGTTTGCATATTACCACCCTGAATGGACACAATATTGAGAGGGTCTCAGAGTATAAATATCTTGGTATCTGGCTGGATTAAAAAGTTACTTTTAAATTTCACATTGACACACTTGTCAGCAAGCTGCGACAAAAAATTGGATATTTGTACAGAAACAAAGCTAATTTTGCTCTGTTCACTTGGAAGCAGATAATTGAGGCTGTCTTCTTGTCTGTTTTGGATTATGGTGATGTTATCTATAGACACGCCTCTGCCTCAGCTCTTAAACCCCTAGATTCAGTTCATCACTGCGTCCTAAGATTTATTACCAGTGACAGTTATTCTACACATCATTGCCTCTTGTATGAAAAGGTTGGGTGGACATCTCTAATAGTAAGATGTGACAGGCATTGGTTCCTATTTATTTATAAAGCCCCTAATGGCAACTTGCCATCATATATCTCTTCCTTATTGAACTGGTCCTATAATTAATATTCAACTCGTTCAACTGATTGGTCCTGCGTGCAAACACCGGATTTGGAAAAGCTGCTTTTAGTTTCTGTGCTGCACACATCTGGAACACTTTGCAACACTCATTGAAACTTGACCTATAGGTCAACTTAAAACCATATTTACAAACTTCTCCACTCTTGAATGTAACTGTTTTTCATCTGTGGCTGTGCTGTTATTGTTTGTTTGTTTGCTTTCTCCTTGGTTGTTTTTTGTGTGTAATTATTCTGTTTTGTACACTCAACATCATCGTAAATGAGGGCATGCCCTCAATGATCTTTGAGTTTAAATAAAGGTTGAATGAATTACAAACATATCCCTAAAAGGATAAAAACAGTATAGAATACAATACACAAATGGCAAAAGAAAAACAAGGTGAGCAATGCAAAATAAGTGATTTTTATCATCAAGAGAAGTTCAAATAGGTCACAGAAAATCGGGTCTTAACTGAAAAAATCTACATGTTTTTATCAGCAGTACACCTGGTTTTTAAACTGCTGTGATTAGAAAGTGAACTGTCGGTAATGAGTGTGACTACACATTATGTCCTCAGGCTAGGCCAGCTAAACTCCAGGATGTAGTTTACTGCCAGCATATTTTCAAATTGAATCATATACTATCGCTCATAAAAAAGGTATTATTTTATATTGGAGTGAGAGTTGGACTGGATTTTTGTATGGAGACATTGCTAGGCAATTTTGCAGAACCAGACCAGTTGTGTTCTTTTTTTCCATTTGGTCACAACTCTGAGCCAATGATGTGAGAGAAATTGTAGCATCTTTATTGGAAACCTTAATGGTGTCTGTATTATATGTCATACAGGTAGCAGTATATAGTGCCTCCCTGAAGCGAGCTCCCATCCGTGGTGCACAAAATGGCTTTAAAGTGTTTCCAGTAATTGCTCCCACTTCACACAGAGAAGAAAAGAAAACATTTTGTAAGACAAAAGATTTGTTTCTCAAAAGCCATCTTTATACCATCTTCTTTCCACATCTTTAGTTTCTTAAGATCCTGAATATAAAAAATAGCCTTTGATGCCACCAGTACATTCATTGACCCTGGAAAGGTGTTGACAATTACGGGAACTCAGACAAGGTGGATAGTCTGCTATTCATCAAAAACAAGGTTTTTGATGCGATTTTTTTGGGCCCAAATTGTCATCAAACAGCAAGACAGAAATAAATGAGTCAGTCTCTTACTTTCTGGCACATATCACCTCAGAGACGTGCTGCCATAAAAGACAACTCTGCAAGAATATTACTGTGCTCACACGAAAGTGGAGGGTAATGTCCCTGCATGTTCCAAAGGCAGACAGACCAGCTCTTTCTTCAACCCCCAGGAATGCTGGCCAATAATACATAAGTGAGAGTCCCAGACTCTAAAGTTTAACTATAAGTGTTTAATGAATTTCTTTTCTATGCCTTATTTGTTTTTGTTCTTTTCAACTAAACTTTATTTGTATAGAACTTTTCCTACAATACTGCATTACAAAGTTTGAAATAAAAAAAGTTTTACCAAACAATTTCACAACGAAACACAGGGTCAGTCAATATAGTGAATATCTCAATCCAGCCAAGATCATCCAGTCAGAGAACCCTGGTAGGTTCAACCCACACCACCCACAGGCAATACAAGTAATAACGGCAGCAGTTTTGACTTCCAAATGTCTTCTACAAGCAAGAAAAGCAATATCTGCAGCAATTTAACACCCAGTGCACCACACTCAGATGATTTTATGGCTGCTGTTTTTGCATGTGTGTTTTGAATACATACATACAATACATGCATACACAAGAAATAAATAAACAGCACAGTTCAGTTCCTACTGTGCATGAAAATACCCCTCCAAGGTGAAATGAAAAATATGGCCACTGTTGGACTTAGAAGTGTCGGACAATCTAAAATGGCAGCCTGGATGAGGTGAAAGAGTCAAACCAGAGTTCACCATCAAACTCTAGTCTAGAAGTTGCACAATCGGTATTATCACCACCATTTCTGTAATCACCATACATACCTTCCTCCAAGAATCGTCACCTTATCGTGGTGGAGGGATTTGAGTGTCCCTGTGACACTGGGAGCTGTGTTGTTGTGGGCAATAGCCCCTGGTAGGGTCTCCCAAGGCAAATTGGTCCCAGGTGGGGGTCCAGACCAAGAACGACTCAAAGATCTCAATGAAGCAGCATTTCAGGTGTGTGGGAACTTTGCCTGGAAGAGGGAGACCGGGGCACCCTCCTGGAGCCAGGCCTGGGAGGAGAGCTCACTGGCAAGTGTCTGGTGGCCAGGCCTTGACCCATGGAGCAGGAGGCAGGGGCGGGGACCTGGGTGTGCTGATCCCAGGCATCATAAACTGGTTTTAGGGATGTGGAACATCACCTCCCTGGTGGGGAAGGAGCCAGAGCTAGTACGGGAGGTGGAGTGGCACCAACAACATACAGTTGGGCTCACCTCTACTCACAGCACGGGCTCTGGAACCAGCCTCCTGGAGAGGTGCTGGACCCTTCTTTTCTGGAGTTTCCCAAGGTGAGAGGCACCAGGCAGGCATGGGGATACTCATGAGTCCCCAGCTGAGCCCTGGGAACACCTTGGGATCCCCCAGGAGGAGCTGTCGCGGTGAAGGATGTCTGGGTTTCCTTTAGGGTGACTATGTAACATCTGTCCAGGGACTACAGATGAAAAATAGCTTCTTGGCTAACTCTGGCACATTTACAACAATGTTTATTAATGTGCACTGTCCCTGTTAAATAAACAAACAAATAAATAAAATACTGTAACCATAAATTGAAGCTGACCACAGCTGCCCCCCTCAATGAAGGTACGAGCTACAATTTTTTTAAATCTACTTTTTAAGGGTTTGTGCATGGCAGTGGCAGATCTAGATCAACGGTTTTTACCCTCACATTCAAATATTACATAGCGTGAATTCACCCTCAGCTCAGAATAAAACCTCTGCATGTCCATTTATAACACTGTGACTCTGATACACAGTCAGATTCCACTTTATCATCCATTAAGGAAATGTAAGTCTGGTAACAAATGAATTAATGGACAATGCTGAATAAAACTTTATTATGTTGACATATTGACACTTTTCCCCACTCTTTTATTTAAAGATAAATGTGCACCGTCTGCATACACATGAATTAATATCGCTCCACTGGATTAAAATGGAGGCTCTGCCTTTTATTTACCTGTTGCCATGGTGAATCGTAGTATTGGAGCTCCATTGATTACAGCTTTTTTCATTCACCATGCACGTGCTTAACTCAGAGAGAACATACTCAGAGTTGATTGAACTGACTCTGATCAGCTGTTCCAGAACCGAAAACTATGAGTTTCCCATCTTGGGGTTAATCAACACAGAGTTCAGGGTTAGACTCAGAGTTTGCTGAACCTGCTTTCTGGAAGTGGTATTGGTTAACCACAAGGTGATCCGACAATAGACTTATAAAAACAAACAATGCACATATCATCTCATACATGAGTTACACACATCTCTTACTGTATCTAGCCTCTTAGGGCAATCTCATACTATGCTAATATAAAGAATACAAAAAGTGCAAGCAATGTCATCAATTTAAATGGTAATATTAACATCAATATGTATCAATGCATGTATCACATACATGACTTACACACCCCTCTTGATATACAGTATCAGTCAAAAGTTTGGACACACTTAATGAGAAAGTGTGTCCAAACTCTTAACTGATACTGTACTTGGCAACAGCCCACAAGACCAAAAATATTTGGCCCCTTAACAAAAGCTTTTCAACCTGTTTACCTGATTCTTCATAAATCTAGTAATGTAAACACAAGGCTCATGTAAATCCCACTAAATATGACAGATTTTTGTGTCAACAGTACTTTCCTTCAACCATAAATTAAGCAGGCCAATGTTTGGATAAACTATCAGTTACATTTCTAATCTGGTAGTATAACACAGAAGATATGTTCATGTTTATGAGTCATTTTTACCAAACGAGCATTAACATAAGCTTCTGTACTGTAAGTCTGTTTGTCATTGTTTAATAATGGGAATTATGACATCTGCTCTCAGATACAACCCTAAACTGTTTTTAAAACCAACTGTATGGTTGGTCAGGTGTCTGTACAACTTTGCCCCTTAATAAGCAGTGCTGAAAAAAACAGGGCCATGTTTGAATCTAACCGCTGATCCCTAACCTTCAGTATTATTAATAATAATAATACATTTTATTTATAGACCACTTTTTAAGGTACTTAAAGACAAAGAAGAAATATCTCTATAAAACAAACACGAAAAGCAAGAGAACACACTGAAGTACCAAAGTTTGTATTAGTATTTAAATATTCAAGCTAATTACTGCTGCTTAAAGTCCAATAGCTACCAGAAGCACAAGCACAACAATCACAAACCACACAAAGTGAATAGGTGACTTAATAACTACTAAAATATATCTAAAACTACTACTTTTTATTTGTTCTGCCTGTGTAGACAACATCCAACAACACAACAATGTCAATGTCCAAGCAAACCGGACACATTTAACCAATATATCGTCCAAAAACATCATCAACCAAGTTAGCTACACATGTTAGCTCAGTCATGGCGGGTCATTTAGCATGATTGAAGCCACGTAGCAAAGACAGACAGAAAAACTATCGCCTATTTGACTCACCCTATTTGAAGAGGCCATTCTTTGGTCAGTATCCATGTCATGTAATTTTACTGCACTTGTTGCTACGATGGCTGTTGTTGCTTTCCATCCTTACAGCTGCTACCAAACTAGTCAAAGAACAAGCTAGGTTAGCTAACTTAGCTAGTACTCTCCTAGTTGTTTCATTTAACCTGAATGACATTTCTAACTTACTGTAGTTTGTTGTAGGGTCATGGTACTCGTTTAATTTCACAGTTTTCTTAGAGTCACTCATTATTTTTTAATCAAAAAAGGATGACAACTTAGATGTAGTCTTAATTGTCCTTCCTCTGGGAGCACAATAACGTTTTTCATCACACAAAGTGACGTTTACTCATCATTTTTGAAGATTAATTTGAAGAAACAGAAAGAAAAATGAGGAGGAGTATCTTGCCAATACAGTACAGTGGCTGTTAAGTCAATTTTATTTGTATAGCATCTTTCATACACAGCGGCAGTCCAAGGTTAAGGTTAAGGCTTAACAGCAGCATAAAAGCAATTGATCAACATGATGAATACAGAATACAACAATTAAAAATGAACACCAAATCAAGCACACACACACACACACACACACACACACACACACACACACACCAGTTGTTCAATCACACACACACTCAGGTAGGATATTGGCTAGTCATAAGCCTGAGAAAACAGAAAGGTTTTAAGTTTTCTTTTAAACGTGGAAACAGCATAGTGACTAATCTGGTAGTTTGTACCAGAGAGCAGGAGCAAAGTAACTAAAAGCTCCCTCTGAAGACCTTGATCTTATTGTGGGTACAGTTAGACGACTACTACCAGATGACCTGAGGAGTCTGGTTGGACTGTAGTTGGTGAGCAGGTCAGTAATATACTGGGGAGAGAAAACGCCACGCAATTTGGCAGGGCCACAGAGGGGGCTGGGTTTGTTTAGGAATACTGGCACCCCCTAGAATTAGAATTAGAATCATTGATCTTACAATGTTGTCATAGCCTACATAAAATAGCAACATCAAAAACAGAAAATGACTGTTAATGACTGAAAATGAATGTTATCATATGCTACATATTGCAACATAAACCATATTACTGTACACCAAAATATCAAAAATTGAAAAATGGAAAAAGCTTAAAAAAAATTAAATTAAGGACTTTTTTTTTTAGAAATAATGCATTTAAGCTAAAAATGTATATACATATATAAACAGCATGACGGTTGTAATCTAATAAATAAAAAAAATCTGCCTTTTTCCGAACATCCAGTTCTGACATGTGACTTAAACTTTGATGTAAATATTTTATTTAATCAAACAGCAACTATCCATCTATCTATCTATTCTTAAAATCATCCAAAAGTACACTAATAAAGAAAATGATCTTTCAAGAGGTCATTCAGAGCAAGCACAAGTCAGCTGGTGCCTCCAGAGTGTACAATTACACAATCTGACATTTATAAATTGGACGAAAACAGAGTCTGTTCAAATTTTTTTACAGTTTTTACATGTAAACACCTAATTTTATATAAACACTCATATCCTGAATATAAACATCTGAATATTATGTTTTTGTATAATTTGGAATGTAAACACTGTATGTTTACTTTTAGGTTGGCCTAAGTATATCCATGGAGTCCACTAATGAACACAGTTTGAATGTCAAACTAGAAAATTAGACTCTTGATATACAGGTATATTAAAAAAACTGGCAGTTCCATTCAGAGTAACACCTGAGCTGAACTGAGGTTTAAATTTGGAATAACAATATGCGTGTGAACTTTTAAAAAAAGTTCTCAAGTACACACATAATAACTCATAAAGGCACTTGTGCTTAATTAGTTAGCAAGTGGGGGGGAAGTGGAGCGGTAGCTATTTAAGAGTTGACACCAAAGTTTAGTTACAGATTCAATTTACACTATAACAAGCTACAGTGGCTTTATTTAATAATGTTCAAAATAAAACAAAATAAACTTCAGACTTGATTTGGCTCAGTCATCCAGTATTTCATAATTCATTCACTGTTGTATTAGGATTCCACCATTTAACAAATAAAGCCCCCACAGTCACACAATGTTAAATATGACAAAATATAATTTGTACCTTTTTCACCTGATGCCTTTCAAAAGCCCCTTCACCTACACTCCACCCACGCAGCTGTTTTCATTTTGCCTGATTAGACCTCTGTGTGGACTGTGTGGGCACGTACAGCCTCTATTTGATTGACGTCTTTACTCTCCTGTTAGTTTTATTGCACTCGTTGGTGGGACAACCTACATTTTTTTCATTCTCGGTAGTGCATGATGTGCAGTACTTTTCTGTTCTGCACTTACCAGAATTTATGTTTTTCCAAAGGAGCTCCCTCACCACCATCCACAATTTATTTTAGTCTTTTTGTGGCTTTGAGTTACTTCTCCAGCTCCTTTTTGCATTGCATTGTAGGACAATAGTATCAAGCTCAAAAAATTGAGCATTGCCTAGTGTGGATACTGACTTTTTGGTAACACTTTACTGTATTTAGCTTTTACAAGCAGTATATAAACATTTGATAAATAGTTTATAACTCTATGAAGTGATAGTTATAGTAGTTATCAGCAGATATAAGGACATTTTAAGTCTTCTCCAATGATGACATATTAGATATTATTACAACTGTGTTTTACTATATTATCATTTATTACCTGTTTATACACCAGCCTTCACTTATGAGTGCCCACAGGAAGACTTATACTGTAGGTGTTGACAGATATATTAATAAATACTTATAACTCCTAATAACTACATTATAGTGTGTTATAAACATTTATTAGAAGTTTATATACTGCTTATAATTTCGAAGTGTTTCTGATGCTTTTAGTGTATAAATTTTGAACACACACTCAAAACCAGCTTTTTCACCTTTTTTCCCAGCAGACATTTTGACATGTCAAAGCAGGAAAAGCACAGGTGCAATTAATAACATTAATGACAGCTGAATCCCATTTAGTTCTTCCAAATTCATGACCCTGGTGTAGTGCATGATGGTTCACCAGAACGACTTCCTTGGATACTTGAATGGAACCGAACCATTGATTATTTTATTAGTTCCACCTGTGCTATCCCTGCTATGACAAGTCAAAATGTCTGCTGTAAAAAAGGTCTATATAGGGACACAGTTTTGGAGTTTGGTGAACTAATGTGCAGCATAGCTCTGCCCAACTGCAACCTGAGCAGAGGCCCAATCAGGAAGAGATTCCAGATATGTTAGATAACTGACAAAACATACTGGATCATGGTGATACATATTGGACAATCTCTGATTTTTAAATGCTGTATATTGAACTTCACATAGACTTTTGTCCAGAAAAAATGTCTGTACAAAGTTTTGGAACAGAACTCACATCAAGCATGTAAACTGATGATTACACTGTTCAGAGCATAATCTTACTTGAACATCCTGCACAGATTTTACACATGAGATAAGTTCCTTATATTAATGTTCAATGTATTTCATTCTGCCAAGCTTCCCTCATTCCTCCTAACTTTGCTTAAACAAGGTTTTACTGTGTTTGAAAATCCTCTCGTTTAGTTGTGCCTTGAACTGTCACTGTGACATTTCCTTGGCTCGGCGCCTGTTGAATTGGCAGAAGCAGTTCATTGTTGTCCCAGTGTAAATCCCAGACAATGGAAAATAAGCAGTTCCCAGTTTGCTTTGCAATGCTTCCCTCGGTCATGTATTTGAGGAAGCAGGGACGGCAGGTGGCAAGTGATTTTGGTGCTCGGTTATTGAACATTTTATGAACTATGCTGTCACTGGTTCAACTTTTCTTTTAAATTTAACATCCTGTGCCCACCAGCCCCAAAGCCTTTGTAGTTCACAATACCCTCTTGGTGATCTGCCATTACTGACTGCTCTATATTCAACACCACTCCAGTCTTTTTCTTTCATATTTGCATTCCGCGGCTTTATCTTTCTTTCTTACATTTTCATATAAACAAATATCTGTTTTGTGACTGTTCCTGACTGATAAAACACAGTGATGACTCAGCCCTTTAACAGTTTGTGAAAGCTTTTACTTTTGGTGTACAACATCTACAGCAAAATCCTCTGGTGTGTTGCATACATTAAGAGCTAAACAGAGAAAAATAGCATGGGCAGCAATAGCCACAGTGACAGGAAACTTCAGAAACTGTATCCAGTGAGAATGATGAGTGATCAAATTCACTATTTCAAAAAAAAAAAAAAAAAAACTCCTGAGAAAGCATTTCAGCTACTCTGAGCTGAAATTAGAACACAAACATCCCCCTTTTTTTTAAAGTCAGACAGAGATTAGGGAAATATGTGAAACCACAATATTGAACGGTCCACCTCCCCCACCACTACCTTTGCCAGCAGTATGCATCACATTTGTGTCCCACATTATACAACCCTGCCTTTTAATATTCACAAGGAATCCTCACAGTAGCTGCTTGGAAATAACTTAATTCAGGCTCCAACTGCTGTATAATTCTGAACCTCGAAATGCAATTAACACAGGGGCCAGCCCTATTATTTCTTGGCAGTCGTGAAGTATTTCTCCGAAATGAGAAGATTGGCTGATATGAGGAACCATAAGATATCCTGTGTATATTAGGTTCAGTATTTACTGCATGCACCTGTAATTGTGTGTGTGTGTGTGTGTGTGTGTATGGGGGAGGGGGCTTCATTCCCGTTGCAATCTGTGGTGGAAGATTCATCTCTCTCCCTAAAAAGGTCACTGAAGAGGAAATTATTATTGAGTTATCAGGAAACATTATTGAGCTTTAATTTAATGCTGCTGTACAGCAGTGACCATGACACGCAGGAAAGCATCTGTTGGTTACGTGTGTGTAGACTGTGACCACAATGTGGTTTCAATGCTGCAGCAATGATTTTTTCCAAAGAAGCACTAAAATAATTAATATTTAACTAAAGGATATTCATATTAAAAAATGCCATTCTTACTCACTAAATCATAGCCTGCAGCTGCGATAGAGAAGGTTTTTCTGTCCGCACTTAAAAGAGAAATACTGTCTCCTATACAACAAAGAGAGGGTGCGTCGGTCAGAGTGAGCTGGACTGAACCATGTCAGATCTTGTACCTCTCTCATCCCTTTGGAGTAAAGTGATCACAGAACTGGACGAGTTGGCAAACATGAGTGTGCTGTGTGCAGCTACTGGTGTCAGAGAAGCTAGAGACAGAGATCAGTAAAGTTTTACTTAATGTTTAG
Organism: Scomberomorus guttatus; assembly: GCA_038419695.1. Lineage (NCBI taxonomy): Eukaryota > Metazoa > Chordata > Actinopteri > Scombriformes > Scombridae > Scomberomorus > Scomberomorus guttatus. The sequence goes on along the minus strand of CM076450.1, from coordinate 28,220,106 downwards.
ATTCATTATTTAAACAGGAGGCATACTTTCCAAAAGCTTTGATTCCAAATTAAGACGGCGGAAATCGAGCAAGCGCCTGCAAGCACAAACTCAGAGGCAAAACATATCATGGAGATTAAAGTTTACTAATTTCCATTTCCAAGAATGAAGTTTCATGCGTTTAAATGGCAGCAAGAACAGTAACATATTGTATGTCCTGTAAAACTAGCTGCATCCAACACATTGCCAAACAACACATTCTTGTGCCAACATATTGTAAAGAAGACAATTTTGCAGATGGAACATAATATTATAGAAATATTGGGTTCACATGTATGGACACCAAGAGTGGCCATTGTTTCAATTTTTGTACTCCCATCATCTCAATTATCTTGTTTTCACAAACAACAAAATAATTTACTCACAATAACAGATTATGTTGTTATCTCAAGGAAACAAAATATTGTTCCTGTCGAGATAACAAACTAGCAGAATAATTATCTCGTTATCTTGAGAAAATGTGTTTGTTATCTGTAGATGGATAAATTAATTACAACAAATGTCAGATGTCACTATGGGAAAATAACATTTCTGTGTTGCAGCTGATTTGCGCTGAATATATCAGATTCATTATTGACCCATGATTGATCATCGCATTTGAGTGTTCTTCAATCAACAGTCAGAAACTGCATTTGTTTCATGTCAAGAGATAATATTCAAATCAGTCTCCCTCATATAGGACTACGGTGTAGTAAAATTATTACTGTTGTGAGTATATGAGCTGTCCCTATCATTCTTTATCTGAAGATAACAATCTTTTTCTCATTAGAACATCCTTATCATGTTATCTCAAGATAAAAACATTCATTTTATTGAGATAACAGAGTGGTGATCTCGTTAACTTGAAATAAGAACCATTTTTTTTCTGAAGATAATTACTTGCAGTAGCTCATTTTATGGCCACTTGTGGGCAGCGGAAACAAGTTGTGAACACATTATTGACACATCACCTTTTAAGTTGGTGAACTTCTTAGCAAACAGTTGCTTATTTACACATACAGCAGTTACTTTTTTGGTCTCTACCAACTCCTAAGGGAGATATCTATGTCGGCTAAATGCATTTAGTGTACAGTGGGTTTTTAAAGCTAATAACAGCTGCCTGCTGCAACCAAAAATGACACTATGAGAGCAGCGAGAGTGAACCTGTAAGGCATTATACAGCTATAAAGCTCTGTAAAGCTGAGGGGAGCTGCAGAGTCAGATTATAATTCAATCTTGTCTTCCCAAGAAAAACGACATGACCAGTTGTAAATGCAAGTGCCCCAAAACGACTTGTATTTATGTTCAAATGACAGAAGCCCTCAAGCAGCCGTAGTAATTATGACGGGAGTAAAGGAGGAGATCAGATGATGTTTCTACTCTATTACTGCCGATAAGGACGTCAGATTAGGAAATACTTGCTATATGTCGTTCTGGTGTGCATGGACAAATGACTTGATGATGATGATGAGACTTTATTGATCTTCACAGGGAAAATTCACTTGTTACAGCAGCTCTGTACATTCATCACTATGAGTGATGCCTCTCACATTACAGATTTGATACATTATTATACAAATATCTTATAAGATAATTGTCCTTTTATCTCAATAAAAGGAATATTTCTATCTGGAGAAAATAAGATGATTCAATTATGATCTTGAGATAACGTGAAAAATCGTGAACACGGCCTTTAACAGGCTTCCATACGTTTGTAATTTCCAGTGTGTAAATGTGAAAGCACGTTACACAGTATGGACACACCGTTTTCAAAGTGGATGTGTTAAAATTTGGAAATTAAGTTCTTAATATATTCCCCTTCAATATCTGATAGTGGGGAACGTTCACCACAAACAGCCTCAGGGTTTGAGAGGAAAACAAAAGATAAGTGGACTGAAGGGATGAGTAGTCTATTTTATTATTTTATCAGAAGAACACACACGTGGACACATGCACACACACACACACATCTTTGTCATTCTATAGTGCAGAAACTGTGTTCTTTCCTAATAATTACAACAGAGATAAGATGTCTCTCTGCCCTTAATTAAAATGGCAGGATGGTGAATTTCTCAAATACTTGAGAGAGTTTTAACCCTCAGTTCTCTGCTAACTTTTTAAGTTCATTAATTTAACCTCACAATGGAGGCGCTAGTAATTTAGTGATAAAATCAATCTATCTTAAAACTCTTGAAAATCCTGGAATCACATCAAAAGTTTAAAGGAGGTTATGACATTTAAAATAGACAAGATCTGACTGAATACAAGATTGCAAGTCTGAAATGTGCTTTACTTTATGCTTGGTGGCTAGCAATGTCAAAGTCTAAGCCCAGGTCCATATCCAGACAATCTTCTGTGGTTTCCATCAGCCTCTTTCTAAGTTTTTCCTATGGCTAAAGAAAAAAAATGATATGTTTATAATAGAAAGCATTCACCAACATTAATGCTTTGTTCAGTGGCAGTGGGGTGGAAAGTCTGCACCAGTAAAAACATCTTTCCTCTGAGGGTGCTGTCAGATGGACTCATGGTTGTTCAAAATTTAGTCCCCTTGTAGACAGAAAGAGGACTGAAATAGCAGAGACATTTTTCAGTATTATGTCTTCCACCAAACAAAGTTTTCATGTCAAGTAACACAGTTTAAGTGTACGTAGATTTCAAAGTTTGGCTGCGACAGAAATGGGCCATATCGCTGTTTTGTGCATGAATTCATCCCCCTCATCAGGTTATAGCAGAGTCAAATTTTTTGTTTTTTTTAAAAACCGTAATGTCATGATGTTTACTGTTACCATGACGTCAAAGGTTGCATAACTTCAAGGAAGTATAAACCACATTTCAAGTGATCATTTTAACCCTAACCCAAAGCAGCATATTACGGTTCTATGGGTCGTTCTGGAGTGCATTACTGCAGCCATTAGATGGCATAAACATAACTATAGGCTGTTTTGTGCCGGCCTGAATTTTAGACCTATACTGTCGTTATGGGGCGGCCATTGTCAATCATTACAGAATCTCATACTGCCATGTTTTTGCTTATGCTGTTAGTATTTGCTCTCTCTATATTCACATGGTGTTCACAGGTGAATAAGTGGTGTTACATCATGTTTGTTGAAACATTCTTGGAAATGTCTAAATGTGGGGCAGGCGGGGGGAACAGAGTTTCATAACCAAATAACAACAGGAAAGCAGTGAACATCCCAGACTAATGGTACTGTGAAATTATGTTGCAAAAAGACCTGGGGGTGGAATTTAGCTTTTAAAAGAATATTAGCTGTCTCATAAAGAGCTTTGACTGAGCACTACGTATAAATACATAGAAAGTTGAACTCACCAGTAGTAATAAAGTTTTTTTAGTAGCACCTCTAAAAAACAAAGTTACAAAGTGCTTTACATAAAACAGACAATTAAAATGAATATGTACAGTTCATAAAACACAATGAGAATCAAGATATAAATGATTGTTAAGCAATTTAATGACGTAATCATCATGGTGTATTGAGTTTAGTTAACTGATGCCACATAAATGATTTCTAGACGTTCCAGCGATACGTTATCTCTTGATAGAGCTGCAGATGTTGTCCAACCTTTTTTTATAAATGGTTGTTATGAATCCCAGGATGCTGCTCAGTATTGGACTCCTTGTTTATTCCACAGATGACAGAAACTCTAAAAATTAATCACTCAGCTGGATTATGACAAGTAAACAAGAACAAGCTCCCTTCACACTCCGTTTGTTCTGGCGAAGGGCAAAGTTGACAGCGGGGGGTCAACATTATAATCGATCACAGGGCAGAGACTTATCGATCTTGCCACCCCTCCCACCTCCAGAGACACAGTAACTCATACACAAGTATAGATCGGCTGTCATGAGGGGGATTTGTGGCCTTCTCTTTCTGTCTTTCTTGCAACCATAATCAGCGAAAGCATGAAGGCAGTATATTTTTCATGAGAACAGCCAGATGGCGACCAGCTTCCTTCCATATCCGCCCTCATAAGTATTGACTTTGTTGCATCTCAGTTCATTTTTTCTTGTTTAGCAATTTGACTGATGAAGCTCATAAATTCCCAGAATGTGATGAGATAAAACACTTCAGAAAAAAAGATTTTTAAAAAAAATGTACATTAACTGATACTTGCATCTCCATTTGCTCAGCTGTCTTCTTGTTACACTGTGTCTTATGGTGATTGGAGATTATTTTTTGTTTGGTGCTGTGGTGTCTGCAATGCAATTTATAGCAACAAGTCAACCAAACTTAAAGGTGCAGTGTCTAGGATTTAGACATCTAGCAGTGAGGTTGCATATTGCAACCAATTTTTTAAGATATATAAAATGTCTGATATGGGTTTTCCACAAAATTGTTCACTAGCTGAAAATCCTTGAAATTAGTAGGTACACGGCTTAAATTCAGATATTTGGTGAGCACAGAGAAACAGATGAGCGTCAAACTCTGCACATACATCATTCTGCACAGTGAAGCTCAAACATCCAACTGAAGAAACAAGAAGAAAAACACATTTAGTGGACCACGACTGGCTCCAAAATAGTTGTGATGTCACAAATCATGCTCGTAGGTACACGGCTTAAACTCATATATTTTGGTGAGCACAGAAAAAAAAAAACTTTCCATTTTCAGCAGATGAATGTGAAAACAGCCTTTTAGTGCCAAACTCTGCACATACATTATTCTGCACGGTGAAGCTGAAACACTGGAGAAACAAGAAGCAAAACACATTTTTGACAGGAGGGGGACTTTAAGGTTAGGGAAATGCATGGTTAACAGAAAACAACATTGACAGTTGGCTGAAAAAAGAGAATTTAACGGTTGTCTCCAGTGTCACAGTCTGACACTCTCCTGACCAAACCATCCAGCCTCCTTCCAAAAAAGTTATCATTTGTACAGCAGCAAGAGGTCCTTGCCAGGTAAACATAAACATATGTTAAGTAAAATTTAGGGAGCATACAGTAGTCTAGACCAGAAGTCCTTATCATGTCTCTGATATGAGGCTGCCTCTAATCTGTTTTTGAATCAAAAGATGACCACGTGTGCTCAAAATATATCTTTACAAATGTAAATGTACTTGTTTAATAGTGATAGTGATTATGACTGATCATGTGCACACTTTTGACATTAAAACATTGGCTTCAGGTTGGGTTAGGACTGAAAAATCTGTCTGCTGTGGTTGAAGAAAGATGAATGATGGGTAGGATGTCCGTTGCTTCTTATTACCACACATTCAGTGTGTTTTTATGATAAATATGATATTATAAATGATTTGTAGCACACTTGGATTAATAAACAACTCAAGCTTAAGATTCAGGCACATTGTGGTGACGAAAGTGAAATGTTTGGATTTACTCCATTTTCCACCTTCAGATACAGAGTAGTTTCTCCGCTTTCTTCCACCAACCACTGTGAGCTCAACAGAGCTTTTCAATGTTTGCTGTGCTAAAAAAACACATTACAAACACAAAAAAAAGCTTTCCATTACAATGTCATTGACATTTTTTTTTTTCAGAGAGAAGGAGCACTCCTGGAGTGGAAAAGCTAAAGATTACTCTTATAGTGACTCTGTGCCCTTGTGTGGGAGTGAGTTAGTCTATCTTCACCGGGAGTTCTTCAGGAGGAGATAAGGCCTCCTGCGTTTACTACCACCTCGTCTCTGACAGGACCTTCATATCAGCGGAGTCAAATCTCAATCAGCACTGCTGCCTGCCTGGAAATACCTGGGGAAAAAGGAAATCACTGCCTGGCCCAGTGCCCTGTATACTTTAAAGGTTTTTCCATTTGATCTCTATCGCTTCTTATTAACTTAAAAACATGTTTCACAGACAGGTGTTGCAGAGGCAAGGCACCTGAAGCCATCCACAGGTGTCTTCTCATTAAATGATTCCGAACGTGTTGTCACTTGGATATGTTTGAAATCCACTTTTTCCCACTGTGCAACTTCAACATCTTTGCTTTGTCTTCCTCTGTAATTCAACAGTGGCCGTTAAGAAGCCAAATACGGTGATATTCTTGAAAAAATGCTGCTGTCAACAAGTGGACAGTCGAGCATGACATCACCATCAGTCAGTTTTGCTCCACAAGCATATCGTCAACATTACAGAGATACAGAATAAATCTTTCTGTGAAGGGGAAGTGATGCTGCTGAGCAGGAAAAACAATGTTTGTGAAAGTGCAAAAAAGCTTATTTCCCAAAATGTTGAACTAATCCTTTAAAATAATTATGAAAAGGGCTGAGAGGTGATACTGAAGAGACATTTAATTAATTCAGGTTGCAAAGCTTGAACAATTACAGACGTTTCAGCTGTCATTATGGTGAAATCTGTATTTGGTTTGGTGCTGCTCTGGTGAACCCTTAGCGTTTGAACTAATCTTTATACCGAAATCACAAAATAATTCTCACATCTTAATAATTATATCAGTGTGTATGAAAAACCACACACGCACACACACGCACACACATAAACTAAACAGGTTCCAGTGTGAAACTGGTTTCTTAAGAACTCAAAATTGCTCAAGTGCCATTATGAGTCTAGTTTTCTTCCAAGTATGTTATGATAAATTCCCAGAATGTTTTAATCTGCTCCCTCACTGCTGATGTATTTAGCTCTTCTCGTTCTCAGCAGGGCCAGAGGAGGTAACAGTCAAATCTAAGCATGGCAGGGAATGGTAATGTGGCATTTACTCAAAAAACTGTTTTGTTTTTTTTTCTAAAATCTACTTCCACACTTTATGAAAATGACTTGTAAAATCACACGTTAGAGTCAAATAAAAAATGACTGAATTAAATGCTTAAGTAACTGAATAAAGTAAAGTGAGGGGAATAAAGCTGCCTGCCATTGCATCAAGTGTGTGTGTTTATGTAAGCATGTGCGTTTCCAAGGGGGGGGGGGGTTGCATCCATACGCACACACAAAATGTGTTATCTCCCTCAGTCACAGGCATGCACACTGCAACACACACAGAGCTGCATTAGACTCTGTGGTGAAACTAATCCTGTTACAGTGTCTGAAAATGTGTCTGCTCTCGCGCCCTGTAACCTTGATTTTGCTGAGACAGAGTCGCCCCGGTTACAAAAAAAAAAAATCTGTGTTTTTTAGCCTTTCCTCTTTTCTCTCTCTCTCTCTCTCTCTTTGTCCTTTTATTTTATCTACAAGTGGCATGCGGTTCTCGTCTCTGGGCATCCTTATCAATGGCTGTCCAGAGCCCCACCCCCTAACCCTCCACAGCCCTAGGAGCAACTGAACTGGATGATTGCACATGCACACATACATTCATAAGCACAGTCAGCTTCCATGGTTTTATGTGTATGTGAGGCTGAGGGTCGAAATAAGGTGCTGTAAAGATTTTGCAGTCTAAGGTTTTGTCCTAGTTCCCTCCTGTAGTGACACAAAAACAGAGTCAGAAGAGGTCATAATGAAATAACTTCAACCTTTAAGGTCCATTCATGACTAGTGGAAGTCATGCCAGTGGAATAGAAATGATGTGTAAACAAGTCAATGAGGGTGTGGAGGACCATCTTTTTTTCTTGTTGTGTTTTTTAGTGACATTTTTCTCCCTTTATTTGCAGGCTTATGGCCACAGACTGTAGACAAACGTAGCAAGCTGTGACGTTACCCGTTGGTTTGCATTGGTCCCAGTTTGAAGCTCGGAGTTGCTACTAATGGTCAACACCATCTTTTCCATTGAGAGCCAGGACTTTCTACATAAGGAGTGCAGGGTGTTGCCTCTAGAAACACACCGCGCTACCTCAGACTGAAACAAATGCTAGCTTACTGCAAACATTGAGCGTTGCACACTTGGGCTAACGTTAGCTACTTCATTTAAATTGTGCTAACAGGGCAGGTATTGTAATGAAGTAACATTAAACTTACCGAAACATTACAACAAAAGTCCGACTCAGTGCGGGGGGGGGGGGGGGGCGAACTGTTAATGGTTAACAGTTAACAAACATGGCAGACATCAAAACTGCTATACAGCTTTGTGTATACGCCATTTTCTCTCACAACAATCCACATAAGTCCATTTAAAATATTGAACTGATGACTGTGTAAAGATAGATTTTCATTTGTGGTGCTAAATGTGTCTAATGACAGTGTTTTAGGTTTATTTTGTACGTTAGTTTCTGAGAAAAAGAGGTTTTCCATGCTCCTGAAAAAATAGATTCTTGGAGATACATGGTTTTCATTGGCCTGTATTTGTTTACATTTTGGCAAATCTAGCAGTTCTTGTTTGTGCTGTAACTACTGATGTAGCTACAAACAAGCAACTTGAACACTTTTGATAGAAAAGAAAAAGTTGATGATAATGAGACAAATATTACGAGTGTTTTCCATATGATTTCCAACTAGATGTTTATTCTCAATGGACATCACAGAAACTGCTATTACTGAAAAGAGTCACTGGTACAGTGGTTTACTGATTCGTGAAAGGGTTTTTGATGCAAATGGGCCAAAGTCTCATCCAGATTAATGTTTCACTACCACAATCTATCTTAGTTCATTCTTTTTTTGAGCTGTTCACAAGTTCTTACAAGGTCTTCGTTCTAGGTGTGGAGGTGAAAATCTTCATCTGGGAGGAACGAGGGTGAAAAAAAAAATGTTTTGAGTGGGGAAACCGCTGTGAAAGTGAACACACAATGGGTTGACGGCAAGTGCGAAAGGGAAGAAATGGGAAGCAGAAATGTTTCTTAGATTGTGTAGCCTATTAGAGTATGCATGTAATAAATGTACAGTGCGGTTACAGTTCAAACTGCGAGCAGCAGTGTTGGCATGTCTATTCATATTTCAGCATGGAGAAACCTGACATGTGTCAGTCAGCTTTGTCACCTCTGGCATGGACCTCTTGATCCTGTTCACCCTCCAGCCCTCTGACTGACAGCTCACATCTGTGGTGAGAGACAGAAAGAGAGGGAGAAACATAAACTGTAAGTACAGCACTAAAAGACATCGACATACAGCATGTAAAAAAAATCCCAATCTTATTATTGCTCTTTATTATTACTAGATATAAAACATTTTCCACACCGAGTTTGTTAAGTATACAGGTTCAACATCAGTCCAATAAAGTTTTAAACATTGTATTATTAATGATACAATATTTCAGCAACTAAAACTTCTGATTAAAATAACTTGAAAACTTGCAGAAGTTATGATCAACTGAGGATATCTTCACTAACTTAATCATGATGCAATATTTCCATTGGTTTTTGATATACATTAGATTTGATATAAGTTTTTCCCCATTACACACAGCTCAAAAATAATTTAAAAATAACCATGTTTTGCATGCTCACCGATCTTCCTGATGGATCGATTGCATTCATTTTCCCTTAACATTACACAGGAATCTAACTCTGCATAAATAATGTAAAATCAATCGTAAAATAAGTCAGTTGTAAAATTCAATAAATATCATAGTAGTTTTGAAAGGGGATTGTCGCCAAGATAAGACTCAACTCATCAAACGGGTTGGTAAACTTCGTAAATTGAAAAGAACTTGTTTACTTCCACTATATGACTGAATAAAATCTGAATATATTTTGTCTGACAGTTTGATTTGAGATCAAATTTCACAACCACATCAAAGATGAACAATATTTTCATTTTGTGAAACAATGCTACCATACTAAATGTATTGGATTCTGAGACATTCACCTGCAAATTAGGCATACAACATGTTATTATAATGATTTCAGCAATCGTCACACATCCCTGGACCATTGATCTAAACAGGTTGCAAAATACTTTTTCACATCTGCGTAATCGTAACTGTGAGGATGAACAATGAAACCAAGGTCTCAGAGTTTGTGCAACATATCTGAAAAGGAGGTTACGTAACAGATCTGTGAAATCAGCCTCCTGCTCCTGCCTGTCCTCTGGCTGTATGAAATGACCTTTATGTGACACCCTTGTTGGAAACGGGTTACTGAAAGATCAACAGCAGTATTTCCAAGCACCCTGATGTCAACGAGGCCTTAATGAAAGTGTAAGACTGTGTCCCTGCAACAGCCTTCACTTCCAGCTGCCGAATCTCGCAAAAGTGAAGCCAAGAGAGAATGAATCCATAACACAAAGGATTTCTTCCATTTTATCTTGTTCATAAAGCATCTGTGAGAGCCTTCGTGGCTGGTAAATTATTCCAGTGCATAGCAGGAAATCAGAAAACAACATACTGCTACTACCAGCACTTTGACGAAATGTCAAACTCACAAAGATGAGACAGTATAAACATCATCTACTGTGTATTTCCAGCAGTGAAAGAGCAACATGGGATTTGTAGTTTATTATAACTTAAAATAAAATAAACTGCAAAATAAACCTTTCACTAGAGTCCTCCCCTAAACTGTAATTTTCCAACAATAGCTTAGCAAGTGTAATTAGGCAAGCCTGAGCAATACTTGGCATTTAAAGAGTTTGGAGAATGGTTTCTTTTTTTGGCTTTTTCAAACTAGCACATGCACTGTATTCCCCCACTGTGTGTCGTGGACGCTAGGATAATGGTAGCTTTATGGAATTTGGGGAAGTTTACACTCCAGCAACCCCAGTCAAACAGCGCTACATTTGCCAAACGTCATTTAGTCCTACAAACCTTCATTCTTGTAACAGTAAAAGTGAAAACATATTGTTTGAAAATATAAACATCTAAGCAGCTAAAGGGGGTTATATTAGAACAAAATAACAGTCTGATTTTACTATTTTTGTACTTACAGTACTAGGAGAACAAGAAAAACAATGTGTGGTATTTATTTCCATGTCTTCTACAAAGACCGTTAGCTGGGGATGCTAACTTTTTGCCTGGGACAGGCAGCTTTAGCCTCAGTTTTTGTTTGAGTGAAATCATATATGTTGCCATCAAGAACATATATATAACCTCTTTTACAGAAAACGTCTGCTGGAAACAGCCATTTCTGACTCAAGTAGTTAACATTAGCTTAATTAACTAGCCAACTACAGCTGATAAAATCGGCTAGAAATAGTCGACATTTCAGCTGGCAAAATCAATCTCTGGCTAGAAATGTAAAGTCTGCTGTTGTCTAATTCTGTCTGCCTTTATAACTACATAGAGAGCAGGTCCCCTTCCACAGAACCCGCCATGTTGCACCGCCATGTTTCTCCTGTAGCCTTTCATGTTTACAACAAAAACTGCTCCAAAAGAAAAGTTAACTTCTTACCCCACCTCACTCATTTATGCTGCTACAGTGCAGCACAGGCAATGAAGGTCACTGAGAAAGTGGGTTCGCCTACACTTTAAAAACAGATTCAGTAAAGACATTTTTTAGTCATATCTTTTGCAAATGTGTTCAGAAAAACATTGAATTCCTCCTTTCTCTCGAATATAATCACGTGCTCTGTGCCTCTGAGAATGAGTCATCGCTGATGAAGAATGCAGCACCTACCTCTGCTAAAGATATCAGTAAAGTGCACACGCCATTATCAGAGCACGGTGAAGAATGCCTGTTTCCAATGGATACCAAATTGAAATCAAGCGAGCCAGACAGGGGGGGATGTTTGATTTGTCTTATACCCTCAACCTCCTCCTCCTTATCTTCCTATCCCAGCGTGACATTGTCAGAGAAAAACCATGCAGGTGGAAACAAAAACTCTGGTTGCTTAAACATCTGACGGCCGAAAGAGGTCAAAAATCAGTATGAACAATATAATTCCTGCAGAGATTAGAGAGATGCATTTGCACTGGTTTTGACAATGAAGAAACACCTTTTTCTTCTCAGTGTTATTGTAAAGTGATGGTGGAAAAGTTTGCCATCTCACTCTCAACAAAAGATCTTTTCATGAGGAGAGTAGTAAATATCATAGGACTATAGGACTGTAGTTATTAAAAGATGAATAGACAAATATTTAGAAACTGCAGAGTTGACATTACATATATTTATATCATGACCAGTATTGTGGTTCAGTAGCATTATCAAATATAAATCCAAGTTCCTTCAACTTCCTTCTTAAATCTATTTAAATTTAGCCTTCAATATTGTAATTAAAGGAAATTAAAGTTAGAAATAACTAAAACTCAAAGATTCAGTTGAGATCTATTATCACCTCTTTTAGCTGACTACACTTTTTGTGGTAGCCTAATTCATATTCATAGATATGAAATGTATTTGTATGTATCTGACATGACAGTTAAGTTTCCATCCAAATGCAACACAAATTTTAACCGAATTTTCAAAGAAAATCTACAAAAGAAAATTCAATTTAATGCACGTTTCCATCTGCAGCCACTATGCCATCAGTCGGGGCACATTGAACCATTGCAGAAGAAGAGGGCGTAACAAGATCACAAAATTAAACGAGCACCAGTCAAAAAACAGTGTTGAAAAGAAGGTGGAAATACGGCATTTATGCTTGTTCCATGTATTATTTTGAGGAACGTTACAGCCTCCTCATCGCTCCACACAGATCTGATGTTTTCAGTGGAGGTTTAAGTCACGTGCTTCGCAAAACCTTAAATAACAACAACTGATATAATGTACTGCTGGTGAAGTTTGTCACTTTAAGCAGTGAAAACAACAGTCAGCCAGCTAAAAGTGAGAATCCTGCTACGTGAACGTTTAGTCAGTTGATTTTTGTCAATAAAACCAGTGAGAAGAAATACAGAATTTGATTAGAAATTTGGCTGGTGTAACATCTCAAACATACAGTAGCTTCAGTAACATTTCAAACACCAAAAGCTGCGCATAAGGCACCTTTTCCGCTTGTCAACCTTAATTGCCAAGAACTGCCTCAAACCCATATATCTTTGAGCTCTGAGCAACCCTAAGAGTGATGTTCCCCTTGTATATTGTTTCATTTAATAGAGTTCTGAAAAGGTGTTCACAATATTTACAAAAAAAATGCAAAGATTTGAAAAATTGTTTGAAAAAAATTAACAAAACAGAAATGTTTTTCTTTTTTTCCCTCTTTTGTTAATCATCATTGTAAGGAATAAGGAACTGCAGGTAACCATATCAACAGTACTTCTGCATTGTGCTACATTACCATGTACGGTCACTCTCATTGGAAAAAAATGGACATAACTAATTTGAACTGACTACAGTAACATTTTTAAAAAAGCTTTTTTCACTTCACCCCCTTCATGAATGAATACTCTTTCATTAATACCTGTGTTTCTTTCACTGAAATTCAACTCACTCAGAAAGCTTCAGTCAGCCTCTTTGTTTATCACTAACTGCTTCTTCTTCTTTGTGTACAGGGCGCAAGTGACTGATGCCTGCACATTCCAGTCCACCAGCAATTCTTTTGCATGTGTTTGCTTCAGATGAATCTCACTCTGGGCAGTGGTGATGAATGTTGATGAATGTTGGAGGGAATGGCGGATGACAGCCGGAGTGGCCCTTGTGCGAGATGAGTCAGGGAACCTGCCAGTTTCTTCCCAAATGATGACATTTGATTTTGTCTGGTGCTCTTTCTTTCAGTATGGCAGGTGCAGAGGCGACAATCAATAGCGCTCTCTTGTTCTCACTTTCTCCCTTCACCGTCCCTTCGACCCTGTCTTTTCTCTCTCCCTGTGTATGTGTCCATGCATTTTCTTTTCAATCTCTCTGGCTCTATTGAGCTCTCTTTTCTCATTCTCTTGTATCTTACCTAGCTTGTCTCCTACTCCTCTTTTTGTCTCCATCCCGTTTCTTCCTCGCCATCCCCTTTGTTCTATCATCCTTGACTCTCAGCGGCACATATCTGTGGATAACTAATGATAATGGACTTTGCTCCCCGATGTGGGAATTCTGCAATCAGCCACTCCACATGACACATGCGTTGATGGCCTTAATTTTCTCAGACTTGAATGCCCCTCAAGATCATCAACAGTGAGGAGACAGCACACAAATAAACACTGCTAACAAAAAAAAAAAGGCGATTAATTCTGCCAGCGATAGTGCGCTATGTTGATGTCCTGGTGATTCAACTACTATAAATACTGTGTTCTTACTAATCCATGAAATCTTACTCATGACCTTCGCTGCATGGCTTCCTGGCTTCTCTCCCTCGTCTTTGCTGATTTCACTGAGATATAGATAGTCACTGTACTGTCGCGCAGACACGACTAGATCATGACACATTTCAGTGTGATTTTCTCCTCAAAGCATCATTCATTAATGTGTCTAGTGCACATAACTTGTGGTAACTCATGCAATTCTGCAGGGACAGAGTATAAATCTATCAAGCACTGATATTTTAGAGGTAATATTAATCTGTGGCACATGCATCGGAGCATTCAGTCATCTGGAGAAGCTCATTATGAACTTAATAAATAACTGATGTAGCAACAAACATGGAGTTACCATTACGTCTTCCTATTACTACTTCTACTTCAGTTTATTTAACGTGCACATCACCCAAAGAGACCCTACACACTTTACAAGTTAAAAAACTTCACATGTAAAAGCATACATACACATTTAATAATGTTGATGTAACAACAGGATTGAGGTTAGGATTTTAAAAATAGCGACCATATAACCAGAACAGAACTGGGGTAAGTACTTGTCAAAGAGGAAAGCAGTTGATTTGATCTCCCAGTCGATGAAATCAGGAGAGGCCATTGCATAAATAGAAAAGATGTGTTTTCAGCCTGGATTTGAACATCTCAATAGAGCTTGCATCCCAAATGTGCAGTTGAATTTTATTCCAAAGAAGGGGAGCAAAAAGGCTCTACCACCAAAAGATGTTGTTTTTTTTTTAAATGGAGGAACAGTTATATTAAGTGCCAGCATCAGGAGAACATAAAGGACATGCTGGAGAATACAGAGTAATAAGGCTGGAGATATACAAAGGAGCCAATCCATTTAAAGCCTTATGAGTAAGGAGGAGGATTTTGACATCAGCTCTCAGTTGAATTGGTAATGCAAAAGACATCAGGACAGGTGTTATATGATCCAACTTCTTAGATCTTGTGAGAATTCTGGCAGCTGCGTTTTGGAAAAAATCTAGACCTTTTGTTGCTGTCATAGGTAAGCCAGAGAAATGTGTGTTAAAATAGTCGATTCTGGCTGTTATTATAAAAGAATGTACAAGGACTTCACTCTTTGAATTTGATTAAATGGGGCATATTTTGGCTAAGGTACGAAGGTGAAAGAAGGCAGTTTTTGTAATATACTTGATGTGTGGCTCAAAGGTAAGACAGGGATCAAATACTATTCCTAAATTCTTAACTGTACGGCTTTGAGAAATTGTGTGGCAGCTGAGATCTGTGAAAAGTGATTTGAGTCTAGCTGGACCAACAAGCAACATTTCAGTCTTTGTGTGCTTTGAAATATAGGAAGTTACCTACTTCGAGATATGAGTTTGATTTAAATCCACTGAAAGTTTTTGACCATTTTGTTCTACATCTGCTCACATTGAGACAGCTTTTGGGATTTAGTGTCTTGCTCAACGACACCTCAGCATGTGAACAGGAGAAACTGGGATCAAACCAGCAACTCTGAGATGAATGGATTATACCTGCACTCCCACCTGCGCTGCAGGCACTTACTTAATTTCATTCTCCTTTAATTGATTTTCTTTTCTTTTATTTCCTTGTTGTTTTAACGGCTTTTTATGCCTTAAGTCAAACATTTTGATTTGCCTCTTTGTTTGATAAGTGCTACACAAAATAATTGCCTCACAGTCAGAGGACAGTCACAGAGGACATCACATCAATATCAAAATGTTACAATGAGATTAGTTACTTGCTTACACCTCAGGCAGGTGTTTAAATTTTAATAGGGCCTTTTGAACCTCTTATTAGGAACATGAGTGTAAGATTAGTGCTGGTTCTCTGTCCAAGCCATGGAAGAAATGCTGTTTCTGCAGCCAGGGAAAAGAAGCTGGAGTACCGGGCAGAACAACAATCAAGCTCTCCATCCCACTCCACTCCAGTCACCACAGAGCAGAGCCAGCATCAAAAGCCAGCACCAGCTGTCCTGCTTTAATCTTCTGGGCTGGTCTTGCGGGGATCCTGTCTGCCTGACCGGCCTGATGGTGTCATCCAACCTGACTTTGTTGTCCCTGTGGACAGGGAAGAAGTGTGAGAGCTGTGGTTGGGTACCTCTGTACTCCTCTCACACAGACTTCTTTTTCTCTCTCTGTGTGTGTCATGCATCCTCAATCTCATTGTCCCATTTTGTCTTTAATCTCCCTGTTTATCGCTCTCTGTCAGACACACACACACACACACACTCATGGACATCACTGGCAGAACATAAAGTTGGACCTGTGATCGCCCATGGGAGGAAACAGGAATATGTTTGTGTGACGCTACAGTGGAATAATGGCAGATAATCAGAGGCATCTGCTCCTTCATGGTGCCAGCTTCATCTCAACACAAGTCAAGCCAAACTGATGGATGAGCAAAAAATATCTTTATTTTTTCACCTCCAAAAAAAAACCAATCATCACATGGTGATTTTTGGCTGTTCTGAAATGATCTGAATTAATTTATGAAATTTTGTGAATCACTTTCTGACTCATTTTGGAATCATTTAGTTTTTCTTAGTTTTATGTGATTGTGAATTCAATATTTAGAGTTTCAACTGTTGGTCAGAGAAAATAAGCAATTTGAAGATTGATTGATGGTTAGTTGCAGCAATACAAAAGAATAAGTCTGTACACAGTAGTGTAAACTAGTAATACACTTTATAAGCTGATTTTATGGGAAACTTAATGTCACCAGAAATCTTTTTAACACAACGAGGAAATGTTTACATTAAACATGTTGGCAAACTGCCAACGCAAACACGTTCATAGTGAACATATCTAAAAAAATGTATTATCAAAGTATTTCATTTGTTTTCCACAATATTCACTCCTGGCAACTAAAGCAGGATTAAGGGTTTTATTGTTCTGTTTAGGCGATTCACAGCAATTGGGTAAGTTCAGGGAAAGATCACGCTCTGTGTATAATATTTAAAAGGTCAACACTGACCTGAAGCACGAGGCGGTCTATGTTGACTTTTTAAATATGTTACCAAACCACAATCTGTTTCTAACTTTAACAAAATGTTCCAGCAGCATGAATCTAACAACGTGGGATGCACAATGCAAACCATAGTCTTAAGGTCAAAGTCCTGTGCTTTGTTCGCCCAACCATCTACCCTGACCTCCTCCCATGACTTCTGTGTCGTGTAATAACGTCACTTTTCCTGTTCCCAATGAACGCAATCCAGTCAGCATTTACATTTTGTCCAATGTTTGGCAGCAAATAAGATGCATACGTTGACGACAGGGTTGGGATTTCAGACAGTTTAACAGACACATGAACACAGCATTATGGCTAACACTGTGTGTGTGTTATAATGACCACCTCATGGCAGTATTCCCCTACCCATTATCAACACCAAAATCTAATCCACTAACCCTCGAGCCAAAGGATATCGGTCCACATTTTGGCAAAATCTGTGCGCACGTTTTTCAAATATGTTGCTACAAAGAGCCAAATATGACTGAAAACAATACTTCTATCCAATTTCACTGGCAGGGGTGAAACATGGCTTCAAGCTTGGATCATCTGCACATATGCAGGGTTCAGGGGAGATGTGTCTCTACAACCAAACAGTGTTTGAAGTGTGCTTTGGGGCTTCTGCCAGGCTTTGGCTGTAACTGGGAAACACAGCTGTCCTGAGGCTGATAGCTCCAAAGGAACACTCTGCAGTTCCTGGATGACCGCTCGTTTCTGTAATCTGTGGGGGCAGGTGCAGGCAGGGTACCAACGGGTGTCACAGGTGAATTAGGGTGCAGACGAGGAGGCGAGAGGAGGGAAGACATCAAAGAAACCAAGAGTTAAAGGTGGTGGATTGAGCTTTGACTGTAAAGGCGTTCAGTTTAATGACCTAATAATTCATTAAGTCTTGCTGCAGTGTCACATCATCACAGAGCACAGATGGTGGTGAGCTGGGAACAGTGTCTTCCCTGCAGTTTTATGTTTTAATCTGGCAGGAAACCAATTAAGCCTGACAGATTTAATATTACGAGATTGAGCTGGGGTGAGGCACAATATAGCTGCTCCCTGTGCATTTTGACATGCCATATTTGTCATTGTATTCAAACTGTTCCCTGCACTACAGTCAACTTTTTCCGAGTTCAGGATATTAGATGGCACACGTTATTTAAAATGATCTTTCTGCTGAGAAACACAATAAACTCTTTGCACTGGAAAAGAGTGAGATATCACTGTTTACTGATATACTGAATAGTTTTAAATTCATCCAGAGAGGATTTGCTATGCATCTGCTATATCTATTTAATTCTGTTGTATGACAGTATATGCTGCATTACAGTGGCATATTAAATGTTTTGGCTCTGTGCTCCTGCACATTGGATTTATAATGAAACCAGATGATCCGAGTTGTTGATCCTACACACTAAGACCTGTCTGTCACTGTCACTAAGAACTTGTGGTGTGCAGTAACTTTTTTGAAATTTCGAGGGTGTAGAGAGTGTTTATAATTATATAAACTACTGACTCACTGACTACATACTGTATTATCTATATCTTGGTCTTATTCTGGAGTAGATCATACTATGTTTGCATGGAACATAACTAACCTGGTTATTCACATATGATTTTTACTCAGCAGTATGAGCAAACGAACCGCAGGTCGCAAAATAAGCTGCAGCCAGTAGTTTCAGTTAATGATATGACATTAAGTGTCAGCCCCCAGCAGAGTGTCCTTCCACAGAGCCGTCAATCTGGTCTTCAGAAAGTGAAAGACATGATGACCTGGATTGGCAAATCACAGAATGTCACTATTTGACCCTGAAATGTATTAATAGTTTAGTTTGTTAATAGCTGTCTGGTGACTGGTGTTAAACTGTATAGAACAGAGACAAAGTAAACAAACTGCTGTAGCTACAAGTCATGGACAGACAGTGTTTTGTTAGCAGGGATTTTGAATAACAATGGCCAAAACCAGCATCTAACAGGACTGAAGTGTCATTGCAGGTATGTTTACATGCTGTTTAACGTGCTACAGCTGAGCAGCTAATCAGCTATCTGGCCTGCTAACTGACGTCAGCAGTGCACTTTTCCCTTGTGAATGTTTGTCTGGTGGCTTGTTCAACAAACTGAGGTGCAGGACAAGACGTGTGTTCATGTTTCTATGTTAGATAAGAAGGAGACTTTAGGAGAAAAGCTAATGTGGGTTGTAGTTTAGAGTCTGTGGCTCTTGTGTTGTGTTGCAGGATGTGACCGTCTGCTCGGCCTATAATCAAACACCACGTTATTGCTTTATGCAAGACTTGATTTGCTGTATCAAAATAAGGACTCTAGCTACGTAAGCGGATGACAGAACTGTATTTAATTGAAATAATATAAAACTAGGTGGCACAATCATGAAATCAAATAATTTAGAATATAAATTTAACCCTTTTGGTTTCAGATGTTTTCTTAAAGGAGGACACAGGGCAAATATTTTACAGAGCAGATATACTTGCTGTAGTAGACAAAATTTTTTATTTTTGTTGGACTTTAAAACTCTTCTATTGCCTTGTCTGATTATTTAGAATCATCATCCTGCTTGCAAGACTGTATGTATATAAAGGGCTATATGAGTTATCTTCAGTGTTCACTTAATATAGATGTGGCCATCTTCAGACACTCTTAGAGTAAAGCTGAGAGTCAGCACTTTGAGCTCATAGTTATTGTTTCATTTCAAATTCAATGTGCTGGTGTGCAGAGCCAAAACAACATTTACAAGCTGCACTGTTGAGTTTCCGCAGAGGAAGAAACACGCTGTAATAAACCACCCACCTCATACCCATACAGCAATAAGAATCCAGGACAGGGACTAAAGCTGAGTGCTTCATCTTAACCAGTGGCCCAGAATGGCTGATGGCTATACTTTAATTTAGAAACCATCAGTTGCTTACTCAGTGAATTGCTTCAGTGGCTTTCAGGCATCTTATCATGGTAAAAGCTTACATACTTTACACTGTTTGACTATAGCCACGGCAGGCATTAAAGTGTGTGTAATAATGTTTGGTGTCAGATATCCTGATATGAGAAAAAAAAAAGGCACAAAGACCTAAGCCTTCAGCATTCCACAGAGTCTGAAGATGTAATGGATGAAAGCATATTTTATAGCTGTTAATGGTTAGGTGCTACAAAGAGAAAAAGTCACAGGGAAGGCGTCAGGCAGGCAACATTGATAATATGAGAGATACAGCCTCCTTTTCACTTCACCATGTAATTAGTGGTGTGATTCAGTTTGGTAAAATTATGCACTGGGTAATTCATTCATACACTTAAAGGTGGTTAGCTCTAGTTGAATTCCTCTGCTGTTCAGTCAGGCATTTCATCCTACTGGAAAAATAAGCTCCACTAAGGAATAATTTTAAATTAAAATAATAAAAATCTTTTTTTTTTATGTGCTGAAATTACATTAGAGCTGCAGTGTGAGACAGTGGCCTGTTCCTCCTAATTCAGACATGAACAAGATTCATGATTCTTTATTGTTACATTTCATTACATGTATAAGAGAGTAAATACAGTAAACAATAATTATAAGGAAATAGCAAAAAAACAACAACCTTTGCTCTGTTTGTATTCAGGTGTTGGGTGATGTGGGGAAATTGTGGAAAATCTTATACAGAAGAAACTAAAGCTCCAACTTTGAACCTTTTGTTTCATTCATCCTGTCAAATCCTGTACATTTACAACACACACTTGTAAAGTGCAAGCATACAGTAGTGTGTGTGCAAGTTGCAGACATTATGTTACATGAATTCTGGGTAATGAAGTTTAAATTTGTACATACAGGTTTGTACCTTCTGCTGGAATTTGCAAAAAAAAAATACTGGTTCCTAACTAGACTTGTGGGTCGAGAAAGAAAGAATGAAAGAAAAGCTAAATAATGTTTGAAATGCAATGTGTTGTGGTAAAAGCTGAAGAGTGAAACTGAAAAGTTGCTTTGTGTAAATGCAACATTTTTGACCAACAACATGCATATCTTATGACCTTCTCTCACAACGTGTGTGTAAATACGTGTGACCTTTCATCCCACGTTATGGCCAACATGAGTTGTGAGCCCTTCAACCAAAGAAACTGTTTCATCTGGGAATTTTTTACAAGCCCAAAGAGGTAAAAGTATCAGATATTTGACAAAAATAAACATAATGTTGTGCAACAGATTTTTTTTCTTTCTTTTCCCTTTATGTCCTTACATTGGATCCAATGCAAAAAAAAGAAAGAAAAGGAAATTTGTTTCCCTCTAAAAACAAAAAGTAAAAAGTAGAAATTCTTCAAAAATTGGAAACACTTAAGTAAAATATCAGTATCTGAAAACTGTGTTTGCCACTGGATTAAATGCACGATCCTGGCAATGAAGTTTGGATTTTTCAGTCTGGCTGCCGTTAAGAGCTCCCATCCTGCAGAGTTGCTAAGTGAAGATTTGATAAGCACCATGGTAATGATTAATAACAGTAGTAAATTTCATGGACGGCTCTATCAGAGTAATTGCTTGGAAAGAACAAGGAGACTATTTGCCAGAAGTGGACACCAATAAATTTCTATTGATGGATTATGGCCTCTTACAGACAAGAAAAGTCTTAAAGTGACATGTTGGACAGAGTTTGACACAGACTGAAAACCTGAGAGCTCAGCATGATTCATCAGCTTGTGTTTTTTTCTTTCTATTCTGCAAAAAATCATATTTTTTATATTGATTTAATTTAAGGAACACTAAGAATTTCAGCACAAATATATTTAGTTATCATTTCAGCTTCAGTCCTTTAAGGTAAAACCTAACTTTACATACATTGATTTATCATTTAAATGGAGCCTAATGATTCCATCCAAGCCATCAAACTCGTCAACTTGGTCACCATCAAGGACGAGAGGGTGGTTATGATCTCTCTACTTCCTCCTCCTCCTCCTCCTCCTCCTCCTCCTCTGCCACCACGTCTCTTCCAGACAGTGCAGAAGATCATTAATCTGAGCGTGTGCGCTTTTGACTCAGCTGCAAATAGGCCCTAACTGCCTCCCTGCAGTTCCTGCCACAGATGATTATCATTGTGACGATTAAAGCACTGAGTAATGCGTCCCCCCAGGGGCCGCCGCTGCCCGTCTCCTCCATCACTGCCACTGACCCTCTTGTTAGCCCAATCCTGCCCAGTGGACAGAGGAAAGAGGAAGTGCCGCCGGTGCTCTCTTGTGTGTGCCTTTGCCAAGAGGTGGTTGACTCTCATGTGACGTGAGTGTATTAACAAGCCTCATGGATTTGTTTCATCTCCAGTTTAGTTTAACTTGATGTCTCAGTCTGGCTTCAAATGTAAATACAAATGTTTTTTTTCTCTTACTCTATGTATAGTTTATATGTTTCAATTAATTCATATGGTGTACTTCATCTATGGAAAAAAATGCACAAGAAGAAGTAGCCTTAATATCCTCTTTCTTGCTTCCTTAAAAGCTAACAGAAAATGTTTTCATAAGCCTCACCCGCTGACTAACCGAACTAAGTTTCTCAAACCGTCTCATTAACAAGATACTTGAGAAGTTTATCATTACTCAGCAGCACACTTAATCATTTTCCCCCCAAATCTGTGAGTGTGTTTTTTGGAGTGTGAAATCGCTCAAATGAATTGACTCTCATTTTTTATTTCTGCAACATAATCGCTGGATAATGGGCTCAGAGCTGAAGGCGTGGATGCTAATTTCACATCAATTAATGCTATTCAGGGAGAACCCAATAATTGATTGCTGCTACACCAACAGAACCCGACCATATTGCTTTCATTTTCAGCGCAATTAAGGCCTTGTGATTGTAGATCTCATCATAAATCTCAATCAGGAATCCCTGCATTCATAAATGGAAAATGAACTCCTGTATGTATTTATGTACCCCTTTAATTCTGCTTCTTGGAAATAGGGAATGACAATGGTGTCACGCTCAACAGGAAAAATGAATGAACCGCACTTGAGACCAAACAGAGTGGAACTTCCACCATATTAGAGTCAGAAAGGAGCCTTTTAAGAAGAAGAGAGTATAAAAATTTGACCCCCTAAATGAATCCATGGTATAAATTGCAATTTGAAAAATACTATTCAGCAGATCCTCATGAATACATTTTTGTGACCATGTGTTTCCAAGTCCAAGTCCAACTGAAACTACATTGCATTTTTGTCTACTACATCATATACATATGTGCTCTGTAAATCACTTGTTCTGTGTCTCCCAAAAGGGAGAAATTTGAATTTCATATTTTTCAAAATGGTTGTATTAATTAGTCAGAGTACCATTAGTTATCCATCTACATAACTGGAGTCTTTATTTTGATACAGCACATCAAATCTTGAGTAAAGCAGTAACGTGGTGTTCTTTCATAGGCGGAGCAGATGGTCACACTGATCCTGAAAGCATCCTGCTACATAACACAAGAGCCACAGGCTCTAAACAACCTACATTAGCTCTCATGTTAAAGTCTTCTTCTTATCTAACTTACAAACATGAACACACATCTCGTCCTGCACCGTGTTGAACGAGCCCCCAGACAAACATTCACAAGGGAAAAGTGCACCGCTAATGTCAGTTAGCAGGTGAGATAGCTAATAAGCTGCTCAGCTGCAGCACATTAAACAACATGGTCACATACCTGAAAATGTCACTTCGGACCCATTAGATGCTGGTTTGGTTGTTGCTCTTCAAAATCCCTGTTAGCGACACACTGTCTGTCCATGACTTGTAGCTACAGCAGTTTGTTTATTTTGTCTCTTGTTGCTGACTCTCAGCCTGCCAGCTGCTGTCAATCAAATAAACACTGACACACCCTTCTAGGCAAGTGAGATAAAAAGGAGCATTTCTGATATTCCTCTAAAGACATTTTTCTTTCTTTTAATAATACAAAACTATTAAAAATACATTTAAAAAACACATTAACATTATTTTAGGCTTCTCATTTCCAGCTGACTGGATCTTAAAGATGCACTCGATGATGGATACATGATGGCAGCACAGGTAAGGTTATCTGCAGGGCATAGCTGCCTGTCGCACCTCCATTGGTGCCATCAGGCCAGCTGTGGGGTCATCAGCTTCTTTGATGTTTTGCTCCATTAAGCAGGAGGGCATCTCCCTACTGCCCACTGCACGTCCTATCTTCTATCTGCCTCTGCTTTCTTGGCCTTCTTTAGGATGACTCCAGTCACTCCCATGTAATATAAAAAGCTAAAAAAGTAAGGCTATAAAGCTACAAAAAGTCAGTATCCTCATTGAGGTTGAAAAATATTGTACTATAAGGAAAATGAAAAATGCACAGACCTGCTCGTTTCATACAGCATTATGCTGAATCAAAACCCAATGTTTCAGTTTACGCCTTCATCAGGGCTCAAACAGGGATAATGGGTTGAAAACCACTTTTTTATACATTTTTAAACATCACTCAAGGCATCCTATAGGATAATTACATCATTCAGTAGTGAAGCCATCATCCGTGTCGCCCGTATTGTTACCTCTTTTCTTTACACCATCTTGTGGTTAAATAAAAACAAATCAAACCAGCCAAGAGAACAAACAAAAAATCGAATTCCAGTATAATTTCCAACAAATTGCATCAAGGCTAAATAATAACAGTTAAACTTAGCCTGTAAGGAAACGCCTCGAGGCTAACTCTTCATTCAGTCTATTTCAAAAATGCCTCAAGCTTCAAAAGCAGTAGAGCCTGATTGCCACCTCGCTTATTGCGATTCACTTTCTCAATGCCTTAAAAGCGTAGACTAGAAATTGTGTTTTGGAACAGGAGAGGTAAGATTCTCTCCCTAATAGTGCTTATGTGCTCTGAAATCTGGATTTTAATCGTGTAAACAAGTGTAAACTCTCCCAAATCCAGTAAAGAGCAACTAATGTTACCTACTCTGATATTGGAGTATAGGTGGGGGAGTAAAACACAGTGGGTGTGCAAGTCCTGAACAGGGTTTTTTCAAACATAATCATAACATAACTTGTAAAATAAAATAATGATATCCTAAGTCCTGGCCTTGGATGTAAGACACAACCCTCAAAAACTCTTTATGTTGAGTATCACTCTCACATACAGCCACACAGCTTCAACATCTGGAGAAATCCAAAGCTTTAAAAGCCTGCCTAGCTGTGCTGTGCCTAGTTACGGTTGCCAAGCTATGATTGGACAATCGTGGTTCAGGAGTGGGGTTTAGTGAACAGTCAATTGTGGTTTCTTTTGCTCCATTTACACAGGCTATTCAGTTCCAATGTGAGAATGTCTAGATATCCACCTCCATGAATCAATGACACAATCCCACACGCTGCTCCCCAACAGTCTGCGGTTACCCTCATGACTATCATCATCATGCTGTTTTCATCACTGTGGTCATTTGCAAGCACTTTTCCAATGAAACTGAGTGACAGGATAGATGAGAGTTGCCCTCCTTCATTGTCGAATGAAGTGCCTGCCATTGAAAACTGGCCTTGAATGTGAAAAGGCACAGTATGTGGACTCCATACAGTCCACAGTAAACCAAATGTCTCAGGCACACTACTAAATGAAAGTGTTCTTGTGTTGAGCTGAAATAACACTTGGAAGAGTCACATTGAATTGAACATGTGGGCGAGTTGAGAGTCACGTTCAACATGAAATGTCTAAATCTGAAATAATTTGAAGAACCTTAGGCTTTTTCTCTGCATTCAAGTCAATTTGTTCAAAGGTAAAACTCTAGAGTGTTAAATCTTCCCCAAGATAAGTGGAAAGCTGAACAATATAATTTCTTTGTTGTCCAAAGGGCCTGCCTCTCCTCTGTATCTCCTGAAAAGACAAAGTGAAGGATAAGAAATAGAATTTATGACAGATAGTCGACCTGCCCCACCTGCCTTCATTTGTGACCCTCACTTTGATGTTTATTTCATCAATTACATACTTTTTGATTTAATGTGGCTTTCACCCATGTTTTCCATATGACGGGGATTTACTAAGTGAAGGGTCAATGTAAGGAGCTTATGCCTTGCTGTTTTTCAATCCCACTGTTGATTTACAACCACAATAAGCTTTCTCCCCCACCCCATCTCAGATCAATACCAAGAATTGACCCTGAATGCAGTGTTTGGTCTTTACAAATTGGCATCATAATACATGCACACACTGCAGAAGGTGTTGGCTGGTTGCAAATTCTGCAAACTAAAAGGGAAATCTGTTATACTGGGTAATAAAAGAAAATTAACAGACAGATACTGTCTGCTTTTTCTTGCTTATTGTGAACACAGTGACACATCTGAGTGGCATACAATACAATATACAGGGTGGCAGGTAGATTTGTTGAGGAAACCTTGTTCAGCAGACTGTTTCAAAGTCATGGGCAGAGACCCTGAAGGACACCTAGGAAGAAGAATGGGCATCTCTGGTGCATTCACTAACTGGGTGATGAATGAATTACAGCTCCTAAATTTAGCCGGGCAGTCTACCTTGAAATCGGGCTAGACTTCCATCTTCGAGGAGCAGACAGGCTGCATATTACGTCAGAAGCCACGACCTCTATTTCTGCATTAAGGATAAGGAAAGATTGATGTCTCACCAAACATTTCATGGTTGCCAGAATAATATGTCGGAGATGGTGTGTTTCTCAGACATTTGTCTGACTGGTCAGATTGTCCTAGCAGCATCATTTTGTCTGGAAGGAGATCAAGCATCCAATGCCAATAATGTATGCAAATAGAGTTTTAGGCATGCAAACATTTCTCAGAGGCTGTGCCACTCTGGAAATAATTGTGGCGTTGACCTCATTCATTCATTTGCATTCATTTATGGGAACAATATTCATCATCTGGGAAGGTCATCAGGTTAACTGACTAGCTGAAGACTCATATGGTCCTCATATATAAACAACAAAACAGGCTGTTTTTCAGTGACTTCCAAAGTGACCCTTTCAAAAACGAATTGTGAGCTGCACTGATCTACCAAAGAATTGTTTGACATTTTGGAAAATACGCTTTTAACCTAGAGGATAGAGGTTAACCTAGAGGATCGATACCATTCTCATATCTGTCCGTTCAATATAGCTACAGCCAGTAGCCGGTTAGTTTAGCTTAGCATAAAACATGGAAACAGCTAGCCTGGCTCTGTCCGAAGGTAACAAAATCTGCCTACCAGCACCGCTAAAGCTCATTAATTAACATGTTATATCTTGTTTGTACCAAGCTGTACAAACTGTACAACAACTGAAGAGTAAAATAGATAGCTTGCTGATATTACGGGACGTTATGTGATGCCAGGAGCAGTGAGGAGCAGTGACTTCCAGGAATCTCTGGTGGTTTCGTGGAAACATCACAGTCACAACAAGACTTTGGGAAATAGTATATTAGAAAGAATCAGAAAATGGAAATAAAAAACATCTTGTTGTTTCAAAAATCAAACTTCATTTAAAGTGAGAAATTACAGTCTTCCTGAGTATATATTCCTGTTAAAGGACAACTTTCAACCCTAATTGATATATACTGTAAGTTTTGTAATTGCCTTTGTGATTTGAGCTTGACTTTGGAAAGAAATTCTCAGTGCAAGTTTTCAAGCACATTTTTCACTTATGTAGATACATTTTCTATATTACATTACATATTCTACATCAGTGAAGCATCAAGGACCTTCGACAAGAGACTGAATGAACATGCAAAGATCAGCTGTCTGCACACCAGAACAAAACTGCATCGACATGACACGACCACCTGTTACCATGTGAACAAAATTTCTTACATATGTCACATGATGACAATTAAACTCTGACATGTCCTTGAGAACTGAGCAATTCCATTCACTGAGTGAGTCAATGAAATGAGGCTGAAAGCTTCGGAAACACCAAGTAAGTAGACTTTTAGTTTAGTTTTGGTCGCACCTTTGTGACTGATATTTTTGTTGGCAACATTGATCTAACAATTAAAACAGATAGCGTAAGGCTTTAACTTTCTTGCATTTCCTAATAATAATAATTTAATTAATTATTGTAGAAAAATTACCTGCTGAAGATAAATAAATGTACCTTTCCCAAAAATGCCTCATCTTTCTCAAATCCGTCCCGTCAAATCCATCCTCCCCTTTCTCAAAATCCAAGCATAAATCGCCTGAGGGAAACTGTTTGGATGATTGACAGTAGGGAAGCGAGCTGATGGGTCATCTTTTAAAGTACGGGAGAATTCAATTACTGTGCAGAAACTGCAATGGCGACAGAACCTGATTAGAACGATCCACGGCTCTCACGTAGGAGAGAGGACACGAAAAGAAATGTAATTTTCAATGCTGATTGGCACTTAACAGTGAGGGATGTGTGACAAAAGCTGGAGGCAAGTGAGAACATGCACAAAAAAAAATCAATTTCACATAGATCCACTGCCACACCCAACATACAGAGAGGAGAAAGAACCTAAAATCAGTCGGTTTAAATTTTCTTCACTGTTATTTTTTTAAGCAGAGCATGCTGACAGAAGCCCCTGAAGTCATGAAACAAAATAACTGACACTTTACCTTCCTTTTAATTTAAGTTCAAACAGACCGGCTTAAAATATGACTGTAGCATGTGTATCATATACATATAACTGTATGTGAAATCTGATTTGCATAGTTCTTTAGGGGTTTTCCCCCCTCATAAACACACAGAATAACCAGCAAATGTGTCACCTTCAGTCATGTTTCCACATACGACAGTTCATAAAGTCTCATAGACAGTCTGGCATCTATGTCACAGAGGTGATGTAGCTGTACATTCAAATGCAAATGAATTGTAATTTTCGTGCTCAACACTGAATATGTAATGATGCGAAAAGACAAAAACAAAGAGCAAGAAAAGGTGTTCTTCTGCTAGAGAAATGTTTCGATTCACTTGTTCCTGTTTCCATTGAAGTCCGTCAATGCAGTAATTAGACCTGGGGGAGGAATCACAAGGATGTGCACTGAGAAAATAAGATGTAATACTTTGATTTCATACACATCTACATCTAATTTTAAGGAGATTATATTCATAAAAAAGAGCTACAGATGCTAAAGAAAAGATCTGGGAACCGCTGTAGAAACTTCAAATTAGAAAATCCAAGTTAATGCTCTTTCTTCTTTCTTTCTTTAAAAAATCAGAACTTTTGCTTCTCCCTCTCTTTCTTAAAGCTAAAATACAGTGTGGTCCAGACAATGAATGAGACTTTTATGACTGTTTCGATCATATTTCAAAGCTGGAGAGGATTAAGAAAAACCTTTAGAGCACATTACTGACTGAGTTCTTCATCTGGATCCATTTTCTCACATGTCAATAATCGTTGTCTTATAGGTCTGGTTCCCATGTGACAAGATGTCACATCTCTTCTATTAATCTTTCTTTCTTAACTGAGAGAGCTAACTGATTCTTAAAGTTGGGAAAGATTTATGTTCCAGCTATCATGTCAGTCATTCAGTTTAATCTGCAGTCGAGAAGCCAACAGTCAGTTTAGTTTTATTTGTTGTAGTTGTCCTTTCTTGTGACATCGAGTACATCCTTTGAAACCGTTAACGGCTTGTGAGAAGAAGACATTACAATTAAAAGAGAATGTCTGACCCCATAGAAACAGAGTCTACAGCCTATAGCCACTCTGTGGGGCTGTAGACTAGATAAAAGGTCAGGGGATCACCAAAGTTATTACAAACAATCTTGTTGGGGACAGGGTTGCGTGAACCAAATTTCTTGGCAATCCACTTCATAGTTGTTGAAACAATTCACTAAAAAAACTAAACTGTCAACCTCATGGTGGCGCTAGAGGAGAGGTCAGAAGATCACCAAAGTCAGTAGGGTTTGTCCTGTGGGGACCATGAATGTCTATAGATAATTCAATGTCAATCCATCGAATAGTTGTTGATATTTCAGTTTGGACCAAAGTGGTGGACCAACCACCTGACTGACATTGCTCATCCATAGAGCCATGCTGCTAGTGGGGCAAAAAAGTCAGAAATTATCAACAGTTTACCATTTTCTAGAGGAGCTGTCATGAATGTGTTGTACTCACAGTAAGCTGCTCTTTGGGGACTTGTGGTTGTTTACCACTCCTCGTATACAGTACATTTAGCAACGTTTCTTAAGTCACTATCATAAATGGACAGATGGAGAGCCTCAACTTTACCAGCTGTTAGCTGTTTTTCTACATAAATGCCTTTTCCTCTGAAAATGGACAAAAAGCCAAAGCATGAAAGAGAATCTCGGCTTTTGGATCACTGCAAGAAACAGAAATGGACCCTAAAGAAAATTCTGCTTTCACACTTTGCTTTATTCTTCTTCTTTGTCTTGCTGTCATGAAATAGAAAAAAAAAAAAAACCTTTTCTGTCTTTTTCACTGCTTGTTGGTGTGTCAAGCATTCAAACTGGAAGTTAAAAAGAAAAAAACATGGCTGTCTATGAATCAGCAATGTGTCAGTATGTGAGTGGACAAGACAGCCTCTTCATGCTTGGTTAGGTTTTCACTCTCATACTCAGTAGGGCAGAAGGTTATGCCCATAGGCTTTAAATCACATTGGAAGGTCCTTCTTACTCAGCAAGGTATTGTCTTTGGCTTGCAAAGTTGTTTTTTTACCCTCGAATGGAAAAATATTAAACAATATGTCACAGTCAAATAAATAAAAATGACAAAAAGAACAGCGCCTGAGGGCTGTTTATCCTGGTTGTGGGCAAATGGCAGCACCAAACAAATGTATAATGATGAAAAGATGAGCTGGTCCTTGTTCCTTTTGGTGCTTTGGGAAGTGCCATACTCGATTAGGCCCTACATGTCTGCCTGGGTATTATGGCTGACATTAAGAAAGCTGTTCTCCGTCTCTATCACCGGTTCCACACAGCCGTGACTCACCAGCACCCCCACAACTCATTGTGGCCGAGCCCCGAACACTCCCCCAAGAAAATCCCTCCACTGGCCTGGAGCGACAGCGAGTACAGAGACAGGATTTATCCAGTTTGCACCCTCAAAGCTCCACTCACAGCATTTAAAGGATGTGCACTGTCAGTCGCAACCGAGGGTGAGAGGACGGTTCCTCTTGTGTTTGGCAGCCGTTCTGAGAGGGGAATATGCTTTGATATGACACATTTACGCTTGATTAGGTTACTGTGTTCTCTACAGATGTGTGTTCTTAGTCCTGATTTAGTGTTGAAGCCTCTACAGGGTGCCTTTCATAAGCTCTTTATATATTGCCAAGATGATTTTAAGACACTGATGTGTAAAACATGCATTGGCAGAGGAATCTTTCCTTTTGCTGAACAGGATTTGGAAATGAATAAGTGCACATGGTAGAAGTGTTTAGTACTTTTCATTAAGTGATGGGATTATCTCCTCAGAGGACTTATTTGAAATTCAGACAAACTAAAGACAGAGGAAATGTCTCAGTGTGCAAAACCCCGAATTTGAATTTGCAAATCAAAGTGAGTGATGCAGTGATTCACTTTGAGCACAGAGTAGATGTTTACTAGACGTGAAACCGTAGCTTAGCGCTTACAGATGAGGCTGTGATTGATCCTACGCAATGCTTTTCTATTTGATTGAAGGTTTTATCAAAGTCTGTTTACAGGCCTTGGGGAGTACTACTACATATCTGAAAAAAAGTCTCTACGAGACTACAAGTTTGAAAGTGAAGAAAATCCTCGTGTTCAGAGTTAGAAAGAAGTGAAGTTACCAGACCTCTGTAGGCCACTCTTAATCTCTGCGTGAGGCTATAGCGGCTGGAGGCGACATTAGCCGCTACAAGTATAATACTACACCCAGATCTCTGAACAAACTGTCAGTGGTTGAGTTGAATTGTGGGCAATGTTGGCACCAGGTTTTTGACAAGGAAGAAGCATATGTGGAATAAAAAAGGCGATATCTCTGGTTCTACTGCATCAGTGTGATTCATTTTTAACTCTCCATCCTGAGTCCAACAATGTCATAGGAGTGCAGTTATGGGCTGTGTACTCTTTTAATGCAGAAGTATTGTGACTGTACAGACACTAATTAAAGGAAAAACTTGAGTAAATTAGTGGAAAAAACTTAAAAACTGGAATGCAGATTCTTCCATACAAAGCCTTCCAGAGGGGTCATTGAATGGTCTGATGAGTAGTAAAATGATGTGAATAACAAACCTTCACAGTCACCAGATCTCAATTTGGGAGATTTTGGAGCAACTTTTTAGACATCGTTGCCAACTAGAGGTCTTTATAAGTCAGTTCGGCTCCTAGTAATTGAGACCGGACACGGGACCTGAGCTTAATCATGTTCTGAGTCAAAATCATCACTGGAAAAAAAAGACGAACTGTGTGTTGATTTTTCCTTTAATATGTCATCTGTAGCTGCATGATAAACATGACATTTAAACAATGATAATTAATTCCTTTCACTTATCTCATATATAGCCTACTATAAAAAGTAGGAACCGGTAAAACCTGACAGGGTGGACAATCCACATTAAAAGGACAAACAAATGTGTTAGGGTCATTGTCTGCATTCTTGGATTAAAGTTGTAGGAACCTCCCCCTGTAAATGAAAAGGATACCATTGATTTTCTTTTCTAACCAATTACCCAGACAAACAAAACCAACCTGGCACACAATCAACTTTTTCTTCTTCTCGCATCGATTTCAGGAGCGGGCAAACATGCATGCTCTGTTCACTTTTCATGGATGTGTGTGTGTGTGTGTGAGTGTGTGTGTTGTTTTCTAGGTGCACCTGATTTACATGCACACTGTGTCTGATTCATCTGAAAAACAGATGCTCTGAGTAATTCCACAAATGGTCAACAAATTATCTGAGCGGTACGACTTGGACATGAATCCCTTAAAAATGTTGAATGAGAATAAAACAAGTACTAATATCTGGCAATAGACAGAAAGTGAGTTTATGTTTTTCTTAAATGTGTAATTTTCTTTTTGTCGAGGATTAGCATTTGGATGACAGTAAGTGATGAGAAAATTTTCAATAATTGCTTTTAAAATTCAGAGAGTGAGTCTAGCCAAACAACACACATGTTGTGTTTGTTCATGTGAATTGTTTTTGACAAATGGGCATACAGGAAGAATCTTAAAAGCCTCCATGCTATATTATTAGTCATGAACCCACTGAATGTGTGGCATTTAGC
Source organism: Scomberomorus guttatus (assembly GCA_038419695.1). NCBI lineage: Eukaryota > Metazoa > Chordata > Actinopteri > Scombriformes > Scombridae > Scomberomorus > Scomberomorus guttatus. Next base: position 28,187,057 of record CM076450.1, on the reverse strand, counting down.
CCATCAAGGCTCCAGGCGCTTCACAGCCCCTTTAATGGTTTGACATCCTTTCAGATCGCCATTATCAACTTTTCAAACTTGCAGTCATTATTTCCAGCAGCTTTTTTTTTTTCAAATACATGACAGGAAAAGTACACAGAGTGGACGATTTTTCTCCCTAAAAGATCGAATGCTCTCAGGATTTTATTGTCTGTCTTTATTTTTGAAAGATGCACGGTGACATTGTGAAACAACCTACAAAACAGGCTTTACAGCATGTCCCCCGCTGGGTTTTACACATATTTGCTTCATTCTGTGATGATAACTCTCCATCCAAGCGGGTCCCATCTTGCATCCATTTCAGCAGCCCTCAAGTTTTCCTGTTTGCTGAGAGGGTTCAATTACTACCACTGAGCTGCTGCAGCTACTCTACCATAAAGAAACGGCATCAGTGCCTCAACTGTTTGGGAGAAGATGCACTAGTTAATAAGAGACTCTGGCATATAAGAGGAGTGAGGCGGGTCCAGCACAATGAGTCTCTTCCGGCTGCATGAATTAGATCTAATAAGTAGAAGGTGGTTTGCATCCAGATTGGAGCTGAATAAAAAGCTGAGAGGAGACATGAAGCATCTTCCTCTCTGGCTTCCTGCAGTGAAGATGTAAAATCTGAAAATGAACTCCAAACAAAGGAGGGCTTTTAAGTAAAGTAAATATCTTGAACACTGATAGGTTTGGCAGTTTTAGTTTGTTCTGTAAAACATGGTTATATGCTATAAATCTTTTAATGTGCTTTGAATGTGTGATTGGTGTTTACAACCCTTCCCAAATCCAACATGTGCTCACACATTTACACACATTGTACAGATGAACACATCTGCCAGGTTGCAACAGATCCACAGGAAACAGACTTGCCTATTGGAGAATCATTGGAACAGATTGTAAATTGATCTGGATTTGTGTTATTGCAGTTTTAACAGTTTGTTCATAACAGAGGTCCACGTGAGAGTTAATTAGGTCTAATTGACCCTAAACATAAGTTATGTCACTATCTAAGATAACATTACATTTCTTTGTTATATATTTGGCAAACAAAAGGAATATATTTATGTATAGCCTATATTAAGCATACATTAATTTTTCATTTGATGCTATGACAAAACTTTATGGTCATTTATACATTTTTAAAAAATCTTTCTCAAATGTATAAGCCCAGTTTGTGGCAAAGAGAAGGGTTACAACTTAATTAATACTTTTCTATTTACTGAGTTTTAATAAGGTCAGGAGGAAAAACAAGAAGGAAAAATTGGTTGATTTTGCAATTATTGTTATCATTTTCTTTACAGACAGCATTCAGGTCTTTGGGAATCTCAAACAATGAGGAAGTGAAGTGAAAGTCAACAAAGCATCTAGGTTAATATTATAATTTTTTTATAGGATTGTATTTTTCCACATTTGCAACATGTGCTGTGTCATTCAGATAACAAAACTTAAATAATTTAACAATTTGCGTACATTTCTAAACAAATCCTCAACTGTATAAATGAAAGCACCAGGTTTCAACAGCAGCATGAGTTCAAGTTTTTTTGTTTAAAAAAAGGCCAAATATATTCAGAAAAATATTCAATGTTTTACCCTGCACTCAAACAAAAGGATAACTAAATATTTTGCATATTACATATGTATGTATGTAAATCTACAGTAAGAATATATAGTATAAGGATAATGTATTTTTTCTGGATGTATCTGCAGTCATAAATCCACAGACAGATTTCCATAACTTAAAAAAAACACACTGAATTGTTCCCTGAGCAGAAGCAAATAAGAATCTTAATAATTTAGTGTATTGTTCATCTGCTTTGAAATTGCCTCCCTCTGGTGCTGTGGAGCACCAGAACGCTGAATTCATTGCTTTCACTTGTTTCCCCTTGGAAATATGGATCAAACTGTTGTTTTTGCATATTTTATCGCATTTGTTTGCTCTTCAGTTAGACAAATCTGCTACAGATTTGTGAATGTGTTGCTGACACTTGCTGTCGTGCATGTTGGTGTGTTCAGCTTCCAAAGTGCAGCAACTCTGCAATGCAAACCAATGGGTGATGTCACGGCTTGCTACATCCATCTACAGTCTGTGGCCATAAGCCTGCAAAGAAAGGGAGAAAAACCTACATCTTTATACAGTCTATGTTCAGGCCGTATTCTCTTCCCCTGTGCCTTTTTATATTTTTAGCACTGGGACTTGGCTTCCAGATACAGATTTGAAATTCAATGTAAGACGCTATAAGCTCTCAATATTGATATAAAGCAGTCTGCATTTGTCTCTTCTTGTCAAAATAAGTCCCTTTCATTGGGCAAAAAATGACTGATTCCAATTTTAAGAAAACACACGTTTCTGTGTGTGCAGCGTACTGTGTGATTAAGAAATTAAAATGAACTCCATGGTGACCACAGTGTGTTCATAAAATTACAAATCTTGTAATTGCTACTCATATAATTGATGACAAATATAAAAAGTTAAAAAGCATTTGTGTAAAAGCCGCACTCAGCAGAAGCAATCCCTCGCCAGAAGGAAACAGACTCATTTAGTTTAAGGGGAAAACTGTCAGTCAATGGCCAAATGTTTCCATGCCTCTCCTTCACTACCCATTTAGCCAAAAGCCTAACACCTGGGACAGACAGCCTACCTCTACCTGAGCTGCATGTGTGCGTCACTGAACTGCTGCGGCTCACACGCGTACAGTGTCCACACAGACAGCGTTGCTGCTGCGGTGCTGCTACTGCCAGGCCTATCTTTCTACATAGAGTTTGACTTTGATAATGGCCATCAATAATAGAATGCTTCATATCATTTCATTATAAATTTCATTTATGTTCAGTTTAGACAGAAAAAGGTTAAGAAGCGTGTGCTCAATTGTGAAAAATAAATAATAATATGTGAGGTGAAAGCGGCTTTCTTTCTGACTGGCATGGTAGGGTATGGTTGAGGCTACTTCTGTGTCAGCCACATACACTCCTCACACAGGACAGGTTTTTTTTTTATTGATTATATTGATTATTCCTCCAGTTAAACCCCCGCTGTCACCGCTCCATGTGGAGAAAAACCCTACAGACGACACCAAGTTCCCCAAACGAGCCAAACACACTCCAACAAATAAACCTCCAAACTAACTGTCAGGAGGGAAATTGACAACAAATAAGTTAAACAACAACACCAAATCTCCGTCTGGAAGCAGGTAAAACAACAGGCAGGAGTCCCGGTTTGAACTAATATCACAGAAAGCAAGCAGGAGTCAAGAAAAGAAGCTCCGTGTGTCACCGACTCTCTGTGCTGGAGTTCCCCGCCAGAGAGGCTCCCTGCCCCGGCGTGCACTGTGCAGGCTGACCTGCAGTGGTGACACTTTATATTTTTTTCATGTCTGTGACATATTCTACAGATATAGACACTGAAACTATAGTGAAAGGTGTAATGTTACTGGTATGATGTCAATATGACTATCAACAGATCATTTTCACTGTCTATTTTTACTGAGAACCGCGCGTCATGCAGAAACAATAGGCAAGACCCGGAAACTCTAGATGATGCGCCTGAGACATGCAGCTCACACAGGCTGTGTGGCTGTTCTAATGTTAACATAGGCGCCAAAATAAAAAGGAAGAGTTTCCACGATGCACGTACACGCGTACTGCTCACGCAGGCTGTGTGTCCCAGCCATAACCTTCATTTAGCCCCTCTGGTTTGGTTGGCAGGTTTCAGTGGTGATAAAACATTTCAGGGACTGATGTCAACAAGCTTTTCTTCAGAATGTCTGAATGCTGCAACCAAGGCCATATGGCAGATTTCCATATATGCATAAGAAGTGTCACACCACTTTTATATATATTCTTTTGTGAGCCTGTGGACAAAGATACTTACATGCGGTAAGATTTCTCACTTCAGATTGACATTTTGACCTTTATCTTGGTATCTGCAGGAACACCACTCATACTCTATTCAACCACAAACAGGTTAGACAAACTTATTTGAAAGAGAAAAACAAAGACGAAAGGTAAAACTACTGCCCATCCATCACTCCTTAACACTATTAGTGGGCACCAGCAGTTTTTCTGTACAACAAGGTGATTATTACCATGAAGTAGTTTAGATAATCTGGCTAAACTGTTGGCCTGTTTAAAAACATGTCTGTCTGACTTTATTTTAACGATGTCGCAGTGTTGTCAGATCTCAGCAATTACTTTGGTGAGTATAAATTTGGGGTAACTCAGAACTAAGAAATGCTGACCCAAAGTATTAAAATAAGTCTAGACAATTAATGTACAAAAAAGGTCAATGGTACCCCATCAAGATGTCTAAAAATACATGTGAACCAGACAGGGAGATCCGCTGTCTGGCCTGATTTTTACCATGTTCATGGAGCCTCTGGCTGGAGCAGTGAGACATTAGAACCACATTAAAGGAGGAACAATAAGACAAGAGGCCCATAAGTTCGCAGTGTATGCCGATGATGTCATCATGTATATAACATCACCTGAAACCTCACTACTAGCTTTAAAGGAAACAATAAAAGAATACAGTGAATTCTCAGGATATACACCAATATATACACCAATACTGATATATCCCGATATATAGGCATAGGCCCAGACCAGATATGAGGCCATCATTTAATTTATGAAATTACTTACTTTTCACTTTTCTCATTTGTTTGTCCCAGTTTTCTTTAATTAATTATAATTACCAGCCCTTTCAGTTAATTTATATATGTGGATGTAGGTAAGTCTGTATGAATGTATGTATGTACATATTTGTGTGCATACGTGTGTATATGTATGTATGTGTATATATGGATGAGTATGTAGTTATTCTTATTCTTTATTTTATGTTTGTTTGTTTTCTCTCCTTCTGTTTGTGTCACCAGGTGTATTAAATACAAAATAATAATAATAATAATAATTGCAAGGACATGAAAATCTCCTGGACATTTTGTGGTTGTACTGAATTATGAATTAATTGCAATAAAAGTATGAGAGAGAAAAATAAGTCTAGAGTTGTAAAGTACTGTAATTTTCTTTTAAAGAAATGTTTTTCTGCACCAATTGTGTTTTATTAAAGATCCCCTCCAGACATGCTTGAAGACATAAAAATACTCTACTTTGAATAATAATCTGTCTGTATGTGGTTTTTCTATTTCTATAAGTTTTATTACCTCATTAAACTTTTTTTTAAAATTCTCCCTCATTGAAAAATCTATGAATCTATGAATATGCAAATATCGTTAATTTCACAAGTCTAACTGTTGGATGCAAGATGTCTCCTACTTCACTTTCTCAGTGTACGCACACTGCAGTTTCCACATCATACTGTGATTCGCTCCAAACTAGTTGTGATCTTACAACTCTTGCTCATAGCTGTCATAGCACCCATCACTTACATTGTAATGGCAGTATGAAGGAATCTTCTGGTGGTCAGTATGAACAGGACGAATGATTACAGCAAGAAAAACCTATTTCAGTGTTTCAACACAGAGAAACTTTCAGCAGATGTGAAAACAGCCTTCTCGTGTCAAATTCTGCAAATATATTTTACATTAAATACATTATACATTCAGAAGCAAAAATAAGCAAAACACATTTTCGAGTAGAGGGGGACTTTAAATTTTACATTTTCAAATCTTACAAAAATACTTATATATATATATATAATAAGATGCATACCAGTGGCTACTTTTTTCCCAAATTCAAAACCAGTATATCTCATTGTGTGGAATTTTTATACTTTTTATGCAGAAACACAGAATTTTATGGCATAAATTAAAATCCCCAAAAATCAAACAATGACTTCTCTAACTAGATTTCTTTAACAACCTGTGTTAATGTACTGCATTCTCTGCCATATTTGAGCGGTCTTTTCCACCTTGTCCTGTTTAAAACAAACTGCACGACGAACTGCAGCAGAAGAAGCAGGTTTCTTTCAAAATCCTATTACTTTGGGACAGCTACCAGCATCCAGCTAATGCCAGCCATCCAAGAGGTCATGAACTTAAGTGCAGGTAAGACTCAAACTCCTCGAACAAAGCAAAACATTTACCTCAGTGTTTTGTGGAATCCTTGTTTTTTTCTTCTGTCTCTGTCGGTCACACAGTTTGAGCTGAAATGAGGAATTACCTGAGCGTCTCTCACAGGTTCACAGCTGGGCCAGTAACGTCTCCACTCTAACATGGTTCACAGCAGGGTGCAGGCTCAGGTCTTGAGGGGAGAGGTTTGTTTGTGAAGGATGTTCAGGAATCCTTTTCGTGCTCTACTTTCAAACTTTTGCTTTGCCTCGAAGTGACTCAAAGTGTGACCAAAGAAATATGTTTACTTTCTGCTGTAGTGAAGCGCTTCCTAAATCACTGGTGTGGTTTTGAGGATAAAAGACAATCTCTAATTTATACTCAAAACCTTTCGTTTGTGGAATTTATTAACATGTAATCAGGCTAAGAAACAGAAACCAGCTTCGTGCACAGAATTCACAAGAAGACATTCATGTGTGCTGATGAAAGCATCTAACAAAATAAAAAGTGGATTACAGCACACACGAGGCTCGAATAAATAATGTTTATGCAAACATGTTTCATTACAGGTATCATCAGGTTCACCTTGCAATCAGGCATCTTATTGGCACACTGAATAAAAGATGGCCTCATCTGATCTCATTTTTCATATTTGAGATATGAAAAGATCCAAGTCAATAAATATTTTCCAAGATCTGATGCTGAAAAACAGCTTCATGTACATGCATCTCTATCTGAAGTCATCCTAAATGTGGAGTTTTCCCATAGGTATGCAGTATTTACATTCAATGTATCTCACAGAAAACACATGTTTCCTTTACCCCAAACAAACAAATTCTGTATGCATTTCCCTCTTCTTAAAACATTTAGACAAGATATTTTTTTAATATTTTGCAGCCAGCATTGTTTACATTGGCTAGAGTAGCAGTCTGCCTCACTGAATCGTTTCTTGGTTCATTACCGCCGCCAACTGCTCATCAGTTACAGCCCAGTCCACCAGTTCTCCAAACTGAATCATATGCATTTTTTTTCATTGGCTTCCAAAATGGCAATGTTTTTCAGATGTGATGCCCTTAGCATCAGAATAATATTGTCCATCAGTCCCTTCTAAAACTGATACACATGACCGTCACAAAAATATCTGTAACTATATATATATAAAGCTATATTAGCCAAGTTTCCATCCACATGTAGCACAAAGTTTAACCAAATTTTCAGAAAAAGCTTGGGTGTCATTTAAGTCACATGCTTAATGTAAGTCATGATTTATTGATATTGATGTGATTTATTTATCCGTCTGGTTTCATTGCGTTTAGCTTTTGTTGATACACCAACTTTTCCACGTCAGGCAAATTTTGCGATATTTCGACATTTTTTCAAATTTTTTAGGTAAACTTCTCAAATACATCCGCACATGTTGGAGCCCAAATCCGATCCAAAATATGCGAGTGGACATGGCGAACAACCCGTGGAACAGCCTTAGCAACAATAGCTGCGGAAAGGACGCCCATTTGTGGGTACGTGCGAACAATCTGACGTCATCACGAGGAGGAAGTAGAGGCAACTTTGCAAACTGAGTGTTCAGAGGATTTTGAAGCCCTGGCTTTTCACTTGCAAGTAGCATTTTACATATGTTCACCTTAAGTTGTGGAACTTTGACCATGTTTAACATCTGACATCATAACAGTATAAAAATAACAGAAGATCACAAATACAGGCTATAAAGCATTTCTCTAATCCATAATAATCATAACAGCTATGACCTATAAAACAAATGGATTAAATGGCTGTTCTGATCTTCCTTGATAACGTCATGTTCTTATTCTTGATATCAGCTCAGGACATTCTCCAGCTGAGTATGCCGACACATGTGACCACCTTGATAAATCATGCAGAAGACGGCAAAAATAGAATATCCTCCTTTTCTGATTTTTACTCCGCATAAATCAGTGAGATGGAATTCATCCTTTTCCATTTGTGACGCAGCACCCTGTCATTTTTCTTGTTCGAGCTAATTTGATTGGGTTGTTGCACCTATTCCTGCATGATGACTCAAGTAGCTATAAGCATAATGTGATCTTATTGTATTCGACACACATCTGAAATCATCTTCTTCCCTCACTTGTTCCTTCATTAGAATTTCATGGTGTGGCGAGGTTTTCTTTTGTTTGTTTTTGTTACTTGCAACTGTCTTCTATCTTCACACAGAACATGATGAGCACTGCTGCCTGCTGGTTATGATTACAATCCAACCTGTACATTTTCTCCTTTGTCATGTGTCTCAGAAATAACAAGTGTTGAGTAATAGCAACTCTTTTATTGCCTATAACAAACAGGATTTTATTGACGTGATGCAAGATGGTGAAGTATGTCCGACACTACAGAGAATTGTTTTTCAGCAGGAGGGTGAAGGATGTTTTCCTCAACTCAATCAATGAACTTTCTTACAGCTGCTTGTGATCAATGCTGAAATTCCTGTCTGTCTGTTACAATATATTAAGAGATCCCATCTTTACTCGCCTTCAGAGGCCTGTTGGTGGCATACCAGCTCAGAAATACGCAAAAAAAACTCCTACTAAAGCCATTTCCACCTCTTCAAGAGCTGCTCTCTTTTCATCTGTGGAAATTAATAGTGTTTTTCTGTGCAAATGAGACCCGTCAAAGTATGTATAAAAAGAGAACATTTTTCAGTTTCATAAGGGTGAACTAAAGGGCAAAGGCTCAATAGGCTCAATCAACACAACCACCCACATAAAGGTACCAGGGGGTATTTAAACTGTGTGGTGAGGGAAATCAAACGCTTAGCTGTATTTAACGATTTTGTCCTTAAGACATGTATTAATAGTAAAAAAAAAGGGGAAAAAAAGGAAAAAAGTCTTGAAAGGAAGTACGATTGCTTATGGCTTTCATAAGAACTCACTTTGGGGAAAAGACTCAAGAAAGGACTCCGTCTGTCTTGTCTGTGAGCAAAAAGAGACAAAGTACGCTGCTTTCTAGAGAGAAAATGAAAGTCTTTGCAGCCGCAGTGTTTTTAATGAGACAGTTTTTTCAAAAGAACCCCATTACACAGCCCTTCCACTGCCATGCCTTTGCCACAAATATCACAAAATATAAGGCACAAAAAGCCATTCATCAAAAAGTAGTTGATTTGCTGCATGGTTAGTAGTTCATTTCCTGCACGGCTGAAGCCTTTTCTCCAAGCCTTCTGTGGACAAAATACCCCACGGAGGATGTTCAACCTGTTCCGAGTGATGGGCAGGAAACTGAGCTCCTTTGAAAACAAACACATAAGTAATGTTTTCTTGTTCTCAATGAGTTAAAAATATAATCGTGTAGGGGTGATGTAGAGTTCGAACCTGCCTTTTTTTCTCTGGCAGCTTCACTGTTTTTCAGCAACAAACAACTCAATTTTTCGGACAGCGTGAGTTTCATTTTGAGGTGAAATTGCCATTTGGATACCTAAGGGTTGATTGAATACTGAGCACCCGTGGGACAGCTGCCATGCTCTTTAATGACAAACAAAACAAAAGAGGGAGGATTCAGTGATCAGTTTGGCAGGCAACAGATTGTTTTATTAAATCGTGTCAGTTGCTCATGAGTGTTTTGGTATGTGTGCTGAATAACAATTCAGTTTGATAGATTGTCACCAGTTTGATCTCTACATGGTGCATCTGTGGCTGTTTAAACATCCCAAAGCAAGAAACTGATCTCCTGCCTGCTGTGGGGCGATTCGCTGCCCTTTGACTTGTCTACTGAAATACATACAATATGACCATTCTGCTATTTAGACAATCCCAGTTTTATGATGTTCCAGGCGCAGTTTTTCAGCTTTTCCAATAGAACTAAAGAGATTCTTACATGAAATAAATAGAAAACATACATTACATTTATCCGTTTATTTGATCCGAAATGATTGCAAGCACAAAGAAATTATTTTAAACGCTATAAAATGGTGTGTCTGTGCATTGCAGTGTCCTTTGTCATCTTTCATTAATGTAACATTTTGCATGTCCGTGTCTGCTTTCCATTCAGTGTCATAATGAATGACATTGAAATAAAGAATATTACAACCTCGAGAGGTGCGTCTGGGGTCGTGTCATAAAGGAGACATATGTTGGTTAGGAAACTGGTTGATCTATAGTATCATTCAATGAAAAAAATTATTTAGAAAATGAATAAAAAAGTGCTTCATACATTTAAGTTCTCAGATGATGAATTATTACTTTTACTGATGTGTTTCAAATGTACATTTGAGATGAATAATCTCTGAATAATAATCTCTTTGAATCTATTATTTATTTTTAGTTCCAGTTGTTTTTTTCTTATTCACATTCACAATTCTGATGTGAAAAGTGGTTCTATGTCATTGGACTAAAGAAGAGTGCTACAGATACAGGCAAAATCAAGTGGGATGAAAAAAGGTGGATCCAGCATCTTAAATTAAATTAAAAGTCTTTGGGTTTTAGGCTAACTGACTGAACAAGTTAACTGAAGATGTCACCTTGGGCTCTGGGAAATTATGGAGGGCATTTTTCACTATTATCTGACACCTTAAAGACTAAACTATCAATCGAAAAAATAATTGACACATTACTCAACAATAAAATTAGATGAAGTAGTTGCTGCCCTAATATTACCTTCTGTCTTTTACTCTGTGCCAACCTTTCAAGGGCGTGTTGTTGCTCATTAGCTTTGTGCCTCTTTCTTAACAAATTATCTCCCTCGACCACTTCTTTCCTCCTCTCTGCTGCTCTTGTGGTCGGCAGTGAAACTCAACTGATGCGTAGATTACCAACGCCTGTCGCACATGTCACACTCAGCATAATGAAATAAGTAGCCATCAAGGCAGAGTAGCCAAGGTGTCGATCCTGGGAGAAAATGGTGTTTTTATGGAGAATTAATGGGCGTTAAGATGCCACTAGTGTGTGGGTAATGCTTGTAATGCCGAGAGGTGACTCATACTTTTAAATGGGAACGTTTTTATTGGTCACCACTGGTCCAAACAAAGCTAAAGTTAGCTTACTTTCTGATAAAGTGTAAATCTCACTTTTATGTTGCTTGTCTTTGGCTCATTTTTGCCCCTTGTGGACTACAGTTCTCACCAACTGTCACATACCAGTGATAACAATGTTTTCCCTCCTGCCTCAGGAGGCAGTAATGACCAAGTTGTGGCTTGGCGCACCAAAATGTGGCGATGACGACGTTGCACTAGAAAACTTACACGGACAAACAACACAGGTGAGTTTTATGCTTTATCAGAAGTGTTTTCGAACAGTATTTTTTCTATGGGTACCATCTGGGACTGACGACAGTGTAGGTGGCTCTGTGATTTGTACTTGTGAAGCTCAGCCCTAAGTCCATTCATTCCTACTAAAGATGTAAACCTTCAAGAACACATTACAAATATAGAGTTTCTTTTTTCTTTTATTTCTTTCAAAAGTCAGCCAATGTGGTTTTCAGCAAACAGTACTGAAAGCTGAGTACATTGTGCTTTTGTTGGGGGATTTTCAGCTGAAAGTTAATATATATATGAATTAGGGTAAACTGAATATTGGAAACCCAGTACAGTGCAACAGCACCACAAACTACAGCCTCCAAAATGACTATAAAATAAATCAACACCTCTTTAAAACTGATTAAATAAAAACTGAACATTATAATTATAGAATTTATGGGAGCTGTTGTATTATACCGCATTGGTTTTGTCTAGTTTTCCTAATAACTTGGCAAGAGTAGTTCTGAGGAAAGGTTGACACAAGTATAATATCTGCCACACAATGAGCTTTTCTCAGTCTGATTTTGGTGATTGAGCTGTGAATTATAAAAAAAAAAAACTTGATGTGGATGTATAAATAACTAGAGTGGAATCAAGTCTTTTCATGTCAGATCTAAATAATATTCAAATGTGGCTTGAAAGGTCATTCAAATCACCAAGTGTCTGACCACTCAAATCAAACCTCAACTGTTTTTTTTTTTGTCCTCCATCACTCCCCTGCAACATGGACTTGACAGCACACTTTGTAACAGGGGCGGCAAACAAGCGTGGAAAGGAGTCAGCAGGAGTTTGGCCAAATTAAAGGTTTTATGATTCTTATCATGAATGTGCTGTTACATTCTGCACTGTAAAGTCTGTCATTAAAATGAAAATAGTTTAGTTCCAGACTTCTGAATTGCTGCCTACATTTTATTTTTTCAGTGATACACATAGGTCTGGTTTTGTGCTCATTAACAGCTGTGTCAGTGTCTGAAACATCTCTTTGTTTTCTTTGCTTTGTTTTTTTAAAGTCTTGTATATGTAATTGCCTTATGATGTGACAGATATGCAAATTAGCATGTGACATCGTCTAGCGACTTCACGACGACTTTAGCTTTTAATATTGATATTTTGATATTACTTAGTTAAGTTACAAGTAAATGTGCGTGAAAAGGGTGCAGATGACAGCGGCCTAAAACCAACACCACAAAGGTTAAGAGTTGAGGACTGGTCACACCAAAATTAAGACCAAACTGGAGGAAGCTACTGTAGCATATTAACTGCGTTGCCCGTTCTGTCAGAGTATAAACTGCTCCACAAAAGAGAAATGGTTTGTAGACAGTTATGACATAAAGTGAAATGTCTTTTGAATAAACTATGTGAACTTCTTGTACTGTTAGCAACTGAGCTAACAAGCCTGCTAAGTAGCTACCCCCCCCCCCCCCCCCCTCTTAAAAGACTCTTTATTGAATGAAATGATGTACAATCCTGAGAACAAACTGTCATGGAGAGATGATGGCACTTTATAGAAAAAGTCACAAGAGAGCTTTGTGACTGACTAATGTTAGCATGACTAATGCTAGCATGTTCCTGGCTGGCTAACGTGTTAACAGTTAGCTCACCAGCTTCAGTAGTTTACCAATTAGCCTTGCGAGCAGTCATTACGTCACCAAGCTTAACCACGAACTGATAAATTTTGCTGTGTCACTTTATGTTGTTACCAGGCAATAAAATTCAGATGAGAAACAACAGGATGTTCACTAAGTCAACAGTCACTGACAGAAAACATATTAATTTAGAAGGTTTCAGCAAACCAGATGGATTACAGTGGGTAATATTTACAGATTCAGTGACTCAACTGTCCTCCTCCACAGTTTACAGCACCGCAGACAATCTCAAATGCTGCTCAAGCTTTACAATAATAATAGTTGGTGACAAAATGAAAAAAACTGTGCACAGCTTTAGAGGGGAAACAGGTCTCCTCTTCCTAATCTCTGGCAATAGCTTTTCACACAAAGTAAGTGGTCTGTTTTGACTGTAACACAGCAACTCACTCACTTTACCACATTAGAGCTCCACTTAGACCCGCTGCAGCTCCTCACCTGCTACCAGGCTCCCTGAGTTTCCCTGTGACATGATGCAGCCATTAGAGATGTGAGAGGGAAGGGTGAGAAAAATGTCTGACACAAACATACATTTCAGTGACAGCTACATGTTCATTTTGTTGTCTTTTACTCGCCAATTTGTTTAACGTTCGCTCCATCAAATGCAGAGAGTGAAAGAAAGCCGATGTAAATACAAATCACACCCACAGTCTTATCGGCTGCAGCAGAGAAAATAAGAATAAGATATTTTCTTATGTGTTCCTTTGACAATGTTCACTTTATTAAAAAAAAAGGGGTACTTAGATTAAGCTAGTCATCACTTGCCACCATTTAGCAGCTACATGGCTGTTGCAAGTAAAGTTCTGTAAATACATTAAATGAAAGAGTAGATTATAAATACATTAATTAAAGCAGCAATAAATGATTCTTTGGCCACTTGGTTGCAATGCATCAAGCTGTTAACACAATGTTTACATATCACATTATTATGTACGTTGATTTGGCAAATATTTGCCTTTTTACACATCTAGTAGACATGGACAACATTAGCAGTCATTTGGAGTCAGATTGAGCTCATCAAGAGGGGGTCCTTAAACAGGCAGGAGCTAAAATGGCCTGTTTCAGATAGATGCTGAACTGAGGGGCTGCATAGAGGACCAGTATAAGATAAATCAGGAGTTTTTTGAACTGTAAATCATGAAAAGATATTCCAGTAGAGCCCCAGAATATAAATAGAGACCTGGTGAAAATATGCATAATGCGTTCCTTTTAATGCAGAATTATTTATAATTGTTGTTGCTGCCATTTGCTGCCCAGTGAGATGAAAAGCCTCTTTAATTCATAAAGAAACAAAGGACGTCCCTCTCATCCTGTAATGAGAAAACAAATCAAAGCCAACTGATACTTCATCAAGCATTTCCTTTTTATCACCGGTTGTCATGTCTGGAAGCATGCAAACATGCACTGGGCTGCCATTGCTGATAAAGTTTGGAACAGGGTAGTGAGGGGAGCTTCAAAATGGCAATATGATGTGTTTGGCCCCGAAGGTAAAGGAAACAGTGATTATGCCTTTGCATGGATGCTGCCTCTTAATTTAGCAAAAAGACAGACAGAGAGCGAAGGAAAACAGAGCTTTATCCTATCTAAATCTTTCCACCTGTTTGGGAGTGACACGCTCTAAACTTAACTTGAAACCAGACCACTCAGCAGTTCTAACAGGATTTATGGTCTATGGTTTCACAATGTCATTTTCTAAGACTTTATCAGAGGCTACTTTTAGGTCCCTGCAAGGCCAGCATCCATTTCATTCCTGCAAGGTGAAAGCTACTCTGAGTATTTCTTTTGGAGGTTTGGAGAACAGTGAAAACTAGAAATGTCTACAAATATTTTTAGCCAACTTACATTTGGAGGGCAGCAATGTGGAGGACGTGGTCTAACATCAATCAGAAAGATAATATGTGCTCTGAAATAAAGCCCTATTGAAAGAAAAACAAACTAATTTCACAAAACAATGCAAGAAGCAATTTTTAACTAACATTTTGTGGTTCCATCTAAATGGTTTTCAATTTTGGTGGAGGCCATCATATCGGTATTGGCTCAATATCAACATATTTTCTGGTTATATTAAAACCTACAACAAAAATGGAAAAGAAAAGTTGATCTAATATACAGATTTTTCTTTCATGCGCATCAGTGTCTAGTCTTTGTGGACTTGGCAAGAGATCAAAACACCTGAAAGCAAATACAGAAAGTACAATTCAGTTTAGTAATAATTTCTGTCACCATTTACAGTCATGTTCACCTGTTGATGTGTAACACATTATAATTAGGGTTGAATAATTATTCATTCTGTGATTTTAAAATTGTTACGCACTGGAGAATATATCACTCTATGCATGAGAAAGCCGTTTTTCTTGCCTTGCTCTACATGAAAAGCAAAACGTCTTCAAGTATCTTCAACCAAGTCCAGTTGCCCTTGATTCAACCCTCCTCTTACCAAACAGCCTAAGGTGAAAGGCCATGATCCTAGAGAAGGCGCAGAACCAGCTACTGAATGAGAGAGTGAGACAGGTCCATTTCACCATTTAGGCTTTGAAGAGCTTTAAAGAGGCTGATGGCTTAAAGAAATTGAAAGAAATAAAATTATTCATATATAAATTAAAGAAATTGAAATCACATCTGGCCAGTGCAGTCTTGGAGAAGGTCACTGATTTTATTGAGAAGGCACAACTATCTCAACATGCCAAAAGCAAGGAAAGACAGACACAGAAATTCCAAAACCTAAAGTCAGGAGCCAGCAGCACTAGGACAGCAGAAGAACGTACCTGGAAGCAAAAGAAAGATAGTTCCACACCGGACGAAACATACAACAGATGGGTGAAGAACCTGTCAGACAGGGAACTTACCCAATCAGAGAAAGATGTCCTTGCCAAAGGATTAAACTTTAAACACCACAGCATTTACTAATAGTTGACCTCATCACAGCAACTTAACAGAAAAAAAGACTTAACAGAAACAAAGGCAGAACAGCTCAGGTTGAAGGTATCAGTGGTCCTTTCTAACACAAAGGCATAACCTTCCAACCTCACCATCCAGGAAAGGAAGGCTGTAGGACCAAATCATCACCATCCTACTGGATGATAAAGGAAGGTGGTCCTCAACACAGCAGATTACCATGCCAGGGTCACCGACTGAAGGATGCGCTTAAAGCTTGCGGATACCCCAACTGGACCTTTGTGAAAACAGCCACAAGGCTGAGGAAGAACAATAACCCTGCAGGTGGTGAAGAAAAGAATACATGCAACAACATTTATTCCAGACACCTTACGTGTCTGGAGTTTCTGAGAAACTCAGGAGGATTTTCAACAAACACTGCATCCCTGTGTTTTTCAAACCCAGCAACACACTAAGACAGAAATTGGTCCACTCAAAAGACCGCACACCCAAATACAAGAAAAGCAATTTAATGTATGCAGTCGAATGCAGTGAGGAATGCACAGACTTATATATTGAGGAAACTAAACAACCAAAATGCATGGCTCAACACTGGAGGGCCACCTCCGCAGTTCAAGACTCAGCAGTTTACCTACACCTGAAAGATAAGGGACACTCCTTCAAGGACAACAACGTGCATATTTTGGATAGCGAGGACAGGTGGTTTGAAAGAGAAGTGAAGGAGGTAATTTACGTCAAAGTAGAGAAACCATCTCTCAACAGGGGAGGAGGTCTACAACACCACTTATCGCCCACCTACAATGCTGTCCTTTCATCCCTTCCCAGGAGACTTAATCACCATTTACATCTGGCTTCATTTGACAACGACGGCTGCTTACACTTGGCCTCAAGTGACTCCAGCAACTCTTAAAAACTGTCGTAACAAGAGCCAGGAGCACTGACCAACCAAGTGGTTCTTATTAATGACCCCACAGAGGGGTCATTAAATATCTGGGACTCCCCACCAGTCAGTTATAACTGAAGAAGCCCCTTGGATGAGAGCTGAAACATCTTCAAGTATCTTCAACCAAGTCTAGTTCCCTTCGATTTAACCCTCCTTGGATAACCACAACCTGGATGAGAATCTTCACAGACATTAATGAGGTGTTTATTCTGTGCTTGTGTCGTCAGTACATGAACACACAAGCACACATTGACACATACACATGGCATGATTCATTTTCACAGGATAGTTCTCCTGAGAAAAAGGAGCAGGTTTTGGTGAGAATTTCCAGAAAATACAGAGATCTCAATTCCCAGTATTCAACTCTACTCATAAACCCATTAATTATATTCTGAAAACATTTCATGGAATAATTCATATCACACTGTGCTCATCAGAATTGTTGTGCAAAAGGTGCAGCACAATTACAGGCCAAAACAAAGGGTAAGGCTGTTGTGATTATATATTTTTATTATTGTCAACCAAATGAAAACCAGCAATCTCTCAGTACTGTGACCTCCCTATCTTATCTGTCCTCTCAGCCCCATTGGTTTGTCTGAAGATCTTTTATCTCTAAATCTTTAAAAACTTGTCACAAATAAATGGCAGCTTCTCTTTTTATTTTTAACAAAGAATCATTAATTTCCTAAACTAGCTGGGCACTGTAGTTGTTAGCAAGTTTTAGTCAAAAAAGAGGAAATAGTACATTTGTTGCGATCTTCAGCTAATACACATTTGGTGTTCTAGTACCTATTTACCTCAGCAGGAAGGGGTGTGTATGTGTATGGGATTGACTCAAAATAAACTACAGTGCCCGTGTTCATTATAATAAACAAAGAGTCACCCAATGTAACAGTGTGGCTCACTGTATTTTTAATCGTTTTTGGACAAAAATGGAGCTCCATGGGAGATGGAATTGGGGGGCGCTGTCAAGCAATGAGTGGGTAGAACGCACATACCAGTAGCTTCAGTAGATTTTAGTTTAAAAAATCCATTTTGACAAAACCACACAAAGTATAAATTAAGACGTTTACCAAGGGTGTAATCGAAGCCTTTGGGGAAGCTAAGGGAAGAAGAAATCTGTGGGAAAATGCTGAAAAGAGGCAATGCAAAGTTGGACTTGAAGAACAAAACAGGCCCAAATGAAGCCTCGGGCTCCACCAAAAAAGAAACGCTGGAGAGACTGCTCGGAAAGGGGAAAAAAGCGACATGCTGGGGGCTATAGCTAAAAGTCCAGTAGGACTCGCAAAACTAAACTTTGAAGGAGTTAGCAGACTTGGCTAGCGCTCTTCTGATGCACTGCAGGAGCTAGAAGACAAAGTCAAGAACCTTTCTGGGCAAATTGAAACTCTCTCAGAAGAATGCCTAGACCTAGAGGGGTGCTCGAATAGACAGAACTTGAGAGTGGCCGGAATAAAAGAGGGGAAAGAAAATGGCCAAAAGACGAGGAATTTTGTGAATCAGATATTAAAAGAGGCGCTTAGCCTAGAAAGAGCGCCACAGCTAGACCAAGCCCATGCCTGTGCGTTGTAGAGACCCAGGCGCTCTCGAACAGATTCCATTCAAATTTGCTTTGGAAAAATTCACATTCATATTGGGGGGTAGAGATCACAAAGAAGTATAACTCCAAATTTGAAGCTAATTTTACGGCTGTATTAGACAAGTTTAGGGCTAAATTAGAGTTTTGGAAAACACTCCCAATTTCCTTGATAGGTAGAGTAAACACAGTTAAGATGATCTGTCTCCCTCAATTGTTATACCTCTTTCAAAACTTACCTATATACCTTACTAAGACCTTTTTTAAAAAAAATGGGTTCTATAATTCTTCCATTTATCTAGAACTATGAATTCCATAGGATTAGAAGGGATTATCTGTGCAAGCGTAAGGCAGGTGGGGGGCTGGCCCTACCAGATTTCATGCACTACTATTGCAAGACCATGGACAAGTACATAAATATGAACTGTATAAAAAAGGACTGGGAAAAAGAACTGGGGATAGAAATAGCAGAGGACATCTGGGACAAGGGTCTGAAATATGTTAATACCTGTTCCCTTAATGCCACTGTTTGATACAATTAAAAAAATACATAGGTTGCATTACTCTAGGGTAAAGCTACATAAAATTTTTTAATATTCTCATTCTTTTTAAGAATTTTTAAAATCCGAATAAGACCAGATCCACTTTTGGTTATACTTGGCGCATCTGAAAACTCAGTTGAACCTACAGTTCACACAGCATCATTTAGTGTCCTATGGTTTCCTTTGTGCAAAGAAACTTATTCTCTTGTTCTGGAAAAAGAACAAGAGAATAGAATAAATCCTGGATAACAACACTGACTGATACCCTCCACCTGGACAGAATCCAACATATCCTTACTGACAGACTGGAGGAATTTGAAAGGATTTGGAGTTCTCCTGTCTCCTCTATGAAAGGGACAGACAGTTAAGATGCACTGCACAAGCACTAGTCTATATCACCCCTAGGTGGCAATGCTCAGGGATGGGAAGATCGGGGGGTGTATATTATTTGCACATTATTTAAGTGACCTGATCTGTGTGCTCCATCGTGTTGTATTTGTTTGTTTGTTTTTTGTCTTGTTTTGCTTTTTTTACTCCCTTGTATTGTTTGCCTTTTGTCGTTAAAGAATCTGAAATGAGGCGTGATTTCCACTTCACAGAAGTCTTTATTACTGCTGTATATATGCTTCACTATAAAAATATTTCAAAGAGAAAAATGGAGCTCTATGACACGAGCTTTATTGGGAAGTGGATACAAGGACAATACTTGTCATAGTACAGTAACAATTCTTTTCATAAAAAATAGAATATTGCTAGCCTTGTCCTTTAAAGGATGTAGCTGGCACTTTTCTATATTTTTCTTATTGTCAACAAATCTCATGTGTAGAGCCAACTCATCCTAGTTGGTAATGTGCGTGTATCCAATTACTTCATATTCCTCTGTGCTGTAGACCATCATTGTTGTCCAAAAACCATTAAAAACACGTCAATGAGTCACACTGTTGTGCTGGGTGACATCTTCCTTTATTACAAAGAGTTTGGGCACAGTAGTTTGTTCAGAAACGGCTCCAAAAACTAATAACAGCGATCGTGTTTTCAGTCTCCGGAGAGTAGTTCAGTGCAAGGCAGACACCACTGCGTATGCACGGGAACGTGGTTCCATACAGAGCTTCACTAGCTTGTTGTGCTACATATCATCACCTCTTTACTTTGTACCACATTATACATTCTCAAAGAACTTCAGTACAAAGTCAAGAGGTTGTGATATGTAGCACAACAAACTAGTGTAGTGGTGTCTGCCATACACAGAACTACTCTCCGGAGACTGAAAACACAATAGCTGTTATTAGTCTTTGGAGCCGTTTCCAAACAAACTACTGCACCATAAACTCTTTGTGGTGAAGGAACATGTCACCCAGTGCAACAGTGTGGCTCACTGACGTGTTTTTGGACAACAACGGAGGTCTACGTCAGGAATAATATATATCAAGCTTTGGATACACATTCAATACTTGTGGACCTGCAATGCACATAAGATTTGTTGACAATAAGAGAAATATAGAATATTGCTAGCCTTGTCCTTTAACTGTCACTGGACGAGATGAGAGGGTGACTGCATTATATGTGGAGGACAACATCCTTCTTTGCCTTGCCTCTGCATTGTAGAACAGCTGAGAAGAGGCAGAGCGGTGTGTTAAGCAGGACAGGAGGGGAAGAAATGCAGTGCAGTGCAAGCAGTATGCCACAGGATAAATGATGAGCCCTGCTGATCCCAGTCAGTGATCAGAGGCTTCAGGTCGGTGTCAGCCTGCTGCATGAGCAAATCAATGATCCTTTCAGAGGCCAGCTCAAGTAATGAAGCTTCAGGTGGATACTTCACTGGCTAAATCCTGTCCTAGTTTCCCACTTTAAGAAAAATCCTCTGTAAGCCTGTCTATGTTTTATAATTGACAGCATCAAAAGCAGCATTAGCCTCGGTGAGCTGAGATTTTGGAAATCGTTTTGTTGTGTTCCTCTGCTTTTTCTACCGTCTCTCCCCCTCTACGGTCTACAATGAGTGATGCCCAAACCTCTGATGTAAAACATAAATTACTATGTATTTACATTTTTATTGCTTGTATATTCTTATGTAATATTTTTGAATCACATTGTTGTATTACAGTTCATTGTGTTGCTGATGACAGCTCGGTTTCCAATTTATGGAAATAGATCTGCATACTTTAAAGCTGCTTCATGAACTTATTTATAAAACATTTTTCCTTAAAGCGACACTGTGTTTTTATTGATTTATTTATTTTACAGTCTGTAGGTGTATCCTGTTATATGCATTTCCTACCTCATAAAGCATTGAAAAACCTGTATTGTTTGCAAGGTACTTTTGTCTAATTCTCTTTTATTGGTGCATTTTTACATGATATAGCATATTACCACCAGAAACAGATGATATCTGGCATGTGTGAACCCAAAGTCATACAGCTGTTCTCATTCACTTCATGTGATAGACATGGCAACATGAGGCGATTTGATGTGCAGATGTAAAATTTTGTTTTTTTCTTTCCTTCATTCAGTGTAACAGCAAAGCTTCATTCTTTTCTTTTCCTTAGGAGACCTGAACCTCTTGGATTTCTCCATTTGACATGATTGCTGTGTTTTTCTTGTTCCAGTTCTAAGTTTTCTTCTCTGTGTTTCATTGTAGCGTGCATCCATGACACATTTACATTAGTAGACTCTGTCTTTGTCTTTTGTCGTCTTGTGTGCATGCAGGTGATACAATTGAATATTTATTTAGCATTTGTGTATATGTTTTCACATTATTCCTTTTCTTTTGGTGGCCATAACCTACTTGAAGGATGGATGAGATTTGAATTTCTCTCCTACAGACTTTTTATATTTTCTGTATGTCAAATCGTTTGTCTGTCAAAAAATTCCATAAAAAGACTGAAGAAGAAGAACAGGTGATACAAACAACACAGGATCCCCTTAATGTATCAAACATTTCTCTACAGTGCCACTAGTGCCAAAAATCCCACAAGGTACCTTTAACTGATATCTTTAATTGGCTGAAATTGAAACAGTAAAAAATACATTACTTGTACAAACTTGTCACACACACCAAAATGTTGACAGGTGACACCACCTGTGAGAACTGTATGTTTTTGTGGAGTTTCAGACTGAAAACAGCCCTGTGTCAAACAAATGCAAGGTGCTGCAGTGATGTGGGGGTGTTGTTTCAGGTACCGCTGAAATGATGAAAAAGCATCCATGAAATTCAGCTGAGTAATATATTGGATGCCAAAACACTGCACAGCAGTTTATATATATTATGAGAAAGGATTTTACTGCTGTGGAAAGTTATCATGGTGGTAATTATTTTATCTTTCGGGGGGGTAAAAAGTATAAATACCACATTCACACTACAGTGTGAAATACCACTTCTGTCTTTTGTCAGAGCCCACTGTGGTGACTTGGTTAACAAGACAGTATGTGCATTTCATAAGGGTTGGATCCGTGCTCATTACCATGCAATAATAACTACATGTGTTAATTTACTCCGAACTCATTATGAATACAAATCATCTGATGGATAACCTGAGGACAACGATGGTAATGGCAGAGGAATTAGCTCAAAGCAACGGCTGGCAATGAAATTATTATGGGGGAACGTATCTGCAGTGTACAGCAGAGCACTGTGTCATCATTACAGCAAGATGTTAAACAGATTTGTAATACAAGTAGGTTCAAATGTATGCAAACTCCGTGTTTGGAAGGATGGTGGAATGAGTCATTGTCAGCATATGTTTTTTAATAAGCTGACTGTTTAATTTATTTATGAAAGTCTAACCTGTTAGTAAAATGAATAAAACAGAAAAGGAAGGCTTAGACAAACAACCTTTTCTTCATGCACTGCTCCTAACTTGTGATGGTTAAAAAAAATGAAATAAGTCTAAGGTATTCAAAGAGAGGAGAGAGTGACTGAAGGCAGATCTCTTAAAAGAAAATGAGATGCTGTAGCTATTGATGAGCACTGATTTGCACCTGAAACACGTCTCAAGACTTTGGCACAACATCTGGTGCTGTGAAGTTGAACCGCTGTTCTGTAGAGGAGTTGGAGAAATGGAAGTAGCCAGGCACTTATGAAGGCAGGGTGAGAAACACAAAGCAGAAATGCATTTCACAAGAGCCTCCTGAGAGCAAACCCTTGTCACTGTCCAAGGTGGTGCAATTACTTTGAGAGCTTCAACTTGAGAGAGGACAAGCTTTCCTCTGCCTGCAGTCGAGGTGCTCAGCGAAATGCACAGTGCATACTTTACAAAACTATTGTTTGTAGGGTTGCAAAGGAGCTGAGTCCCTTTTTCAGGGCAGATCATTCTCCAACTAGCTAAAAAAAACTGCAACAAACTCAGCACAGCTGCATTTCCTGACTTTGCTTTGATTTTATAAGATAAGCTTATAAAATATGGTTGTTGTCAGATAAAAAAATGTACCTCCACAATATCAACACAATGAAAAACAGCCTTATTTTGAATGGATGGCATTGTATTTTCATATTATCTGAAGAGTTTTACTAAATTGTCTGTAGATGAGCATTAAATCCTTTAACTGTTCTGAAAGCAGGAAGACTAGGATACAAGATTTTTTCATCCAAGTGTGAAAAAATCTAAAATCATGCAATTTCTATTGACTTTTACTTCATTACTTCCATAATAGAGTTTGAATTAAGTAGATATATTGGTATGAGCGTATATGTCAATCGATAAATGACAAGAAATTGAACTACAGAAATGGCAGAGATATGTTTTTATAGTTTATAACTGTAAAACATCCTGCTCAGTACATTTCTTTGCCGCAATTATTAAAAACAACAAATTTAGGGAAATCTTAATGTTTATTTATGTTATGGGTTGTGTAAAGAAAATTAATATTGGCACCTATATCATCATCTGATATTTTTAAATCTCAATATTAATATTGTTATCTGCCCCAAAAATCCTGTATCGCTCAGGCCATACTTTGAATCATAGACTCTTTATATACAGTCTATGGTTTGAATGAATATGTAGATGGTGTTCTTTTCTTTCTTGTCTTTGTTTATTTGTTATATAAAATGCACCATTTCCTGTGCAACAATACAGTGTGTTTGCAGCAGGAGATGGAAAAGAAAGCTTTCATGAATTGAAAATGTCCTGAATTATAACCTTAGAACAATTGAGAGAGGTTTAAGGGTGAAGGAACAAATGAAAAACTGCAGAATAGTCACATTTTTTTTACTGCATGGTAGCCGCAGAGAACAGCATTGGCATAAATTTAAACCCAGCACATATCCTTATCTTTATGACTCATTCCGACTTGACTCTGACTCATGCTGCCAGATTTCAGACCCAAATACAACCTGACCTAACATTATATTTTAGTCAGTTAGAAGAATTGGTCTGAACTTGACAGTGCAGAACAGAACTATGCAGGCACACTTGCCTGGGTCCAGACCTTTGAATCCACCCACTCCACCAAGTCGAGTTGATATCAGGCAACAGGTACACAGTTATAATATGAAGAATGAAGAGCAGTTTCTATTAAATTTGAAAATAGCACAACCTGAACCCGACCAGAACTTGAAGCTGTACAAAACAAAACTTTACTATTAGTACACTACTAGTGTTACCAGACTGCCGTCAATTCAATGAAATATTCCTTGAAATATAGAAAAGGCATTGTATGGCACAGTTTATAAGAGCCATGAGAAACGATTGGGTCACATTTCTCCCAGAAAATATCAAGCTGCAGATTTTCACAAAGATCAGTTTTCAACACACCCAGAGACAAGACAGGGCTAATCTGATTTATCACATAATGTATTCCTGAAGTATTCATTCCCTCTGGGCTGCATAGTAGGTGGGCTCCCGAGTGCTAATTGCCCTTATCAAACATGAAAAGTTATTTGCTCTAATCATGTAACTCATAATGGCATAATTTCAGTATAATTAACATATGCAATGACTGTCATGATTGACTTGTAGATATTTCTGTCTGTGTGTCCATAAAAGTGTATTTTTAAATGTGGATAATGTATGCAGATATTTCTCGGGATCATTAAAAATTCATATTTTAAATATCTGATCATCATACCGAGCTGTATGTCAGTGGTTCCCAATTTTTTTGTTTAATGTACCCTCACAAACCTGTCAGATGAACTCAAGTACCCTGTAAGAGCCAAAATTAAGTTTGTTATTATATGCATATTATTACATATGGCTGAGAATTGAATTATTCTGTTTATTGTTACTGGAATGATTTATCTGGTGTTTGGATAGTGGGTTATTGTTTTATAATATGTGAATGTTGAGACTTAGTTAGACTTCGAGCATCCTCAACACTGCAGAGAATAACAAGCAGTAACATGAAATGGCAAAGAGAGAAAGCAAAGTTGTGCAGTAAAATGCACAAAATGAAAAGAGAAAGGGAAGCTGCCAAAAGAGAATCTGAAAAATTACAAAAGCGCATAGAAAGATTGAGGGGAAAAAAGTCTGAGAAACAAAAGGCAAAATCTACAACTGAAGTGAACAGATCAAGGATTGCAAAGAAATTGGCCATCCAGAGAAAAGAGAGATTTGTTGACATCCTCTGTCGAGATGAGAACAGTCGCTTACTGCCAGGGAGAACGGATACAGTCACAAAATACAAAAACAAATAACAGAGGCGCGTGTTAGTTAAACCCTTGACTGAACTCCATCTGCAGTATAATTCTGAAATGCAAAAGTCCCGCAGGCTGTCTTACAGACAATTTGTTAGATATTGTCCTTTTTTTGTAACGCAGCCAAAAGACTTAGACAGGAACACTTGTGCATGCTTGGACCACGAGAAGGTCAAACTCTTGACTGAAAAACTGCAGCAGAAAGGTCTTCTGAAAACTGCTCGCATTTCTCAGCTGTTGTCCTCAGTTGTGTGCAGTCCAGACAACAAGTCATGCACAAAGTGGAACATGTGCTGAACTGCTGAACCTTTTCAATCAGAAGCTCACCACAACCAAACCAAAAGGGTGCAGGGCTTTAAAAGAAAGCCTAAGAGAAGACGACGTTGTCCTAGATGTGGATTTTTCAGAGAACTTCTCCTTAAGCGAGGCCACAGTCCACACGTGTGTCTTATACAGCAACTGGCTCACAGTCCACCATCTCTGCATCCCTTCAGCATGATGAGAGAGCTGTGTGGGCCCACTTGGAGCCAGTGCTAAGGGATGTGATGGAGAACTGCAATCCATCTCCAACAACTTTACATGTGATGAGTGACGGTCCAGTCACTCAGTACCATAGAGAGCCATACCATGCTAACAGAGAGAAAATCTGTTCTTCGGGGTGAGTTAGGAGGACATCAGAAGATTTGATGAAGCGGTCCCCGAGGTTGTGCCTGCTGTAAAGGGAACCAGGGAAAATCATGTACAGGGAGATCTCCTGCTTCTGCAGCAGACCACATATCTGCCAATGCCACAATACCACAATGGTCACCTTGCAAACAGCCAGTACCCAGGCCAGTGCCCAAGATGACAGTGATCTGAATGGGAAGTTTGTCTTAGTGTGAAATATGAAGGTCAGCCATTAGTGGGACAGGCTCTTCAGGTAATTGGTGATGAGATTGAGGTGAGCTGCATGCAGCAGTTGGGAAGAAAAAATAAGTTCACTTGGCCCCATCCTGCTGACATCATTTTTTACCACACAACTGATGTGCTCAGAGTGATCTCAGAGCCAGAGCCTCTTAATTCACAGCACACACAGCTAACTCATGCAGACTGGGACTGCTTTAGTGCACATATATTAGCCCTCTACCAGTGTTGAACTAACATTTCAAAATGTTTTGAAATATTTTGTCAGACATGATTCAGTGTTGTTAAATCACAATCTATTTTTATTTAGTATGTAGTTTTTATATAATGTTGCATTCCAGTTGTAATTTAGGCTTCTAAAATCTTGATGAATGCATTTGGATGTTTGAAATGAAATTTTTCAATGGACTTAAGCTGATGTTTCTTTTTAAGTGTATCAAACTAAAACATGACTTTGTTGTTGTTCAATCACAGTCCATTACAGTGTATCTAATCAATCTATTGCACTGTAGCCTATCCCAGTTGCTGTGTACCGAATGTGATCTGCATATTTCCTGTCATTACTAATGTTGTCAGGTGGCACAACTAATAATCATCAGGTAGTGCAACCAGGTAAAATATTCATTTAAAACCAATAAATAATAGGTTAGACACTCTAAAGGACACCTGCCAAAGATTTCACTTAGAATAAATAGTAGGAAAATGTATATATATTTTTACAAATGGTTGCACCACCTGACATTTTTGGGGCAGAAAAATTAAAAATACAGCCAAAAAATGAATTTCAACACTTTGAAATGTTATTTAACAAACAAGACGTGTTTAAACACATTGTTCCAGACTCAAAATTACATCCATTTTGAAAAGACTTGTTAAAAAATACCTTTTTAGAAGCTTTATTTGTCATTGACCCATGTGCAGGCAGTGAGATAACCCTCGCAAAATGAAAATGTGACTAGGTCGTTATAAGCAAGTTAGCTAAATTTAAGAGTGGAATTAGAGTGGAATAAAAAAAAAGGTGACCGTGTATCTGTGTAATCGCATACCTCACATTATCACAAGAACGAGGGCAGGTTGGATGTTTCCAAATGTTCCCCTTTTGAGAGAAGCTCAGTGGGATTTACTGTGTGGATGGAAATTGATGACCTGAATGGATGTTAATAAACTGTCAAAACCAGATTGGATCTCTGCCCTACCTTGGATTTGTGAGTTAATTACAGAATAAGAGTGTTACAGAATAGTGGAATATGAGTCAAAATGTTCCTGACTGGCTAAGGGGCTTAGTAATTTAAGTTTGATTTTGCCCCAATGTACCCCTTCATCCACACCACTCATGTTCCAAATGTGCTTATTTGAAGTGATTTAAATAGGATGTTATGCAACACTATTTACTGTATAAAAGTGGGTATTGTTACAATATCCATACCCATTCACCTGCCTCCTCAAAGTAGTCCTGTTAATGAAGATGGTACAAAGTGAAGCAGCTAAACAATAATAATAATAATAATAAAATCTTCAGTCTTGAAACCATCTTAATCTGTAAGCCCGGGTAAAAGGAGCAAAAAGGCTAATCATGCTGACAAAGGATTTCCTTTTCACAGATAGCTGAGAAATGGTCCAATAATGTAGCAGCTGTGATTAGCAAGACCTTTGTAGTGGCTCGGCGATGCCATCAGTCCTGCTAAAGCCGAGACAAAGATCCGATATTGTCCTCACATGGGACTTCTGGAGAAAGAAAACACGACACTGTGAGGTTTTATAAGGTAGGAGAGATGTGTGTGTGTGTTCTTGTGCGTGTGTATGCACTGGAGTGCACAAGCGTGGGTGTGTATTTCTTGTTAACTTGTTTATGGAGAGTGGAGTTAATATACCTTGCTGCCCAATAACATATAACCCTCTGATATTCAACTTTAATAGAGTAGGATGGCTACTCACAGTGACTTTCCTGAGGTTTGTGCTTCTTGTTTTCACAGTTTTTGTTTTTTTAAAGGTGTCTGAGGCCACGTGACCTTCAGTAAAAACACACAAGAACACACGGTGTAGTTAGTTTACACATGAAGGTAAAAAGTGCACATTTCCAGGTTTAAATTTGAATTCCCCATGGAGGCAGTTTAATTAAAAGGTCAATATCTAAGACCTTTTAAGGCCTTCCACTGCCAAACCACTGGTGCAATTGGAGGGATGATTTCTGTTGTGGCCTTAATGGCTGTTTGCATCATTCATGGGGGGATGGCATGTTTACTGTTGCCTGGTTCATATTTTTATTGGCTATGATGAGTTTACAGTCAGCTCTATGAACCTTATTACGAGGATGAATTTCACTGCCTTGTGTGGAAAGAGGCTCTCTTCACTTTCCTCTAGAAATTCATATTTTCATATACGTATTGTCATAGATTGAAAGCCACTTAGTTTCATGCAGTTTTCATGAGGATGCTGGGAAAAGCTCTATTGGTTGGTTTATATGAGCTACAGTTAATGCATCACAACTAGACTTGGTCTTGATTTGCATCCTGTACCCCATCACTGCTGAAATCCATCCTATCAGGCAGCTTTTCAACCTTTGAATTAATACACCCTCTGCAAGCCTCCTCGGGTTCAAATTCTCAGAACGTTTTCTTAGAATTTTTTCCAAAAATTAGTCTAATATACATATTACATATTGTTGAGACAAAAACAAATATAATGCTACATCCTAATGTTGAGACAAAAATCAAAAGAGGAGACCTTTAGGAGAGAAAGCAATAGCTCAAGTTTCTCCAGTCAAGAAAAAGCAGTAAATTGCAAGCAGCAAGTTATTCCTCTGAAGTAATTGCTGCAAATTAATATAGACCTCCCTGTATCAGACTTACGGATTGAGCAGTAAACTCAGCTAATGTTGGTGTTTCTGAATCTATTATTTTTGAAAATGCTTTATTGTAAGTGACTGCCAAGGCGGAGTTGATCAGATCTGTTATTTCCCACCCTGTTGCCTTTTTTCTGCCCATATGTGAGCACACAAAATCAGTTTTCACCCATGTTTTTGTTAGATACTCCATCAGTTATAGATGCCAGTTGTCTTGACATTATCAGATTGTCTGTCTACTGGCTGCATGTCAAGTTACTGACTGTAATACACTGTAGTGTGTGCATGTATGTATTGTTTGAATAATGTTGATGTGAGCCAGGTTAACTAGACACTTAGCCTTATGTGACAACAAATATTGATACGTAAAATCACTAAATAGAAGTTGCACTCCTGTTATAACCTTTTAATATAGGCTTTGGGCCAGCTAGCAAAATAAGTCTTTACGTAGACGATGTCAAAATGTGACTGTTGTCATTTTCATTTCAATCTATCTTTCATCTCCCAACAGCTGCAACATACATAGAGGTTTCAGCTTTATTATTTGATGTTTTGAAGAAACTCTATTGTAATGGTGTTGAACAAATCTTGGTGTGACAAGTGACACGTGGTTATCCATCAACAAAACAGATCCAGAAATTCAGTCTACATTTCGAAAGACTCTTTTTACATGTTTTAGAGTGGATTCCTCCTTTAAAGACTTTCCACAAACGCATCTTTGTTATGTCCCTCTCTGTCGCAGCAGACAAAATGTGGAGGAGAGAAACATCCCTGATATTTCATGTCATAAACATAAGGTAAGTGCTTCCGCCGCATATAAATAGCATCATTTCATGCCAACCATCATTACACACCAGCATCATTAAACATTGCCTCAGTCAATCAGACCTCCTCAGAGAGCCTCTGGCCAGGGTTCACAATGCCAGTTAAACTCTCAAGCCAGCAGCTGTCTGGGGTGCAGTGGTGGATATTTTTGTCCTTGCATGGCTGTAATGTAGCTTTATAGATATTATATATAGAGACAACTGGACAATGTTTATTTTGTCCTACAAAATAACTTGATCATCATGTTCAGAGGTTATAACCACAGTTTATCAGCATTAGCAGGAGGATCCAGCTTATAAAATTATTCTACACTAACAACATCTCTAACACAATATCTGGTGTTTAAGTTAAGAGTGCATCAAAAAAAGTGAGGAATTTTGAATGGGGGATGTTTTAACATAAGCCTCGACAGTTATTTCACAAAAGTTTTGGACAACATGCCCAGAAACACAAAAAACTAATCCTAAGTCCCAGGACCCTAATCAACGTCCCAGACTGCTGATAATGAAGCTCCATAATTTCTCAGACAAGCAGCGTGTAACGGAGGCAGCTCATCGGCTCAGATCTCACTGTGCTAACCAGGATGATCCCACACACAAGGGGCCCAGGATCTCCTTCTTCAGGGACTACTCAGCGGAGGTGGTCCAGAAGCTCAAGGCTTTCGATGACATAATGGCAAGACTGAGGAAATGGACTATGCACTATTGTACCTGGCAAGTTTAAAGGTGACTGTGGATGGAAGACAGAGAAGACTTGATACTCTGAAAGAAGCTGCTTTGTTTGTCCATTCACTGGAGCAGGGACATGGAGGCACTGCTGCACAGTCACATGTCAAGGACTGGACTGGATGTTAGCTGAACTAAATAATACACGTTGCGTGTATAGTACTCCCGTTTATTTTGAACTGTGATATATATGTTTACATATACCTTGCCAGTGCAGTGAGTTATGGCCACCATGAGCAAGCTGGAGTTTTTGTTCCTATGTTTGAGTGCCAGGGAAGAGCAGCGTGCAGCCTCATTAATTTTTTACTGACTTATCTCTTTTGTTTTGGAAATGATGCTTGTGTGGAGAGACTTCCAAGGCTTACAGCGTCGCTATGGGAGTTGTTTGAAATCCCCTGCAGGTTAAGTAGCGGGGACGATCCCCTTAAACATTTGTGTTTTTATGTTTGTTTGGTTTTTTTTTGTTTGTTTTTGTTTTCGTATAATAGTTTTTGTACTTGCTTGCTATTTTTTTTTAGCTCTGTGACTGTATATATTGTGCCATGAGGTATTGAGTGTTTATTACCCTCCTGCCCATCCCTCAGATTTCGTAACTAAAGTGTTTTTGGATTTCTCAGAGACCCGCTCAGGCATTGCCATAGTGGGTGGAGATTTTAATTGTGTACTAAATTGATTCCCCATCTCCTACCCTGCTGAGAGAAATATCTGCAGTCAGATCAACTTTAGATAGCCTTTTTACACAAGATGAGGAGACCAAACTTAGGTTCACTGGGCAAAGACTCTATGAACATGGGGATAAACCAGGAAAATATTTGGCGTACCTTACCAAAAATGTAATCAATCAATTAATCGCGTATCTCTGATTAAGATTAACATATTACCATGATTATTGTATCCTATCCAAACAATTCCTGTTTTATTTTAAGGTAATAAAAGACCTAAATGGTTGGCTAAGTTCCTTTATATGGAGTAAGCGCAGACCAAAGCTTAAGATGACTACACTGCAGCTACCAGGCTCTGTAGGGGGTCTAGAAAGGTTGATTAGCGTGCTGACTTGAGGGAAGGTCAAAACTGACTTCCATCTTCACCACTATTGTGAACAACCCTGATTTCCAGCCTGGGTTATCCAATGCTGGTTTTAGACAGTGGGGTAATGGAGGTATTAGTAGGCTGAAGGATTTATTTTCAGGTAATATGGTAATGACATTTGAACAAATTATTGAGAAATATAATATCCCCATACAGGACTTCTTTTGTTACCTGCAGATAAGGCATTATATAATGCACAGCACAATGTTAATGGACAGTCCTGATATTTCTAACAGCTGGAAAGATGTCTGTCAGTTTGTTTTATGAAGCTATGCATTTTACACCCCCTGTCACTTTACAGGGGCTTAAAGGCACATGGTAGAAAGAGCTATCTGTCACAATTGATGACAAAAAGTGGAACGCTATCTGGAGACATGCTAAATCAATTTCAGTTTGCAATCATGTCAAAGCAATACAGTTTAAGATTAAACACAGAATGCATATATCCTCCAATCGTATCCTCGACATCATTTTAGCCCCCTCTCTCACCCATATCCCTTAAACGCTAGACAGAAATTGGTATTCTGATTCCCTGTCTTTGGTCATGCTGTAACCTGTAAAGGTCTAATGTGTTATCTGAAATAGAAAAAATATTAGGTTTGAAACTGGAGGTGGACCCACTGTCCCTAATCCTGGGCCTCCCAAGCACATATGTAACATCAAGAAACAATAAGAGACTTATTGTAATTCTTACCTATGTTGCGAGGAAAAACATTTTATTGCAGTGGATTAATGAAAAAGCACCAACTGTAAAAGGCTGGCAAAGAGTATTGTTTGATTTAGTGCCATTAGAGCACCCTACATGTAAACTGCATTCAAAAACAGACCAATTCTATAAAATGTGGGAACCCTATCTGAACTATGTAGAGCCCGGTGTCTCTGTCATCATGCTGCAGGGCTTTTCTTGATTGCCCTTATTGCACATTATCACTGTAACCTATGATGTTGTGTATATGAAACTGAGCTGATGTTTTGTGGTTTTGGTTTGTTTGTTCTTATTTAGTTTTTTATGTTTTCTTTTCTTTTCTTCCTGTGTATTTCATAATGCATTCATCTTTTACTTGTTGTAAAAGTGAAAATCAATACATATATTATTAAATAAAAGAATGCAGTTTTTCTCCAAATGTATATAAAAGTGTTTTGAAATGACAAGCTTTGTGTATACCAAGCTATACCACTACATGGCATGACAGCTGCTTGTTTGAGTGTTATTTGAGCAACTCTTAGTCCTGAGCTCCTAAACACACAGCGATATGTTGTGTAAAACTTATCTACACAACTGTAAACTCCTCAGAGAACTTGAGGCTGTTTGAGTCTCTGTGTCGCAATCCGCAGAAAAATCTTAGATTAAGCGCTGCAGCTTGATGTGCTTCCACTGTGAGAGGTTATGTGATTGCATTTCACTCTCCAATGAATTGGACATTTTCCTTTGCCATTACTCAAACCGTGGCAGATGGGAAGTGAAGTCATCAGCATGCGACGCCTATAACGTCTGAACTCAGTTGATGTATTCTGAGGCGGGGTGTTGCTATAATCGGGCCTAATGGAAACAGATGTTGTGTTCCATGAGACATGGCATCTCTAGCACAGTGTGCTGGCGCTTAGTTCAGGAGAGGCATCTTGCTGCTTTTCATCTCCACACTCACTTCACATCAGAAATAATCTTCTGGGAGCAACGTCGTAAATAACACCCTTACTAACTCAGGCAATGTGCGAAAACAAGAAAGGATCCTCAAATGCATCACATGTACACACACACAGACACATCTATGCACCATGTGTGTGGTTTTTTTTTTTTTTCATTTCTTTTCACATGCAAGAATATAGAAAGAAACAAACAAATTGCCTTCCTCAATAGCCCAGACATAACTGCACACAAAATTACCTCTGAAAGGCCAGGGGAGAGGCAAAACAATTTCCTGACAAGTGCAAAGCAGTGGATGCAGAAGCGGGGGTTGAGAGACAAAGAATATTATTATGCATAGCCACTATGTTGTCTAGGAAACTCTAATTGGAAGTAATTTTGCACTCAGTTCTAATAAAGCTAATGGAAGCAGAGGTATCATATCATGGTTTGGCACATTTCTCTTTCTATTGGCTTGAATTTCTGGAAGCAGGAGCAGGGTGTGTCTGTGCTGTCAGTAAATGTGCAGCTCTGAAAAGGCTCCTATAGCTGCAGCAGTTCAAGTCAGGATGGAGGAGAGAGTCTCAACTGACCGACAACAGTACCATCAAACTGATGACATCCCGACTCTGTCACGAGCCATAAAGAAGGCAGGAACAGCAAGATGGAATCCATTATCCGCCTCCTCTCCACTCCAAATGTGGCATCGGCAAGCACTCAGAGCTCTCCTCAATGCCTCGTGAAGACATCTTACAATCAATGGGCTTTAATTACGTCCATTTCCCCTCTTTTTTCCCCTCCATAAAGAGGAGAAAATGTCTCAAGCTCAATCGAGGCTAATAACATTGGAAAGGAGCATGATGTTCATGTGGGTGGACAGGCAACATTTGGGGAGCACTAAAAGAGGTAAAGGGTCATAAGTTCATCATACTGCAATTATCCACGATGTTGTCCTCAGAACAGGGTCTGTATAAGCCAGCCGCACTCACTGTACATTTTAGCTAGAAACATGAATTGATTTTTGTAGCCTGTTGGTGGCAGAAGAGCTCCACAAATATCTGATAGACGCACAGCCTTTACATATGGTTGGTGCTAGATTGGAGCAGCCAGAGGGACGATTTGCAAAACTCTTTAACTAACTTTAACCTAAACCTTAACCTTACCCTTGATCTATTGTTCCCTTGTGAAAGTGTTACTACAGCTAATGTCTTAGCATCCAGCAGACACAGAGCAACATTAGCATTCATTTCGAGTTCATTTCTGGCCACCTGACTAACTAACAACCCTAAGTCCAATATTCACTCTAATTTTAGCTCTGCTTTAGTCTCCACCAACACCAAAAAATATGGGTCTTTGGCTTGCTAGATATTTGACTTTTTTCACCAGTTGCCTGTTAGCTAGTTGGTTTATCTAAGCTTTGTTGGTTGAAACGGCTGCCCGCTGTAGCTAGAACTGGGCTTAATGAGAAGACTGAATAGAGCCCAACTGATATTGGATTTTTGAGGCAAATACTCATATCAGTGTTTCAGAGTTATATAAACACATATCAAGAAACAAGAACGTGAATAAGTGTAGTTCCCAAAAAGTCTAAGTCTAGTTTTTCCCTTTAGGTGCTGTGACCAAGATATGTACTGAGAGGACATCTTACTGTTGAAAACTAAACTTGTCAGTTCTCTGTGGTTGACAAATTATGTAAATGTTGTAAATAAATGTAAATAAATGAAGTAATGGCAACACGCTCTCATTTACCTCAAACAATTCTTGTCATAAATTGAAATTGGCTGTTAATATCAGCAGTAATGTGCCATAAAACCAAAACAATGAGCTAAAAAATGCTAGAAAAGATGCAGAGGTGAGCATCAGTTTTTTAAATCATTGTTTATATAAAAAATATTGGTAAGTGGAGCTTTAAAAATACAGCATTGGTTAACATTACGTCAGATGTCAAAAGTAGCTGTCTTCATTTCATTAACACAGCCTTCTCATTGTCCACTGAGTGGCTCATTATCGACCAGGGATCATGAATATGTAATGCAGTGTAGAGTTCACTTGGTGTGGGCATCTGAGGCTCCAACGGGTAGACTGATGATTGTATATGAGAGAACATTGATCTGTTGCAATGGTACCATTCTTCGCCTTGACAATAACAGCAAGAGAGAGACAGAAGAAAAGGGAGTGAGTACATTTCAGATAGCATCAACCCTCTGTCTAAGCCTTAAAATAATGAGGATCATGCTCATTTTCAAAATGGCATGCTGCCGAGTCTCAGTCCTCAATGATGTTATTCATTAAATCACATTCATCTCATTCATTTTAATCTGCTCTTCTCAGTTGCCAGGGATGCAGTTGATTAGTATTCACTTCAAAAATGAAGATGTGTTCGCCTCAGTATCCCTAGCTGGTTAGACTAGTAACCTAAGTGCATTCACATCATCTGGCAAAGTTTAACAAGTTTATTTTAACCCTGGAGCCTATAAATTTGTATTTCTGTCCTCTACCGTGCAATCATTGGAGTGATATGTAATGAGTGAGACTGTAATCTAGGAAACAACCTCAACTTTCAAGGTTTTTTTGGGGTAGAAGGGACAGAAGTCAGCATCTGACTGTCACACTCTGAGAGTCTGACAAAATGTACCGAGGGCAGAAAGTCAAGCTGTGGTCTTGACTGATGCTCAGAGTCATCTACGTCTTCTTGTGTGTCTGTGTTCACCAAAGTCAGATTTTGTGTCGAAGATATCACTATTGATGGATGGATGCACTTCCGGACTGCCCCATTCAGATTCATGTGAAGGACAAATTTCACTTTTTCCACTTTAGTTTCAGTAGTTTTTAAGAAGAGTAGGTATGAATTTATTCTAATATCCCCATCAGATGAAGC
Source organism: Scomberomorus guttatus (assembly GCA_038419695.1). NCBI lineage: Eukaryota > Metazoa > Chordata > Actinopteri > Scombriformes > Scombridae > Scomberomorus > Scomberomorus guttatus. Next base: position 28,150,643 of record CM076450.1, on the reverse strand, counting down.
TTAGAGATGGGAAAGGCTCTGTTCTCAGTCCCTCTAAGGTCGCTGCACTAAACATTGGTTGAAGGAGAGATGAATTACATCTTGGCAGCATCTTCCATATGCCTGCCTGCCTCCCACTAAGCAAGATGCAATCTGTCTTTTCAAGGTAGGACCTCTCCTGCGGTGATGGAATACCTTGAGGAGCCCCGTGGATGCAGAAATTGCATGACAAACCTATTCTGAACAGCTACTTACAGACGACTGGTCCATCTTTCATTTCATGAAAGACTTTCCCCATGTTGCTCTTTATCTCCAGCCCTTCTGAATAAAATATGCAGAAAGCTGAGACGCCTTTCGATAGGTTACAGAGAAGGCAAAGTTTTGATTCCTTTGGGGACCCTGTGTGGAGAGACTGAGATGGCTCACTAGATAGCTGACTCTTATCAGAGCAAATCTTATCAGCGGAGGAGTGATCTCACTTTTCCAACTGGACGCCAAAGTCAGTGTGAAGGTTGTTGCTTTGAGCTGTGCGCCATGAGAGGATTTTGGTAGATATGTAGGCTACTGTCTGTTGAAATTGCATAATCACAATGGAGTCCATTCACAGTTTACAGGTTGTTGTACGATAATAAAATAAAAGAATTGGTGTCAGGGGTGTCAAAAATGAATTCAGATTTGCACAATAGCTTGAATGAGTGAAAGAAATCTCCAAACATGCACTGACCTTGAAACAACAAAAAGCCAAGGTAACCTTGGACGGTCTGGTCGTAAGAGCTTGTTGTTGTCGTGAGTGTGTCTCATTCTGAATAGCAATTTAAAAAATGACACAAAATGCAAAAAAGCATTAGTGCTGGTGTTATTCATGCAAACAGAATACACACACGCATATATATATATATATAAATATATATCACACTTACATTTTCAAGTCGCTCCTGATGCTCTTTCCTTTGATTCCTAAAGTCTTTGTTACCCTCTCTCCTGTTAAATTATTCATGTCAAGATGATGGTGTGACTCTTTCCATAACCAAATGTGCCACAATCTATCTCGTCTCCTGTCACTTTGTTGGGTAATTATAGCAAAGGAAGCTGATTGGTCAAAGACATGCTGATAATTCCTGTAAACTAAAGCATGTCTACAGGAACTGGAATCGGTTGCTATGCTGAATCTAGAGGTATCATTGGAGCTACTTTCACTCTTTCTTGCTTTCTTACCTTTCACACCACACATGGGTTAGTCCCTCAAGTATAAAAAAATAATAATGCTCAAGAGGGTATTCTTTAAAGTGATTATGTCCACTTCTGCACTTGTCGCCACCTTGTAGCCAGTAGTACCACCACTAGTGCCAATAATGACAGTGATGAACTCCCTCTTGGGGGTTTCTGCTTTTAAATTGCCTGCCACTCTTTGTACAAATACGTTAATGACATAGTCGTACTGGGTTTAGCTACTGTCATGTCCTGTTGTCATCCAAGGCTGGATGACTATGTATGGGACAAAACAGGGGAGTAGGACATGACAGGACATGATTGTAGTCATCCCTGATGACTATATGAAGGTGGTGTATGGAAGACAGAATACGAGAGCGACAACTTTATGATTTTTTAAGGCAGGATAGATCGTGAAGGTTATATCTTCGTGAGTTTTTCCGAAAGTGAATAAATGTAATCAAACAGTAGTGGGGGAAGAGATCCTCATAAGTAAAAGTAACAATCCCACAAGTATTGTATTAGATTAGATTTAGCTTGGTTAGACTGAATTAAATCTAATATAATCAAAAGTAATGCAGAAAAATGGCTCCTGTCAGTGCTATATGTTATATTATTGGATATTATTGGATTAACCCTGATTCGCTGATGTGTAAGCAGTTGTTTGTCAGTCTGGAGATAATTTTTTTGCTTTATATACTTCATCCTGAAAAATAACTAGCAACTAAAACTGTTAGATACACTTACTGGAGTAAAAATAACGATACTTTTTACTTTCATACAGTAATTGTAGTGGAGTAGAAGTATAAAGTAACATAAAATGAAAATTCATAATAAGTACAAGTATACCTCAAAATTGTACTTTAGTACAGTACTTGAGTAAATGTAATGTTACATTCCACCACAGGTAGTCAGATCCTATAAACAAAAGAAGCAATACCTCAATGTAACAATAAATACTGCATTAAAAGTGATGCACTCCTTCACTCAAAAATGTGTTTTGCTTTTTGTTCCTTCAGTCGGATGTTTCAGCATCACTGTGCAGAATGATGTATGTGCAGAATTAGTTTTCATATTCATCAGCTGAATGGGGGGAAAGTTTCTCTGTGCTCACCTTAAATCTGAGTTTAAGACGTGATACCTACCATGATTTGTGACATCACAACTAGTTTGGAAGCCATCTGCGGTCCAGTATGCAATTTAGACAAGTGTGATATGTAAACTTGAAACCTCAGGTGCACGTACACTGAGAATGGACTTAGATGAAAGTAGGAGACATCTTGTGTCCGGCAAACATTTGCATATTCATAGATTCAGTTTTTTTCCACAAAAAAAAGTTGAAAACTTTTTTTTGTGGAAAAACCCTATTAGGCACACATTATTATTCCAAACAGAGTATTTTTAAATGTCCCTTTAAATCCAGCAACTGACCCAGGGGCCCCCAAAAGATGAAGTTTTACTATGTGGCAATTTTATCAGTTGTATCTCTTTTTGGGACTATGCATTAAAATAAGGGCCTTCACATTACATCCTGCTTTCTCTCCTCATCTTGAGGCCCTGTCTTGAAGATGGGCCCGATATCAAAATGTAGCTTTAAGACCTTAGAATTACAGTTTGTGTTCATCCCTCAAGTAATTGCTCTAATGATGATCATTGGAGCTTAATTAACAACAGTCAGAAAATCACATGGTTTATTTGTGTGGAGATCTTATGAGCTTTCAGCCTTTCGGATGTAAAAGCGAGCTGTGAAAACATTGCATCCCTTAAAAATGTGGGAAAGGCTGCAAGACACGCTTCAAGTGCCGAGAGTGCTAAACATAGGCGCTGTTAAAAGGAGACCATCATCATTAGGCAATTCTCTTTGAATTAGAAGAGGGGTTGAAAGGAAAAAAAAACACACAGAGAAGTTAATTTGAACAAGCTTAACTTCTCCTAACGCTGATAAGTGGGGAAAATGTACTTCTTCCAAACAGTAGTTTTATTAGGACTATATTCTTTTTGCAAAAAGCAAAAATGAGATGATAAGCGGTGCTAAGCTTTTCACAGTTTTTGTTCCTGGGTAGTAAGTGTTATTTCCTAATTGCTTATGCACCCAGACAATGATATTTTGAAATTTGCCTATTTCCAATGGGAAAACGGGCAGATCTGCACATTTTCATTCACATAAAGTCAGAAAAACATTTGAAAATATCACTGTCCTGGTCACAAAAGCAAAGTTTGAAAGGAATAATAGCCATTTTCTATACTTTTTAAGCATAAGCAATTACGAAATAACACTTACTACCCAGGAACAAAAAACAAGTACAAATTTGTTACATGGTGTTATTTGCTTATGTTTTGTTTGGGAGTATTTGAAATGGTACCTATAAAAGCAGAGGAGTATCTGTGGACACGTTTTCTGGCACAAATAAAAGGATCTTTCTGTACACAAACGTGTTATTTGAAATACAGTAAACCCATTTCAGAAGCTCACACACTGACCTCAGAGACAAATCATTTATTTAACTTTGTTCTGCTTTATGCTGTGTTGTCTTGTCCGTAACATCAAAAGAGCAGCTAAACAGAATATTGCAGAACGTATAAATAACTGATACGAGTTTGTAATGAGCAGTAGCTGCTTAACAACACAAATGTTTAAAATGATCAGTATATCCAAACGGTCCTGTGAGGCTGCAACTCTATTTCATAACCTGGGGTCAAATATCAAGAGTCAAATGAGGAGCTTGTACTGTAAATGAATTCATCTCCCAGTGCAGACCTGCTGGAGAGTGATAAACTGGAGGAGCAGGCAGGCACACACACACATACACACACACACACACACACACACACACACACACACATGCATACAAGGACTAGTAAGGTTGTCAAGGACCTACCATCCTCGCACAGCACCAGAGGCAAATCTAAGTCAGCCTGGATCCCACTTGGTTCCCACCAGATAGTGCAGAGTGAGATGCTGCTCCCTGCTCTGAGCCATGCATTGAAGAGCTAACATGCAGTGGAGCGAATGCTCAATTTAAGGGGAAGAGGATGAAAGAGGGAATTCGGTGCTGAAACTGGGGCTGGTGGGGGATTTTTATTGATGCCCTGGGTGACTTTTTATGCACATAAGCAGTAACCACCAAAGAGTATAACAGCTCCAGTGAAACTTACCAACAAACCCTGTAATGACTTCTAGTCATGGAAGGCTGGAGAGCTTCCTTTTGTTTTGTGCATGGTGAGCGTCAGCAGGTGTTTTACACACTCTAGTGAATAGACATGGCACATGAGGAAAAATTGATTCATCACCAGAGAACTGTCTACATGCCAAAGTGCTCCTACTCGTTCCCTTGCTTACTCAGCGTATTGATTTAAGACAGTATTAACAGCCACCTGCCGCGATTCAGTCCCAAAGAGCAAGAAGTAGATCGTTTAAAAAGCCAGGACTGTGGAGAGGGGCGGGTGAGGACTGCTGCTTGGTTTAGTGTCAAGATTATAAGGCGGTGAAATGGGTCATCGACACACCACTTAAGTGTGTGTAATCTGTATGTGTAAGAAAGACAGATTGAAGTCAAGTGGGAGTACTCTGAACATGTGAGAAAAAACACCCAGGTAAACTTGGAGCAATCAGTATCTGCTAACATTTCCCTCTATTTAATGGTGATATATTGAGAGGGAAACCTTCATGATGAGCTATTGATTCCAGATCAATTAAAATGGCCCAACTGTGAGGAAACTCAGTGGTTAGATGAGATTGATACCATAAACTCACAAGAAATCTATACGCTGTAGATCTCACATTAAGTGTATGTTATTCTGGCCTCAAACAAAAGCCAGATATGGGATGCAATAAAGGGAGCAGACGGGCATCACGTTCACTATCAGCTTATTTCATGCCTTCGCAAGAGACTGAGCAATCACACCTGACTGCTTCTGGACAACAGGCCTTTTGAGATGAGCCTTGCATTTTGTGCAGCATTGCAAAACAAATTGCCCTTCTTGTCAGGCGGCGTCATTAAGTCAGGCAAAGCGAAACATGCCATCCGGTTAAAGCGATAGGACACACAAGAGGAAGAGGCAGGCTGCTTTGCCGGCGGAGACCTGCGCTGAATGCCAAATAATTCAGCTGTTTACAAAGTGGAAGGACGGTTGATAGCAGCTGTGTGAGAAGAGTAGTACGGCGAGGAGACTTGGTCAGGCTGGTTGTATGGAGATGCTGGCAAATCAATGTGTTGTCTCCCTACAGATGACACGGACACTCAGCACTGAAATGTAAAAATAATAATTCAAATGTTTACCTTTATCCTCACATTCAAACATGTTGGAGACTTACAATGAGCATGTTCTATAGCAATGTTATAGCTGCTCTGTAGAACAGTTTCTCAGTTTTGGGTGTGTGGACTCTTAGTGGTCTGTGTCTGTATTGCAGGAGTTCCATGAAACATTTTAAATGTGTTTTTTATATTAATGTTTGCTAATTCAAAATCAGATGTATAGTAATGTAATTCTTTCACTTAAATGTATCATTATTAGATGAACTTAATAAGGCTTTTATTTCTCATAACGCAAACCAACAGTAAGATAAGCCTGATGTTGAGCCCACCACACCTTGTCTACACAGGCCACACGATGAAAGCAGCATGTCAACGACAGCAGTTATTGTCATAATGCGCGACTGAAGAATGAGCCTTAGCGCCGGTGTAGACTGGAAGTTTAGCGTTCCAAATGTTTCAACGTGCACTGCAGGCATTTCAAAAGCAAATTTTCAAGCAGCACGTAGCTCAGCAGTGAGAGTTTGTGGTATTTTGTTCAGGGAAAAAAAAATCCTCTTTCATCTCTGACAACTTGCATTCTCCTAGAGCAAAAGATAAGAACCACACCTGGCTGCCTGCTTAGTCTGTATTAAAGATTCAACAGGCTAAGTGACTCGAATGTGACGGTGCACGTGTACTTTTCATGGCACAGGTGGAATCACAGATGTGCAGCTGGGGATGTCAGTAGTTTCCCTTAGGGAGGGGTCCTTCAGCTCATCACAAGAGGACCACTGGACTACAATATCTCACCTAAGAGTAAAAGACATTATTTAGATAAGTAAATTGGTATCTAATCTTGCTAAAAGGCTACTGCGAATAACAGTCACAGGAAGAACACTATGTGCCAACTTTACATCAAACACAATTTGTACCTCTAAAGGATATACTAGTATCATATATATTGTACTTATAGTACACAAAGAATGCGTCTTCATGAGTCTCATAAATGTTTGGATGTGACATCATCAATACTGTTTTTGTTTTTAAAGATTGCCAAGGCTAATTTAATGCCAGGAAGTAATTTGTGCATATTAGAATCATTAAAACAGTGAACACTTTCATCAAATTAATAAAAGGCAGAAAACATTTTAATAAATGGAACACAGTAGGCTACAAATCAACAGCCCACATGCAGATACAGTCCAACTAATCCAGATTGTTCACATATGGAGAGGATCATATTAAATGACAAAAAAAAAAATCGTAACAAAAACCTCAAAATACATTTTTTTCAAATTACAGGTTTAATACATAGGACTCAAACATGTTATTAAGAAAAACCATTCGCATAGCAAGCAGCCTCCATTTCTTGATGACAGTGCAAAAGGCATATTTATTTGAGAATGGCATGATTCCTGGTACACGCAAACTGTACGTTTCTCAGTCAGGGGACTAACGATACTCAGCCAAACCTGAACAAATTCCTCATCTCAACAGATGCAATTGTATTAGACAGGTCCAGGCCTCAATCAGTGAAATTTGCGGAAATAATACCACAAATGCGGTCAGCAAGGTTTTCCAGTGCTTCCTTTGTTACATGTCACCAGTGAGACAGTTTGAAAAGCTTGGAGACAGTTTCTGCGGGTCAACATGAGGCGGTTCGAGAAAAATAACTTAATGATGAATCTAAATAGGACTGTGTGGTGTAGAAAAGATGTATGACAGCACGAGACACAAATCAAAGTAGGCTCCACTGACCGGCTTCACACACATGCCACATAGTGACAAATAATGTTGGAAAAACAGTCAGTTTGAATATCACCACTTTTTCTTTACAGGAATCTGGCTTATTAGGGAGAACAGATAAAAATCAGATGCGATATCCTTGGCCATGGAAAACTGTATGTGTTTGTGTGCAGCGAGAGGGGTAGCGTGTATGATGAAGAATAAGAGGCCACATGTCAAACTCAACAGAGATGCACCAAATAGGGGAAACGGTGGATGTGCGGTCAGGTGGATGGATGGATGGATAAATGAACAGATGGGGTTGGGGAGGGGTGGGGTAATGTTTCACGCAGCCGACCGTCGCCGGATGACAAACGCTCCCCTCTGCAGCTGTCCCAGGTAGATCCTCATCTTTGTACTGTCGCTTGTCTTTCTCACCCAAATCTGGAGAACAAAGACAGAGAAAATCCCTCAATAAAGTCATTTGAAACTAAACGTTCTGAAGTAGCTGTCACTGGCAAGATGTCTCGATATAAACCACCATTTATCTACCACAAGCCAGTTTGCGAGAAGGCAGTCAAAATGTATTCCATGATTTCCATGTGTAACTATAAATCCAGGAGGCTGCAGGAAGAAATTCATATTACGTTCTTTTCATTATGCTCCCTGAAAAGTAGGAAAGCTGTAAATTAGCAACACCAGTCAAACAAGTAAATTCTGTCAAATAAAGTCACTTCACATCCAATATTAAAGGATTAAAGCTGGAGATATTATTTATTTTCCTTGCAAATACATTGAAAAAAACTAAAACCAACAGTGTGTTAAGTTTATCTCTCAATACTTGACTTCCCCACCCTACTCTTTATCTGTAGCCCTCAGCCCCGAGCTCATTCATTCCTACTCAATATGTAAACGTGTAGTTCATTTTTAAACAGCCAATTAATTTCTTTAATCACTTGGGCGCTGTAGTTTTTAGCAAACGTTACACAAACAGGAGTTGTTTCTTTTTAATCATAATCTTATGTAATTTTTTTTATCCAAGATGAGGCACGTCGTTACATGTGTGACAGACCTCATCATTCATTGCACTTCAGTTAGGACTATTTAATGCTACTTGTACTTTACTGTCTTTGTACTTGTTTTTTTGTTTTTATTGCATCTGTCATTATTTTGTACACCATAGCCCTGAAGGAGGACAATTTCATTCCTCTGTATATGCTGAATATGGAGTGAATGACAATAAATTCTACCAAAACAAACTACCTAAACATAGAGTAAATAGTGCATTTGTTTGGGACTACTTTCACCTGTGCATTAATGCATATTTGGTGCTCTAGTGAGAATTTAAAGCCCCAGGACTATGTATGTGGGATTGACTCAAAATAAACTACATATCCCATTTCTATGTAATGAAGAAACATGTCATCAGAGCTAGAGTGAGGCTCATTGATGTGTTTTAATAGTTTTTGGACAGAAATTGAGGTCCATGGCTCAGAGGAATAAACTACAGTGTGTCAGGTTTTGGCTTCAGAGGCAATACTTGTTAGCAGGATCATTGTTGGTATTAAGTCTTTTCATGGGATTTGTTGACAATAAGAAAAATAGAATAGAGTATCAATATCTTTTAAGTAGGAGTAGTTCAGTATGTGACATGAGCTGAATTAGAACTAAAAAGCCCACCTCATTGGTCCCCACTGAGCTGATGACACAGCTAATCTTTGTGTTGTCCTTTGACTCCAGGTAGATGGCCTGGTTCTTGTGGTACCTGTCAACATAAACACATAAACACACACACACAAACACACACACACACACACACACACACACACACGCACACACAAACAGCATTAATTCAACCTTCACAGTGAGGGACGAGGGATAGGCAGACAGGAGAGGGGTTCATTATACATAATTTTACCCAGCTGAATAAGTCCTATTCCTCTTGAGATGGCACTAAATAGATAATTGGACCGGAAAGTCAAAACAAAAAGTCTGTTATTTTTTTTAAATGGCTTCAAACTGTCAGAGGACACCACCAGCCCAGGGGAAGAGACTGACAACCAAAGCATTTGATCATTAAGGCCCAACTGAAGAATAATGACGCATGTGTCTCCCTGCGGCTCTTTGAGGAGTCTTTCCACTGCTAGTGTCTTCTTTAGCAATGAATAAATGAGGCTTTGCCTTGAAAGAAAAAGTGCAAAAACTTCCCAGCTTGCTCTTCACAACTTCTGACTATATCAGCAGCTAACAAGACAGAATTCTATTAGTTTTACGACTCTTTACGACTCTTCAAATGACTGACACGTCTGACGCACCGCTCTGCTCTCAAAGAGAGGGGCATGAGAGCTGCGGCTGGTCAAGGATTTTTCATTCTCTTTATATCTACCAAACAGGAGCACTGGCTTTAATGCAGCCATTTTCACTGGATATGTATTTTTTATTATGGCTTCAAGCACCAGCTCTTATTCTCTTACAGTGCCCTGTGATAACTTCTATTGTGATTTGGCGCTATATAAATAAAATTGACTTGACTTATTCAGTGGCTCCTAAGTAATAATATCTCTCTCTGTAGCCCAGACAAAAAGAGGCTGCCATCAAAGCAACGGTAAGAACTACCAAACACCAAAACCTTCAAACCAACAGACTAGCCTCAGAGGAGATACAATATTTCTATGGCAATGTGGCCATCTAGTGGTGACGGGAGCTGCAGTCAGCCTAAGTGAGGAAAAGCACAATGCCTGTTGGAGGATGAAAAATAAAACACACCATCTTTTGTCGTAGTAAAGTTTCCCTTCCTCGATGCGGGCCTCGTAGCGCTGGGATGGGTTCTCCATGGGAGCGGAGGGGACGTGCTCTGGAGACGAGGGGGACACTAAAGACAGGAGATGATGCGTTAAAAAACACCTGGATAGAGCTGCAACGATTAGTCAGTTAATCAATCGACAAAAAAAATTAATCTGCAACTATTTTGATAAACAATTAATTGCTTTGAGTCAGTTTTTTAAAGAAATAATGAAATAATAAATAATTATCTGATTCCAG